>AIET01000388.1:0-360972 GCA_000292665.1 Helotiales sp. EF0021
CTTGGGAGCGGAGAATGCCAAATGATTCCGATCTGACAGTTATCGGGCTCCGCATGGATGGCCCGGCTTCTGCATGCTCGTGCTGACGTTCGTCTGGCAAGCTATTTCCCAGGTTTTCAATGGAACTGTGGCGAGAGAATGGTTCCCATGAATTGAGGGTTTCAAGAACTGAGTTATCTGAGCCCGATGCCGAATCGATATCCAAGTCCAAATCCACCAGACTTTCCCGTATCAGGTTCTCCAGATATGTTTTGATTTCCGACTTATGCCTCTCAACATCCTGTTTGGTAATTCCATCGCCAACCAACTCCCTCTCTAGAGCATCCCAAGCAGCCTCGTCCGTATCCTCATGTGTTGAAATGATTGTCGGCTCTTTCGTCCCAGCCTTGATATCCCGAACCAGTTCGTCCAAGATGCCTTCGATCCTGGCCAACGACCCCGCAGATAAGCTTGCGATGAATACGTTGATGCCGCTCATGTGTACCAATAACTTGGACCTCAAACTTGCCAAGTCCTGGCTTGCAAATCGTATTCGATCCCATGTCCTCTTCTGGTCTCTCCCGAGTCTGTTGTATTTCGTCGCGATGTCCTCGATCTGCTTGAGCACTCCAGACAGATTATCCAGCAGGCCATCGAGTTCTGGTTTGCGGCTAGCACCTCGCCGGTTGAGCAGCGATGAAGAAGTTTTGGCGTCGTCTTCGAGTTCGAGGAGGATCGTGTGAAGGCTGTTGAGTTCGAGGCTGAGCTCTTGGAACTCACCTGGTGCACCTTTGCATGCTTTATATACATTCCAAGTCAACTGCCCAACGGCAACAAAATCACCGACGCCGAAACCGTAAGGGACCACCATGTTTGGTGATGTTGTATAAGAGTTGGAAGTTGCTGATCTGCTTAATGATATGGCGAGGCTGAACTTGTGGGAGCTGAGCCACGATACTGCACCCTGGTCGCACAGGTCTCATCGTAGCTTTGGGGGCTAGAACTGATAAGATATACCTGCCCGAGGGGAGAGCGAAAACTGGCAAAGCGATGTCTGGGATGGAAAGACTCTTTGTCTAGTATGGCGCTGCGCTATTGTAATTTCAAGCAAGTATGAAAGATTTGACTGGGCATACCCGTCTGTGAACAAGAGCAAGCAGCATACCTATATAAAACCGACCTGACATAGCCGGGCGAAAATGGAAATTGGTGACCAGTCAGAAATCCCAAGCCTATAGTGAACAGACGGCAGGGTTCAAGTAGCACTTGCTATGTTATCAGACGTTGCGAGTGGGTTCTCGTCACATCAAATGCGACCCGGATGTGAGCGAGTTCACTGCTTTTCATTTCATTCTCCTTAAGTCTAGCCTACAAAATCATCGTGGCCCCTCACCTCAAATCCACAACTTTGATCGTGCCCGCGGCTCGGCAAAAGAGTATCATCCATAACGCCAGCCCATGCATCGTTGCCCGCCGTAATAAATATGTCCATCCAACGCCATAATGCACAAGTTCGTACTTTTCATCTCGAAGAAAAAGTTCATTCCAACTAGCTTCACTCCTCATCATCCATTCCATCCACATCGATTGCGTCAGGATTCGCGGCAACGATAGGAGCAGCGCTCTTGATATTTCCGCCTTGGGGACCATCGCTAGCAGCTACAAAGCCAACAGGCGCTCTGGCCTGTTCAAGAGCAGCCATAGCATCAGCGTCTTCGTCCTCCGCTTCGCCATCGCCTTGTTCCTTGCTTCTGGCTAAAGCTTGCGAGGCGATGAAATTGACATCCGTATTGTACTGTGCTTGCACACTTCTCTTGATGCGCAACATCTCCTTGAATGTATCTTCGTTTCCGTGCTGGACCTCGAATGCTTCCCACTTCTGCCAGAACGAGGGGCTGGTTCGAGGATCGCAGAATTGAGATGCATGACCATAAATGGCTCGTGCACGATCAATCTCTCCTAAACGCTTCTCCATGTCAGCGAACTTGAGACACATATCCCGGGCGTCTTTGTCGGGAAGAGCAGCGATAGCACGCTCGTAGATGGGTCGCGTAGAGGGGAGGCCAAAATTGGACGCGGATTTGGTAATGTAGAAGTTGAACATATCCGCTCGGTCCTCGTCAGAAACAGCGCGAGTCGCTCGCTCGTAGATACGCATGGCGTGTCTGGCTAGACCACGCTCTTCTTCCAGATTGCCATACATAAGGTAGAGAACCTTGGCAAACTTTGGTGGACATCCTTCTACAGCTTGCTCAAAGAGATCTCGCAGTCGCTCAATGCCAATCTTGCGGTCCACGGCCTTGGTGAGGTACAAGTTCCAGAGCTCGAAAGCAACAGGGTAGCTGAACAAGTCCAGACCTCTCTCATAGATCTTGAAGGATTCTTCGAAATACTTGTTTTCTTCCAGCAGGTTGGCATAATTGACCACGGTCTGCGGTGTGGCAATTCGAAGCTCGAAAATCCTCTCATAGACCTTTCTCGTCTCCTCCAACGTACTGACACTCTCTACGAGGTCCACGTAGAAACTCCAGAGCTTCCAGCTCTTATGCACACGTTGTTGAGGCGACAAGGTCTCGTCGAAGTAGTCGACAGTCGACCGCTTTGGTGCTTGCACAGCTTTGGTCATAATTTTAACGGCTTCTTCGAAATGATCATTCCTCAATTCCATCTCGGCCCATTCAATCCACATATCAGCCAGCTCAGCGACCGACTTAAAAGGTACTTTGACTGCCTTCTCCATGATGACTCTGGCATTGCGGAGGTCGCCGCCCTTCTCGTAGAATTTGGCATAGTTAGCCCATAGTTCGTGGAATCGGCCCACTGCCTTTTTCGGTTGCACGGCAGCGATTGCATCAGTATATGTTTGGACCACTTCCTGCTTGTTATCACCCCACAATCCGGTTCTGACGTTCCACTCCGAAACGTTATTGGGGTTCTGTCGAAGTAGGACATCATTAATCAGGAAAGGTCGCCTGTCCATAAGTTGCTCAAACCTCATCATGCGGATGTCCAAATCGAAGTCGGCATTTTCGTCCACGACACCTTTTTCTGAACGCGCTGCAGCTTCCTCCATCAACTGTCCGGTGATAGCTTCTTCAAATTCCACGTACGAATCAAATACGAGTGTGAAGTCCCGGACGGTCATGACGGTTGTAATGCCTTCTTCGAATATATCTCGAGCGCGCTCAAAGCTTCCTCTGGTGATCCAGTATGTCGCCAAGCCGGACCACAATTTGCCTCGCTGGTCTGCAAACCGGTCGATTCCACTACGGATGATCCGTTCGACGTTGATACCAACCTCATCCCCTGTCTCGATTTCGGTCGCATGCTCAACCAAGAGATCAACCATTTCACTCCATAGCTGGTAATGTCCTTTACCATTCTTGCTGCGAAACTTCTGGTTGTTGAGGATTTTCATGTATTCCTTCACGGCCTCAGTGTAATGTCGCATCTCGATCAACAACTCAATAAAATCCTCCGCGTCTTCAGGGTGGATCTGCATGTAACGCCGCCAAATCTTGACCGCAGTCTGACCAGATGCCGAATTCGCAAACGGTCGGTACAATGCCCAGATGCGATTGTGTTGGGTGATTGGCAAAGCTCGGAGGGCTCGATCGAAAGTATGGCGAGTGAGGGTAACAATCGGCTGCAGCAGTAAGAATGACAAGTACATTTCCCATATTCTCGGCATTTTGTTGAGTAGAATCAATGCGCGTTCGTAAAGCGCGTTTACTTTGCTGTACTCGGAAGCAAAGATGGCAGGATTTAGCTTTCCTAGGTGTTTCATTCGGAAATCCAAATACTATTCCATGTCAGCCAAAAGAACCATCCCGCGAGGTATAATACACGGACCATTTTCCAAAGTTTGTAAGACCGTGGCAGTTGTTTGCAAGCTCGTTCGAGTACGAAAGCTTGCTCTTGGGGATTGCCATGTTGAAATTTGAACTCGATGTATGCTAGCCACGGTTTCGTGCTGCCCGGGTCTCGAAGGATGTCCTGCTCGTAGATGGTATCTTCCTCCGACTATTGCATTGTCAGCTGCGACTCTCTGCGTGAGACACAAACTGGCGCGACTTACTATAAGATACAAGTCCGCGTTGACTCTAGACAGCTTCGACTTGGAGACGCTCGGAGCAGCCATTGCGGGCAAGAGCTCACCAGGCATCTTCTGCCTGCGCTGAGTACGTTGCGACAAGCTGCGAAAGGATAATGAGGACGAACGAAGATTAATGAACGACACCTTCGCGATCTTGTCGAACTCGAGGAGTTTGAATCAGAGTCGGTGCTAACTTCGCACCTTACCATATTGAGCCTAGACTGAGGCTGCTGAGCTAACACAGCTTAATTTTCTTCTTGAGCTCCAGATTTCCACACCACAACAATTTTCCGAACTTTGTTTGTTGGTTACACATCTGCGCAAAACATGCAATTGGAATCTTCCCAAGCATGGCATCGCGAGCTGGTTTCTTGCTATCATCTTCCTGCGGTTTGACTAACCTCAATTGGTGAGTGCGATTTCTCCTCACTTTCCCCTTCCCTGCTCCTGATGATTCCTATCACAACAGTTCTTCGGCGATCTCCTGAGCCACTGAACAACATGCATCACCATCTGAAGCACTTGGATTATTCCTACTATTCGTTCGTTTGCTCCACGTACAAGAGCTGACACGTCACAGACAGGAATGATCACCTCTCCCAAATTGGGCCAGCATGAAGCTACTCTTGATTCACCACCTCTATCGATATGCCGCCCCTGTTTAAGGCGTTACAAAGGCTATACGGAAATGGACCATGATACAAGACCTGTGGTGATTTTGAACTTCATGCACGAATTGGTCATGGTCTGGTGCAACTATGGTAAGCTCGCGATGTTCTTTCTCTCTTCCTGCTTCTTCCATGATGAAAAAAATTTAATCAGTTCTGCTTCTGAACTTCTTGATGACAACCCAAATACCAAAAAACTTTCTGATCTCACATCTAACAATTTCATGTTCTGACTCCTCAAGAGTACATTAAAGGCTAACAACTTGCAGATTAGTCCCACTATGCAACAGATATACCAAGTTCATTCCTTTTTCAAGGTATAACGCCTTCTATTTCACCGCACTATCATCCCATTGTCCTGATGACAACAGCTTATCCATTCAATGAGTTGCATGTCGACCGAGTTCCTCTCCCACACCGGACCAGTCACTTGTGATTGGGATGATAGGTTGTGGAGTTGTGAGCTTCAGTGCTTCGAAACTCTTCATTCGTCTTGAGTGGGGAGATTTGTTGCCGGTTGAGATGACCTGAATACACGGCTTTACTGATTCAATTCCCTCATACTTTTGCAGATGTCTGTCTTACTTGAGTGGATGCTAATAAACTTGCAGGTAACCCTTTAGACATCGATCAGTTTGGCAGAGAAAGTGACTTGTAGGCAGAAACAGCTTAGGAGTATATCATATTACAATAGATAGAATTAAACTATGATCGCTGTTACTCCACGTCTCCATCTTTGCAATTGTTTCATCCTCATTTCTGAGGAAGATCCTTACGTTGGCTCCCGGCCCTAGAAGCCAGATATGGCCTACACTAGCGCATCTAAATATTTTCATGAGTGAAATGCCAAGCTCTTGATGAATCGCAGCGCAGTCAGCAATGTCACATGCACTTTCAATCTTCAACTCCCAAATCAGTTCAGATGTGCGTTTGAAAGGTCCCTGAAAGCGGCAGACCAATTCAGCCGATTTATCAACCGCAAGCCGTCGTCGCGCCTGTTTCAAATACAGACATCTAAGCGAAACAACGGCGGAGTGTCCTAAATCTAAGAATACTTCTCGATAGCTCTGCATACCCACGTATTCCGATGTCAACACACAACGTGAACACTCACTGCAAATGAGGTTCATTTGACATCACTGTCGCTAACAATCTGCCAAGGACGATAAGAGCCTCGTACCCATCCTGGTCAATTTTGAGGGAACGGGCAAGGTGCGGTGCCCAGGGGTTCAGCGCGAAAGTCAGCTTGGAACTGTCAAACTGGCAAATTCATAACCTTCCGCCATCTTCCTGGACTTTCTCCCTCTGTCACTCCTTTGAAAATGCTTCCCAGGCATCATGCGAGTAATGGGTATCCGAGGAACAAGGAGACTTATTCAATATCTCCGCATAGGTGCGCATACGCAAACTGCCCTTCTCGTGCAGAAATACCATTCAACAATGCCTAACTCACTTCATTGTACAGATTCCAGCCTAGGACGACGCCCGCAGCGATCCGCCGAAGACATACCCTTATCTTTCGATCGATTGTAGCTATAATTGTTTGCGCATTCTTCTTTTCCGTTTGGCCCGGTGCCTCCATATTGCCTGTACTCTCCTTGGGCTTCATATCTTCTGGCGAGGACTTTCAGCTGGAGACTGTACGATATTACGATCTTGGAAATGTTCAGGGAACTGCAAGAGGGTGGGAGAGGGAAGAGAGGATCCTGCTTTGCGCCCCTTTACGAGATGCCGAATCTCATCTACGAATGTTCTTTGGACACTTGCGAAACTTCACCTACCCACATCATTTGATCGACCTGGCATTTCTGGTTTCTGACTCGAAAGATCAGACTCTGCCACTGCTCTCCCAGCTCCTGGAAGAGCTCCAGGCCGACGAGGACCCGAAACAGCCATATGGAGAGATTTCCATCATTGAGAAGGATTTTGGACAGAAAGTTAATCAGGATGTGGAGAGTCGTCACGGTTTCGCTGCACAGGCCAGCCGAAGAAAATTGATGGCCCAGGCCAGAAATTGGCTCTTGAGCGCGGCTCTCCGACCATACCACAGTTGGGTATACTGGAGGGATGTGGATGTAGAGACGGCACCTTTCACAATTTTAGAGGATCTTATGCGCCATAACAAAGATGTCATTGTGCCGAGTAAGTACCAACAAGCATGTGAGATATGCCGGCTAATCCAGAATAGACGTTTGGAGACCCCTTCCTGACTGGCTCGGCGGCGAGCAACCCTATGATCTCAATTCATGGCAAGAATCAGAGACAGCTCTGGCGCTGGCAGATACTCTGGACGAAGATGCAGTTATTGTGGAAGGATATGCTGAATATGCGACATGGAGACCTCATCTTGCGTACCTGAGAGACCCATACGGAGACCCAGACATGGAAATGGATATTGATGGTGTTGGTGGTGTCAGTATCCTAGCAAAGGCAAAGGTCTTCCGGTCAGGAGTCCACTTTCCAGCGTTCAGTTTTGAGAAACATGCCGAGACGGAGGGGTTTGGAAAGGTTAGTCTTTCATATCTGATTAATATTCAGACGATGTTAACCTTCCCACAGATGGCAAAGCGTATGCAATTCTCCGTGGTCGGCCTACCGCACTATACTATCTGGCATTTGTACGAACCTAGTGTCGACGATATTCGACATATGGAGGTAGGTCATGTCTATTCAATACTTACGGCAACACTAATAAGTTTCAGGAAATGGAGCAAGAACGTATAGCTCATGAGAACGAAGAAAAGGAACGAGCAGAGCGTATGAAGAAGATCAAGGACCAATTCGCAGATCCAAACAGTCAGTGGGAGAAAGACAAGACCGACATCCAGAACGAGGCTATGAAGGAGAAGCAAGCGAAAGAGCAGGCCGAGGCTGAAAAAGCAGCATACTCAAAAGAATCAGCAGCCGACCCGAAACCAGCGCCGAAAGCCGAGCTCAAGGACGAATCTAAGACGGATTCCAAGGGTGAAAGTAAGGATGGCCTAGCGAAGGCGGGAATAGTTGAGTGATGTAAGAGCATTTGCATTATCTGGCAACCGTTTACTGACAATCACAGGATATCCATGAGAGACGGGTGCATAAATAGAAGATGGCTTCAAACTGAAGCTTGGGGAAGGTGGTGTTTCTAAACGGACGCTGTAGACTATGATCTACAGCACTTGGGACTTTATGTCACATAAAAGCATAAGCGCCGGGTCCAAACTGTATACGCTGAATGTCTAATGAGACTGTCAGCATATGATGATAGGGTTAAGCGCTTTATTTAGCTTGCTCGTTGTAGTGTAATTGGGTTGGTGTTTTGTAAAGTACAATAGATGGGCGCAGTGAGAATACCACAACAAACATACTTGCTCACAATGTCCGTAGTAGATGTTTCTGCAAGATGCCTATGAAGGATATCCAAAAACCGTGCATTAACCTTCACGACCTAAGACATCCGTAGCTCCACAAGCTTTGCGACACTTCTTAAGTTCACACCTTAAGGTCAGTCCGCTCGTAGCCTTTGAAAGCATCAACACGTCAAATAGCAGGCCTAGCACCCAGAAAACCAAATTTCTTAGTCTAGTAGAACCTCATATCAGCTTAATCATCTTGCTGTCAAAAGTCTTCCAAGTTGCAATCCACGATAGTCACATGACGACAAGGCTGGGTAAGAAGCTACATCTCCAGGGCTGTCTGTTGAGATGCTTCTAGCAGCCTGATGCTACAGACAGGACAGATATCAATAGCTGCCTACACCATCATACGAAAGGCCGAATCCTCCTCAATTCCAGGAGAAGCCAGAGATAGAGTGGGAGCATAAAATCCTAGAGGAAGAATGGCAATGTCGAGAAGCTCATCCATTTAGCGGCCGCAAACAACCATACATCTCGAAACCTCGACAAGGCAGCATCGACCCCAGAGCAAGATGACAACTTCACGGAGCTCAGTCGCGGTCGATCCCGTGGCTTTAATTACAACAGAATGTATTACAGTTACCTCTGCTATGCGCAAACATGCTCGATGGGCCCATTCCTCAGTATCTGCCATCCTCGGCGGAAGCTCTACGCCTATGAGCCCTGGTCTACAAAGCTCCAGGCCTGCGACCCCTCGAGACGACCTAGGGAAAGGGAGGGGGCAGAAGAATAGATCCTCTTCAGGCATAACAGATGGCGATGATGGAGGGCTGGCAAATCGATGGGGACTCCGGGGAAAGAAGGGGAAGAGCATGCAAGATAATCCCTTGATGGCTGGCTTTGGACGATTAAGGCGGGAATTGACTGGCTGCAAAGGTATTATTAAAGCTGTCTAGACTATCATCTGCTTACAATAAAGCAGATATACATAAATTCGACACTCCATCCTTATTACACCCGTTCCTCCAAGTCATACAAGCTTCCGCGACCTCTGCTCCTATCACCTCCCTCGCCCTCGTCGCAATTACCAAATTCTTCTCGTATAACCTTATAAGTCCAGAGTCTCCACGACTGGCATTGGCTATGCAATCCTTGTCCGCAGCTATCACACATTGCCGATTCGAAGCCAGCGACTCTGCAGCCGACGAAATCGTCCTACTACGGATATTGAAGCTCATGGAAGGTATGCTATCCGGGCCAGGCGGAGATCTATTAAGTGATGAGAGCGTCTGCGAAATGATGGAGACTGGTCTCAGCATGTGCTGCCAGTCAAGATTATCAGAGCTGCTGCGGAGGTCTGCAGAAATGTCTATGGTGAAAATGACGCAGGTCATTTTCGAACGTCTGAAGCATCTGGAAATTGAGGCCGGAGACGACCTGGAGGCATTGGATGAAAAGACCAAAGAGGACATGGACACAGTGAAGATGGACCCCTCAGCAAATGGGAACGATGCAATTATATCGTCCTTGGCAGCTCCGCCTAGCGACCTACGGCCATCTTCGAGTTTCGATAAGTCAAGGAATGGAACGAATACTTCTTCCCTTGACAACGGATCTGAAATGGGAGTGGCGCCAGCCTCTGAAGACTCGGATGAAGCACCTATAAAGCCATATTCTTTACCATCAATACGAGAACTTTTTAGAGTACTAGTAGACTTGTTGGACCCTCATGACCGCCAGCACGCCGATGCAATGAGGGTTATGGCGTTGAGGATAATCGACGTTGCGCTGGAAGTGGCTGGACCTTCAATTGCCAAACACCCGACCTTGGCAACACTGGCTGAAGATCGTCTGTGCAGATATCTTTTCCAATTAGTCCGATCAGACAACATGGCTATACTGCACGAGTCACTGATTGTTGCCGGTACTCTTCTGGCCACCTGCAGAGGCGTTCTCAAGTTGCAGCAAGAGCTTTTTCTCTCCTATCTAGTCGCTTGTTTACACCCTCGAGTCGAGATCCCAAGAGAGCCTGGGATAGATCCTTTATTATACTCTGGAGTGCCACAGGCTCCCAAGCTTGTCAAAGCTCCCCCGTCGCAAGCAAGCAGTGGAAGATCCACACCAGTGCCTGTCAAGGACCGTCAGAAGCTTGGTATGGAGGGCGGATCGAGGAAGCCAGATGCGAGAGAAGCAATGGTTGAAAGTGTGGGCGCTCTTGCACGGATACCGAGCTTTATGGTTGAGCTATTTGTTAACTACGATTGTGAAGTCGACCGTACAGATCTATGTGAGGACATGGTTGGGCTGTTATCCCGAAATGCAATCCCCGACTCGGCGACTTGGAGCACAACAAGCGTTCCACCACTTTGCCTTGACGCTCTTCTCGGGTACGTACAATTCATTGCTGAACGACTTGATGACGAGCCACAATTTGACGGATACCCTGATCGCGCTCAACTACGCGAGAAACGCCGGAAAAAGAAAACCATAATACAAGGAGCTGCCAGATTCAACGAGAACCCAAAGGCTGGACTTGCATTTCTACATTCTCAGGGCATCATTGCAGACCCAAGAGATGCCAAGTCAGTGGCTACGTTCTTGAAGGGCACTGCCCGGATATCAAAAGCAGTTCTTGGGGAGTTCATCGCCAAGAAAGGCAACGAAGCTGTCCTAGAGGCGTTCATGGATGACTTTAACTTTGATGGCAAACGTATTGACGAAGCGCTCCGAGAACTGCTGATGTCATTTCGCTTGCCCGGAGAGTCGGCATTGATCGAGCGTATCGTTACTGTGTTCTCCGAGCACTACTGTGCCAGCGATGTAGGCGACGAGATTGCCAACGCTGATGCTGCTTTCGTATTGACCTATGCTACCATCATGCTCAACACGGACTCTTATAACAAGCAAGTTAAGGACAATGCTCGAATGACAGTCGAACAGTTCAAGAATAACTTACGAGGAGTTAATGATGGGGCCAACTTTGCTCCTGAGTATCTACAGAGTATCTACGACTCGATCAAGTCGAACGAGATTATCTTGCCGGAAGAGCACGACAACAAGCACGCTTTTGATTACGCCTGGAAGGAGCTACTTCTAAAGACAGAGTCGGCTGGAGACTTGGTCATTTGCGATACGAACATATATGACGCCGATATGTTTGCTGCAACTTGGAAACCTGTTGTGGCTACACTATCATATGTCTTCATGTCTGCAAGTGACGACGCCGTATTCTCGAGGGTAATCACAGGCTTTGATCAATGTGCTCGTATTGCAGCGAAGTACGGTTTGGCTGAGGCTGTCGATCAAGTCGTATTTTGCCTGAGCACCATAACCTCATTATCTACCGAGACACCATCAAATACAGCTCTGAACACCGAGATTCAGGTCGGCGAGAACAGTATCATGGTCAGCGAACTTGCTGTCAAGTTTGGCCGAGATTTCAAGGCCCAGCTCGCTACAGTTGTTTTGTTCCGAGTTGTGACTGGCAGTGAAACAGTCATCAACTCTAGCTGGAAATATGTAAGTGTTCCATCTCTTGTGTGGAGTGCCTGCTAACAGATAAGATCATACGCATTTGGATCAACCTCTTCGTCAACTCCTTGATACCCCCGTTCTTCGCACCCAATCGAATGGAAATATCCCCAATACCTTTACAGCCGCCTTCTCAGGTCATCGATCGTGGTCAGAAGAGTGAAATTGGTCTCTTCTCAGCATTGACAACTTACATCACGAATTATGCATCCGGTGACCCACCTGAGCCTTCTGATGAAGAGCTTGAAAGTACTCTTTGCACCGTGGACTGTGTCAATGCATGCTACATGGGGGATGTTTTCGCAAATGTTGTGTAAGTGAAGATATGTACGTAAGCATTCTGTGGCCAAGACTAACCTCTTTGCAGCAACATGCCCATTGATGCTCTGAAACCTCTTGTTGAAGCATTACTTGATCAATTGCCGGACGACCCCAACTCGGTGGTGATATCTGTCAAGTCGGAAGAAGAACTACACTCCCCGACTAATGGCCAGAAGCCTGTCTCTAATGGGCCGATTTATGATTCCTCCATGGTTTACCTTTTAGAACTCTGCACAGTACTTGCCCTTCGTGACAAGGAAACGATACTGAACCTTGGTGGCAGTGTAGCCGAAGCATTGCAAAACGTCATGCGTCATGCTCACAGCTATCACTTCATCATAACATCAAGAACAATGTTTTACCTCCTCCATTTGCTTCACGCAAGCTATGTTAGTATCTAAATCTCTCCTTCTCGTGCATAGCTAACCTCAATAGGAACACGACTTCATCCGCGTGCCTGTGGTACTGCACACAATATCAAGCTTCAAGCCAGACCTCTTCAATCGTTCCGCACAGCTGGTACTCCAGGGTCTGACGGCATGCATCAAGGAGCCTGGACCTCTGAGAAACGAGATCATGACATCGCCTGACTTTTGGGTTATTCTACAGAACTTGACAGAAAACTCACAATCCGCTCCAGTTGTTTTCGAGATCCTGGAGGGTGTGGTCGTTGGAACGCCACCAACTATAATGGCTGACAACTACGAGTCGGCTGTGAAGTTGCTGAACGACTTTGCGTCTACTGGTAGCATAGGTGCGACGGTGGAACAGAAGCAAGATCGCAGGGTGAGAAGAGGCCAACAACAGCAGCAACAGCCACCGAAGGCGGCCAAGCCGCAGTGAGTATCCCTTAAATGCAAGTCGTACGTGTACTGACGAGACACAGAATCGAGGCTGCTGTTGCAAGAGGAGTTTCGGCCATTAAGATGATATACTCATTGACATCGCGGATACCAGTCTTGATGAATCAGTCACACCTCGAGAGCAAAGAAGCTTGGGCCGCCTACTGGTCTCCCATATTCCGAGCTCTGACCACACAATGCACGAATCCCTGTCGACAGATCCGCCATGAATCGTTCGCTTCTTTGCAACGAACACTTCTCTCGCCTGAATTAATTTCAGGCGACCATGAGGAATGGACGGCTATTTTCAGTGAAGTCCTATTCCCTCTCATCGTGAGGCTTTTGAAACCAGAAGTATACTCATCAGACCCTGTTGGCATGAGTGAGACCAGGGTCCAAGCAGCTACCTTGTTGTGTAAGATATTCCTGCACTACCTGGTTCTTCTCTCAAAATGGGAGGGCATGCTGGATCTCTGGCTCAAGATACTTGATATTATGGACAGACTGATGAATAGCGGGCAGGGTGATAGCTTAGTAAGTTTTGATCTCATCACCTCACCTTAGCTTCTTACTTACATGTGAAAAGGAAGAAGCAGTCCCGGAAAGCTTGAAGAACATCATCCTCGTCATGTCGAGCAGTGGCTACCTTGTCCCACCAAGCGAAGATCCATCGCAAGAGAAACTATGGACAGAGACCTGGAAGAGGATCGACAGATTTTTGCCAGATCTAAGGAAAGAGTTGGATCTGGATCCGAAAGAACAACCGCCTCCACCAGCTGTAGAAGAGAAGAGTGAAGCTGAAGAGCCGGCTGTGAAAGAGGCGAATGAGAAGACAGCGGCTGAGTAGTGTACGATATGTGTAGGTGTATAAACAGAGACTGAAGATGGAATGAGGGATATGGGATCGGTTTGGATAAGAACGATGATGACCTGAGAGACGAAAGAGCAGAGAGAACCAGAGGACCCTCATGGATGGAAAAGCGAATCTCGTGCATGTTGCGGCATAGTTAGCGATGTGCGGAAGCACTTGTATAGAAGCGTCACGTCCCATTTGCCCATGTTTCAACATGCTCATTGCATTCTATCAGAGACGAGTTTGCCAAGTGGCAGAAATGGATGGGTATTGGACTTTTTGGAAGTTTCATACTAATATTCGCAGAGGAATATGCGTTTGCTGTATTCGTCTGTCAGCAAAGGTGCCAGCTCCAGCATAAAAGCTGTGTATGTTCGACCAAGGGTGCTTTCGTGGTTGGGGTAGGTGATGAAATCTTTGATGCTCTTTCTGGGAATAGTTAGTGCTTGTTATCTCCATACTCGTAAGGCAGATGATCTCCCATTAGCTCTGTGTGAGCTGTAACTTGGATTAACCTGTGAAAGCACAAATCTATGCTCGATGTCGTTAAGAACTTTATTGCTTTCACTTGTAAGTCTCCTAGCCGAAGTCCATTGTCTCGATGCCAGCAACACGACCAACTCCGGGATTAAATCCCCACAAATTGACTACTTCATTCGCTGCATTCGGAACTGTTTTTTGCTCTTTATCTTTGTCGGCATAATGCGATACACGATATAATAAGGTTGGAAGTTCTACGGCCGTTGGAGCCTGATACCTAGCTAACTGGACCTAGAATCCCCCTCATCTGATGGGTGACGTGACGCATTTCTGCAAGATGAAGGTGAAGCATGACGAGAGGTTAATGGTGGTTGCGGCACAGAGAAGTCGCGAGGTCGGTGCAAAGGCTTCAGTTATCGAGCCGCCTCCCAACTTCTGGGCCTCAACGCCCTGTCTGCGTCCCTTCGAACTTCCCACACTGTACTCCTACTCTCATGTGACGGACTGAATGTGCTGTGGTGCCTTGGGATGCTTGGTGGAAGGCTGCCTTGGCAGCGGCATCCAGCCTTTCGATCTTTGAGGTGTATATACTGATGCCCTATCATTTCTAGGTCATTGCTGCGCTTACCGCCTGTGGCACGAACTCATGATATGGACTATTAGGTGAGAAACATTCTTGTACTACACACGGGTGGCGCCTGACTGGAGGTGGCTCCTTATGGAATGTTATTACATATTTCCTAGACCTCTGAGTCTAGCCTGAACTCCATTTTCCTCCTTACTTAGACTTCCCCATTCCTCCCTGATCTTTCGAACTTGCTCTCGACCAAAAAATGGCATCTGACGGAACACAACGTCGCAAGGCTGCGACATTTTTGAGATTGCCCTTAAGCAAGGACGCGGCCCGCCTCATTCCGCCTCCCAACCAGCGCGATCGTGAGCGACAAACAATGCTTAAACGATGGGACGAGCTCCGTAGGTGTCCCCTTTTCAACCAGCGTACTTCACTGACTTCTTGGTAGCCTTCTGGCAACAGTAAGACACACACTCCCCTCAACACTTAGCCGAAAACAGACATTTGGCAGCTACAAAGCTGTAATGTGAAGAACCGACATTCAAAGTCTTGAGCATAAATGTTGGGGAGAGTGACACCAGCTGACCGGGCACAGAGAGGGGAACCACCTCATCGAGACTGGATATCGGTAATTCACTGCAACATGTTTGTCAAACCGAGTCTCACAGCTATAGGCCGGCTTCGGGTTCAATCAAAAAATGTTTCCAAAGTTGGGGCTATCTGCACAATGAATCTGGTTAGTCAGAATGTGGACAGAATGCATTCTTCATCTGCTCATCGTGTAACAGTCAACATCTACTCTCACGTTCTTGGTTCTTTGCTGTTTGCAATTCTGCCTATATACTTCTTCCGAACCGAGATTCCACCACGGTACAAGGTCGCAACCTCTGCCGATCTGGGAGTCTGTTCGATCTATTTCGTTGGGGTTGCAATATGCTTTCTACTGTCTGCAACGTTTGTTATCACTCTTCCAGCATAGTGACCATTGATCTGAAGGTTTTCTACAGCTTTCATACCATCTTGAACCACAGTTTAAGGGTAGACAAGCTGGGTATGCAGCTTGACTTCCAGGGCGTCATTCTTCTCATGTGGGGGGCTACTGTGCCATTGATCTATTACGGATTCTACTGTGATAAGAAGCTACAATGGGTATACTGGTCACTGGTATGAACACTTTCTAACTCGTTTCTTATGCAGAAGTTTGACTCACAAACTCTCACTCAGTTGACCGCATTCGCCATCGCATGTTCCATCGTAACATTTCAAGCACGCTTCAGTGAGCCTCTTCTTCGGCCATACCGCGCAGCAACTTTTGGTAGCTTCGCATTCTCGTCAATCATACCTGTGATCCACGGAATCGTCAAGTACGGATGGGCGCTTCAGAACCAGAGGATGGGTCTGAAATGGGTCATGATCACTTTGGGCCTCAACACCTTGGGAGCTTCAGCATATGCTATCAAGGTATTGCTATAATTGAATTCTACATCATCATATTGCTGATGTCGTGTTTAGTTTCCCGAAAAGTGGTTTAGGAGGACTTTTGATATCTTCGGCGCAAGTCACCAGTGGCTCCACATTATGGTTATACTGGCAGGTTTAGCCCATGCTGCAGGGGTTCTATCGGCTTTTGATTTCTGGCATGGTCATCCCTTTGAGTGTGTAACCAGCTGATAGATCCCATATGTTGCTTTCGCTGAAGCTGCATGGTATTTAGAAATAAAAGTCACGTGGGACCGAGTCAAAGGTCTCTGAAGTTGGGTCCTTTTTTCCTGTTTCTCAAGGACAATGACTTAGTGATGGTTTCTTTGAGAGCTTTAGCAGGATGATGTCATAGTAACAACATGTTACAAGAATTACTCCTACCAGATAAGTGTTGACAGAGGGAGGCATCAAAGCGAAGCAACTACAGTAACACGTTCATCCATCCAAACACTTGACTATAACCTTATATGTTTGTTCAAAGTGTTCCCATCAGTGCATACAACCAAACCTGCCTCAAAATATTGTTAGGGAGAACCATCCCCACGAAAAAGGGCGAAGAGTGTATAATAATGTAGATTTGGTGGCCATCCATCCAGGCACTACTTCGCTGCCGCATGGGTCCGACGGAACCGACATCCTTACGACCCTGTTACTCTAAGGATTTCGTTGATCCAGTTGACATTGGTAACAGTCACTTACTCGAGGGCAAAACCGGAACCTGTACAGTGGCACTCATACACATAACATTTCCAGCGTATTACCATACAAACTCGTGCGGGACACATTCAAGTCCGCTTCCGTTTGTCTTGTCGCCCTGACTAACAAAATTGGTAATTAGCATAAATCCTATCAAACACGCTCTCCGAGGATCCATTCGTGGGGTGATGCTTCAGCGATCATGCTATTAGAACTCAAGTCATGTCAAAGCATGCAGGGAGATGACCATGGTGATTTTTCAGATATAAGGTGAGCTAAATCCGTCATGTTTCTTCTTTTCATGTACCTCCATTTCAGTACATTATGTCTTCAATCAAGGTTGCACTCGCGGGTGCTACTGGCAACCTCGGATTGGTCGTCCTCGATGCTCTTCTCCATGCAAACTTTACTGTTACAGTCCTTTCACGTACCCACGGGAACTCTTCCAAATTGGCGCCCCATCCAAACCTCACGATCATCAAAGTCGACTTCAACTCCATCCAGTCATTGACAGCAGCATTGCAAGGTGTCGAGGTCACCATCTCTTGCCTGGCGACATTAGCTATAGGAAGCCAAAATCCTCTGATCGACGCGTCTGTTGCAGCGGGTGTAAGACGCTTCATTCCTGCTGAGTTTGGCATGGACTCTCGAAATCCTCTGTGTGCGGCACTACCTGTTTGCACGCCAAAGGTCGACACACAGAGATACCTGCAGGAGAAGGTCAACTCTAACAAGACATTCTCCTGGTCCGGCATCGCCAACGGGCTATTCCTAGATTGGGGTCTCAAAGTGGGCTTCATCTTGAACCCAGCCTCACACTCTGCCACACTTTATGATGGTGGTGATGTTGTCTTCAGCACCACCCTTCTGGCAGACATCGCGAAGGCGATTGTGGGTGTTATCAAGAACCAGGATCAAACCGCGAATCGAATCCTTTACATTCATTCAGCGGCGACGACGCAGAACAAGTTGATTCAGTACGCCAAGAATATAGACGGCAAAGAGTGGCATACGACCAGCAGAAGCACTGAAGAGATTAGACAAGAAAGTCTGGCTGAGCTGGCCAAGGGTGCACAAGGGAATGTCAATTCTGCCATGGATGGATTCTGCATTTGTGCTATGTGGAACGCGGATTATGGTGGTGATTTTTCAGGTCACCTGGACAACGAGTTGTTGGGTGTGGAAACCATGAACGAAGATGGGCTGAGGGCGTTGATGAGAAGCTTTTTGTGATGACTATAGTCTATGAAACAGGGCTCAAAGCATATGATTTGGAAAGAGATAAAATATAATTTCAGTCTCACCGTCCTCTGGGCTTACACATTCAGTTCCCCCACTTTCGGATGATGTCCCCGCTGCCGTTGCCGTTCCCGTTCCTTGACCTGAGTGTGTATCCTTTCCGTGGTTTCTCACAACTAATCCAGGGGACCTGACTAGCGGAGACCTTGTTCATTTGAGATCCTCGCTAGCTGTGTAGCCCCCAATTCCTCAATGGATCAACTTCATAGTTGCGGTTCTTGTCAGTCACGCGTGGATGTGACGCAATCAAATTTGGACCTCAACAGGATGTTTCAATTCGCTACGATGAACTTGCAAGAGTCATTCCAATGCCATGAAAGTTCAACCGTGATGTGTGTGTACGAGACTCGGAATAAACACCCCAAGATTTGCGAGTCCGTGATGATTGATGGCTTTAACATCTGGCTGTTAAGGGTGGGGCTTTCAGGGGCTTCGCTTGTGAGCCTGCTTAGCGAACATCACCGCTCAAGAGCCAATACATGACAAGGCAACTCCAGAACACAGGATTGAATGCTAACATAACGTAGGCTTCTGAACTCTCCCATGCAGGTATCTGAAACAAGATCATTTGAATTTCCACTCAGTGAAGTGTAGATATCTATCTGTTAATTGCCTAAAAATTCCGTGGACAGACATAAACTACAATTGACTGGGAAAACATATCCAATTAGTAAATCATAGATGTGTCCTCTCCGCTATGTCTCCCAGCACTGCACTCGTTTATTCTGGGATTCTGGGTTTGGGAAAGAGGTCACCGCCCATGCGAGGGGAAGGAATTAATTCCCAACAAGGTGACCAATGTGGGTGCTTGCCTCGAGACCGAAAATTGGCCTATGTTCTGACCATAGAAGGGACATTACGTCCAACCTGGTTGGAAATGCCTTTGCAGACTCAGCGAACTGACGTTGGTTGCACTTGGCCATGAATTTGTGGCCTTTGCTAGGCGCCCTTTTTGGATATTCCCGGGACTGGCCAAGCGGCATGAGTCCTGCGTCGTGACGAGTCAAGCGAGTCAACGGCACGGTGCGGGCGTCTGCCTATGACAGTCACGCGTTATATTTCTCGCCACCAACATGCTTCCTGGCCAAACCGGTTTCATACAAACGCAATTACTTACGCACCTGAGATCGAGAGGATTGTAGTTGCCAATGCGTATTGAGAGCTTTCTCATCTTCATCGTCTTGCACCAGAGCATTCAGAACATCCTCCCTTTGACGTCGCATATTATTACAAATGGCTTTTTTTCCGACTAAGGAAGACGGTATATTGTCTGCCTCGAATCCCGATAGCAGATCCAATCTTCTTGGAACTGGAAAGATAGCTCCAGATGCAAAGGAGGCAGTACAAAGCTCAGCACCTATCTCTCCAAATACTTCAAACACAACAGACTTTGCAGATGGCAACGCCCAAGTTGCAGTGACCAACGCCTCCAGTGAAGAACACGCTACGCATAAGCCTGAATCTTCCGCTTCCACGACGAAACAAAGTCCTGGCCACGTCGGATCACGACCTTTCATCAGCGTCATGACTGCAGAGCAGAGAGAAGTCTACCGCGAGCAGGTGAATGCTAGGCGTCGCGAATTCGAAGCTGCACGCCGCTCAGTCTCCACTTGCCAAGCTCCTCCACGGACGCGTGAGGAAAAGCAGGCAGAGTGGCAGGCAGACTTCTTTCAAAGCCGTCAACTGTCACCGAAATTGGAGGCATTTTGGAGGGACAAGTTTGCCGAGCGTAATGCGGATCGTGCACAATCAGCACGAGATACAGAGGCACAGTCCACAGTCTCGATACTAGATGCCGAAGGCTCTAGCCATTGGCATTTGACAAAGGCGCAGGAGATGAAGGACTGAAGTATCTTGATAGAGAAGTAAGGGTTATGTCAGCTCTACTTACTCGACAAGAATCAAGGAAGCTCGGCATGTATCCAAGAGAGACAGTTATCAGATACAATATGTGTCATTTCTGACGCGATACAAGGTTTTCATCTCCTTACATGTCGAGCATGCTAGTTGGTACGTGCTCCACGCATTTCATCAGTATCACTGCAGAGGAATGTTTGAAGATCGGAAGGTCCTGATTTTCTCCAAGTAGAAGTATGTCATACTACTGCAATGGTTTACCTGCAAGGGGCAGCCATTTGACGCCTTTCACCATGCTTGTCTTGTAATTTATCCAAAGATTTTGGCGCCTCTCTGATCTCGGTCTCGGTTCCGGCCTCGGATGACCCAATACAACGTGGCCTTCATGGAAATACAATTAATTTGGAGAAGACTCAATTCGAATAGGAGAATTTGGACTCCTGACGGGCTAACTCGACGTGATTGAGCAAATGCGATCCTCGACGATTTGCAAGCGCTTGCACTTTGCATCTGGAAAACGCGTCAATACGGCGATGTAATGTTGTAACTGTACTTGAAACGTTAGGTTGCAAGAGTAAGGAAATAGCTGTCTGCGGCGTGGGAAACTTGTGATTGTACTTGATTGTCTGGGCTGCGTTGGAAATCTGGCCTCATCTCAGTCAATGCTAAGCACTAAAACAATGTTGGATCGGGTTGCGATGGACGCCACAAGGCTACATTTAAAGGACCTCTATAACTGCAACAGGCATCAGCAGTGAGGTTCTGCTGGTGATGGCACGACGTTACCATTCAAGAAGTAATGTTGGTGCGGTCACTATTCGCTCAGCCTCCAGTTCAGTCCTCGTCTGTGGCTTCGGACGGCCGCGCACGAAACGAGAGGGACCTTTCACGAAGACTGCTGTGGTGAGGCAGAGAAGTAAACCTGTCCTGCCTATCCCTCGAGAATCTAAAAATTCCAAAAAATTGCTATTCTTAGGTTGAACATGCAACAAATAACATCAAGTCACCAACAACACCGAAACAATTTCTTCGCCGCACTAAACAAACATTGTTGGATGTGAGTGGCATATATACGCTCCACACATTGAGTGAGGAGTATATAAGATTCAGACAATCTACTGCCAAAGTTGTTTGCTTCTGCTGGCAAAGCCGTCTCCCAACATTCAGGTCTACCTTTCAACACTTCTCTCAATGAAATTAACCAACTTCTCTCGTTTGGCGACTCTCGCAACTGCGATCCTCGCAGCTCCTCAACCTCATATTTCGGAATCTAAAACTCATGGACTACACACCAGAACAAACTTCACAGCTGAGGTGTCCCATGTCTTGTGGTCAGGTGTTGTGTTTCCTGAGCCGCTACTCGACAACAACGGCAAAGCTGATCCTTACGGAAAGGTCACAGCTGGTATGCGTGCTAAGTCCCCTGCTTACTTCTTTGAATTGAACATCATACAGTGCTGATCTCTATTGTTCCAGATTTTGTGGTTCCAACTCCGGGAGACAGTACTCGCGGCAAAGTGCTTGCTTGGGTTGGGATTGATGGCACCAGTGTTGATGCCAAATTTGACCCCATTATCCAGACCGGCATCGAAATCGAAACGCATGTGGATGGCACTACAACCTACTCGCCTTGGTATGAGTGGTACCCATCACCGGTAGTCTATTTCCCTTCGAATGCAGGCGATAATCGGACTTTTGAAATCCAGCCCGGTGACAGTTAGTATCCCAGCTAGTTGTGTTGCTGTTGTGTCTGAAGAGCTACACTAATTTACTCAACTAGAATTAACCTTTGCTATTACAATAAGCTCGACTCAGGACTCAGCAGAGGCAATAGTCACAAACGCCAATGGTGCTCTAACACATTCGGTAACTTTTGGCCCGCCTGATAGCAACAATAAGGCTATAGGAAGGAGTGCACAGTTTATCATGGAACGTGTTCTGACGAACGCGGGAACCCCTGAACCCCCGGAATACGCCCGTCTTCTGAATTTCGGCACTGTTCAATTTACCAATTGTGCTGCGATCACTGTTGGCGATGAGTCGGTGAACTTTGCAGGAGGACCAGATGACTTTCAGAAGGTTAACGTTGCCTCTCTACGTATGATCAATAAGTCCAATGATATATCCCTACTAGCATATGCAAACGTTGTCGGTGACAACACTGCGCAGATTTTGTGGCTTAACGCTGGATCTACTAGTTGAAGGAATTATATTCAAGATGTCTTGGTTGCAGAGATGATGGGACAAGGAGTCATAGTGTTTTTAGATTAGGGAAGAGTATCAATTCAAATTTGAGAGAGTGTTCATTATAAAAACAGAGATAAAGACGACAGATAAATCTTCCAAGAAAGATTTTCCGGCATGTAAAGCGCTTGAATTTCGCGACAGGGGTTGAAATGTTACGAAAGTACCAGATTTTTGAGGAAAATGTCGAATATTATACAATAATGCAAGAGAGGGGTGAAAATGTTTATCGCCACAATTTCAAGGTTCCTCGCCATGATTGTTCGGAGAAGCCTCACACTTGACTCCCCGACTTACATCCCTTCGACTTATTTCTAAGCACCCCCCCCGTTCATTCTTTCATCCTCTGGCGTTCCGGCTGTCACCTTGTTATGTTATCTCTCTTCTCGTTGACTCTCGACTTGATCTCATTAGATTTTTGTTTGCACTTACTCTGGCTTGCTTCCTTGAACGGCCCTTCCAGCTGCTTCAGTCACTCGCCCTCGTCTATCTACTCCACTTCCAACATCTTGTTACCCGAAATCATCAAGATGTCTTCATTCACTATAACATCTTGTTATTTGTGCTTCATTTTCCACCTCGAAAACCGCTTGCAACATAATCCCCTCTTTATCTATATAAACTCAACCAAGCTGCACACCCCTCGCCTCACAAACATCCCACAAGACATCCCCCCCACACTCAAAAACCACCCTCCACAACCCAGGAAAGCACTCCTCCTTCCTTCCCACCACCTCCACAACCTCACGCATCATCTCACTCCTATCCCACGACCCGTTATAATCATCCGTACTCAACTCCAACACCTCAATCGACCGCGGTAGGAACTGCCAAAGCCTCCCGGTTCTGTTGATGTAGGCTGACTGAATATCGAGGTTTTTAAGTCTTGGGAAAGCGTGGAGAGAAGAGAGGGAGCCGATGTTCGCGGCGTCGCCGTAGGGTTCGGTGAGGTGGAGGGAGCAGAGTGTTGGGGAGAGGAGGTGGAGGTTAGTGGTTATAGAGTCGATGTCTGTGTGATCATCGAATCCTACGTCTGTGGTTTTGTCAATATCAACTCTAACGCTAACTCTCACTTTCTCAAAGAGGATAGTTTCGTAAGGAGAATATGGAACAGGGAACATACATTTAGGATTCCCGGGCTCGAAAGAGAGATGCTTTAATTTCTTACAAACACCAAATAGCGTAGCAGCAGCATCACTCGTAACGCCACTATCACTCAGCTCCAGACTCTCTAGAGAACAAGACTCTAGAGGTGGAGAGAACTCGAAAGGGTCGAGTGAGCCGCTACATATGTCCAATTTCTGGATTGTAGGGAAATAGAAGAAAGGAACGAGTTCCTCGGTTCTGATACAGTCTTCTGAGTGCCCGGTTCCGATCGTGACTTCCTTGATATGTTGGAAATAATCCTTGGGTTGAGAAGGGCCAGGAGTAAAAGCAGCGAGGATAGCGTGGGAGAGGAAGAATGTTGAGTCGTGAGATGAGATGGTCAGGTTGAGTTTTTCGACGTTGGGGAGGGACAACATGAGTAGTGCTGTGATTGCAGCATCATTCTTCTCTTCTAATGCGTTGATCCATCTTTGTGGACTCAATTCAGTTGTTTCGGGGAGGTTTAGGCTTTTATATGACTTTATAAAAAGTTGGATTTCATCCTCTTTCTGAGCGGTTGGTACGTTCTTGTTTCTCTCTTGGTCCGCTTCACCCTCCGACTCCCCCTCATCAAACCCATCGTCGTCATAGTAATCGTCATCCTCGTACGCCTGGTATAAAACCAAAGTCCTAATTCTCACAGCATACTCTGGCTTCTGTAAGATCGTCCGAACGAGTCTCGACACCGATCTCCTATCCGTCTGAACAAACTTTCTGTACAGCAATGGCTCGGTGATTTGGTATAGAGGTCGACACGTGAGGGCGAGTTGGTAAAGTATCGAGTCGCTTTGGTGTGGATAGACGTGAATACTCTTGATAATCTGGGTCAAGATCTCGGGTGCGAGATCGAGGAGACCTGTCATTTTGACGATTGGGATTGCAAAGAGCGAGAAGAAAGATGCTGGAGATTGAAGTGAAGTGAAGTTAAGTATTGAAGCTGTGCCGTATGAGGTGGAGTCTTGGTTTTATGCTAGGGGAATTGATGGGTCCTTGCTGCTAGCTCAACTCGAGTGGCGCTCTGCTCACGTGCTCCATAGACGTTTGATGGAAATAGTTGAGTAAAGTATCAAATATTAGAGCAAGGAGAGAAGAGAGGTGCAAAAAAGCAGCATACATCGCTGCGAGGAGGTGTTGGCTAGAGCTTGACATCTAAACATCTACTCTGTAATGCCCCGATAATCGGTTTTTAGAGCTGCCCTAATAGTATAGTTGACTTGCTTCAGTTCAGAGTCCTGCGTTTGTAGAACCATGTAAATATACACAAATTGCTGGTCTCTGTGGAAGCTGTAGACTTGATTCTCCTCTCTATCCGCTATTACCAACTAGATATGGGAAGGCACTCAAGTGAGCAAAATCCACAGCTATGTGAAAAGCTCATCAGTCGCGCTGCAGCTAATTGTAGAGATGCTGCCGTAACAATGAAAGCTGAATCTACCACGAGTGGATGCTATGCTAGTATGATGCTTGCATTGATGACCTCTTGATTACATACCAGAGTAGGAGACTGAGATACGGTGTAAGGTCTCATGTGAGACTTTGTTCTTATCAAACCAAAAGACAGAGAATCCTTACATCCAGAGGTAGCTCGAAATGAACTCGAGTCACTCAACATTCGGGTTTTGTTGCAGATGATAGAAAGAAAGGCAGTCAACATCCTGGGCTCTAAGTATCAAGACCCAGCGCGAAGTCAAGAAGCTTACGCCTTTTTATTCTCTGGGATATGCAACAGAAACTAAACACAAGTTCTCGTTCGACGGAAAGTGTATAAGATTACTCTGATGTATGTCGCTAATGGGAGCAAAGTAGAGCCGGGCTCTTCTATATGAGTTGTCAAGACTATAAAATGTCTAACTGCACAAGCGTTTAGATGTAGGCTCAAATGCATCAGAGGTTGTGCTTCTTGTAACTTGCAAGAGAAGGCTCTAAAGCAAACTTCACTGAAATGATGGACGTTTCGCTCGAGAGACAGACAGAAGGTTTTGGGTTATTGGAGTAAGTGTAGAGAGTTGTGGCTTTCCAAACGACCCGGCTAGTATGGCATGAATTTGAGTATGAGAAATGATTCCAGAGCAGCAAGAAAAATTTGACATAATCTCAAGACCAAGAGTATAACTTCTGACAGGAAAGGAATTGTGATTTTGTTGATGGATCATGTGATATGTTGCCATCGTCTTCACATGCGCTGCCAGTGACTATTGCTCGGAGACCAAGATGGCGACAAATGAAGATACTCAAACATAGAAGAAGCGCTCACCTGGCAAATCATCGTGCTCGAATCAAAAGCACGTGACCTACCCCTCAAGAAAGGCCCGACTTGTCAAACTGCAGATCTCCCACCCTCGCCCATCCCCCTCCTCAGCGCCAACTTCTGGATAAATCCATCAACCCACAACGCATCATAACGACCAGCATTTGCGATGGCTCCTTCCAAGTTGAGTGTCGTGTCATGGAAGATCTCGCAAACAGCCGAGGAAAGGGAAAAATTCATGAGATGCGAGATGCGACGAGTGATGTCATGTTCCATGTCTGAAGTTTGTGATGCTCGAGCGGTTGTTTGATAGACAGGCTCGACAGGCAGACAGGCGAGGAGACAGCGCTTGGGGATAAATGGCATTAATGCATAGACCAGGATATTCTTGATCCGTAGGAACGGTATCTGAGCTTTGTTTCTGTACGTGGGAAAGTTCTCGCTCGTGAAGAATAAAAATCTAGAAGCGTGTCCAAGAACGTTGGCTGGCTGTGGAATATCGTTGGTCGCTTGAAGTTTCGACGGACCTCCGTCTTGACAGCCAGCCAAGGCGATAACACATTGAGTTTTTCCAAATTGGCTGGCTGGGTAATCGGAAGCTACGATACTAAGCGTTCTCGGCGTGCGTTGAAGCGTGCAGTAGCTTGCTGTCGTTGATATCGTGAGACCTAGGGGGTATATTCTAACCTATGAGAAAGAAGGTAAAAGGGCTAGAGAAAGGCTGAGAAGTAGGTTTGGGTGAAGACCAAACATGGGATTCGTAAGATGGCGCGGATGGAGGCGCAAGGAGCTGACGAGGTGAGAAGATGAGGCTGGCTGCTGGCGATGATGTTGGATTTCCCTATCTTTGCGTGGGGAGAGCCTCGGAGAGGTGGGCTGTGAGTGAGGAGATGCCGGGGATTGTTTGAGGCATGACGAAGGATCTGTCAAAGATGTGAGGAGTCGGAGCTGAAGATCATGGATTTTTTTTTGATGCAGGCGAGGCACAAAAATGTCTTGCAAGTTGGCCGCATTCGGGACCGACATGTGAAGTATTGAAGATGCAGCGCTTGTGTTCCTAACGATGATCAATTACACATGAAAAAGAAAAGGAATGTACTAATAGAGAGAGGGGGAATTGTAAAAGGACCATACAATTAATATCAAGCTGGAGTGGGAATAGTGGTCAGATGGAAGAATATTATCAAGCACCAACTCCGGATATGGCTAAGCAAACAAAGTATCCTCGGGACCAGCGTGCATTGAGAACGATATCCCTCGACGACTCTAGATACACCCGCGCGTTGCCGGATGGGAAGTGAATCACCTTGCCGGCCTTTATTCGATGCAATATATGAACCTTTTGCGTTCAGATGCAGATGCAGATGGTGCGTCGCCCTTACATCGTCGGCCCGTATTGCGACTCAGATATGGCCGTGGTTCGAGGTTACGAGGCTCGCGAGGCCAAAGCAGAGCAAAGCAAAGCATGCGACTTCGTAATCAAGTGTAAAAGCTGGCATTCGCCTCTACTCTAGGGCCTCGAATCCCAAAATAGCTTCACATGTCAGTGACCATCACCTCACCTCATTCTCCTCCACTCATGAATCGGCATTTTACGTGTTCCTGCACGGCGTTACCCTTGATTGTCTTTTGTTGCCTCCCGAACGCCCCTCTCGCCTCGGTTGACCTGTCCTGTTGTCCTCTCTCCCACTCTCAAATCAAAGTTCGAACTCTTCTGGCCCGCACCCGCTACTGCATCTCGAGACTGGGCGCGCTTGACCCCATACAGCCAAACCCCTGCACAGATAACAAGACTGGCCCAAGGGTTGCGTACGCTGAATCCCTTTTCAAAACACCACCACACTCGTTCATACAGTCCTCGAAGTCCGTTCTCCCTCCAGATATCCTGCTGTCGATTGAGCCGCATCGCACCTCGTATACTCAGTCGTCTTTGACAGCCCACGCTCGTTTCGATCGCGATCAATGCATTCGCAATTATCCAAGCCTCGCCATCCTTAAGCAGAGGTTGGAAGTCAATTGAGAAGGCTCCCTTTCCTGAGAACGAGAAAATCACCCACCACAACGAAAGTTCCTACCAATACTAATGGGTAAATGTACGTCACGGTACTCTCCAGCTAATGCTCGACATTTATTGACTGAACTCAGGGCGATGGGGAGTGATCCTGGACGCGGGTTCGTCAGGAACTCGAGTCCACGTTTATCGATGGCTCAACGCGGCGAGAGCACGACAAGATGCGGAACCCGAAGATCTGTTGAGTCTGCCGAAGCTACAAACGAAATCACATTATACGAAGAAGATCAAGCCAGGAGTATCGACTTTCGGTGACAGGCCGGGGGATGTAGGGCCTGAACATCTCAAGGAGCTCCTCGACCATGCATTGAACATCGTTCCAGACGACCAATGGAAGGATACACCGATATTTTTGATGGCGACAGCAGGTATGAGATTGTTGGAACCGATGCAGCAGAAAGCACTTTTAAATGAGATTTGTTCGTATGCTCAGCAAAATACGGAATTCTCGTTACCCGATTGCGATCTACATATTCAAGTCATTCCTGGCGAGACTGAAGGATTGTACGGATGGATTGCTGCGAATTATTTGCTAGGAGGCTTTGATAATCCCGATAATCACAATCATGGAAAAGGTCATCATACATACGGATTTCTCGATATGGGTGGTGCATCAGCACAGATTGCGTTTGCACCAAATGCTACGGAGGCCGAAAAACACGCAAATGATTTGAAGCTTCTTCGAATGCGTACCCTAAATGGTGATGCTGCAGAGTACAAGGTCTTCACGACAACCTGGCTAGGATTTGGTGTCAATCAAGCAAGAGAGCGATATGTGGAGTCACTGATAGATGCATCATACACGAAGTCGGCGCACGAATTACTCGACCCCTGCTTGCCTTCAGGTCTCAAGACAACACTAAAAGGCAAAGTGACTGATGGAGTTGGCATTGAGGATCCAGTTTTGGTTGGAACTGGTCTGTTTGATGAGTGTCTCCGAAAGACATACCCTCTACTCGATAAGGATGCTCCTTGCGAAGACCAGCCCTGTTTACTCCACGGGCAGCATGTTCCAGCTATCGATTTCGACGTTAATCATTTCGTCGGAGTTTCCGAGTACTGGCATACAACACACGAGGTTTTCGAGATGGCACACAAGGATAAGGCCTACGACTTTACAACATACCAACGTATGGTCAAAGACTTCTGTAGTGAAGAGTGGGACGACATCTCGGAGAATGTTATTGCAGAGAAATGGGGAAAGAAGGTGGATGCAAAAACTGCACAGGAAGTCTGCTTCAAAGCATCATGGCTGATTAATGTTCTGCATGATGGTATTGGCATTCCAAGAATTGGTATCGAGAAGAGCGCCCATGGACCTGGATACAATGGCACCAAGGAAGTCGCAGCGCACTCTAAAGACAAGGGTTTCTTGGATCCTTTCCAAGCTGTCGATAAGATCGATGGCATGGAAGTGAGCTGGACGCTGGGAAAGATGGTACTCTACGCCGCTGGACAAGTTCCACCATCAGCACCAGAAGCTGGGCCCGTTGGATTTGGACCAAATCTCGGAGCAGGAGAATTTCAAGAAGCAGGATCAAACTCGAACCCCGTTCCTATGGGAGAAGAAGATAGCTGGTCTGAAGCTGCCGAAGACCTAGCTGAGAAGGCACATTCACGATCAACCCCAGGATTCCTCATGATCATGCTCATCTTGATATTTGTCGGCTATTTCTTCCGGAAACGCGAACGAAGAATGAGATTATATCGTGGTGTCCAAAACTTTCGACGAAATCGCCGACCAGGCTCTCCGAGAAAAGGCGGCCGAGGATTCTTCAGTACAGGCAAACTTTTCGGACGAAGCTCAGGCAATTACGAGCGCGTTCTTGAAGACGGAGAAGCAGCTGGTGAATTCGAGCTAGGAGATGTGGAATCAGATGAGAACGAACATTCTGATTCCAGCGGTGGATCAAGAATAGGACGAACATCCGGACTCGCTACTCCAAAGATGAATGTCGTTAATTACGATTCGAGCAACTATTTTGAAGCCGATGCCGCAAGAACTGAGGGTGTAGGGTTGGGATTAAATCATCTCAATTCTGTAAATGCATTTGACAGAGCAGGACTAGTCGTCAGAACAGAAAGTCGCGAACGTCTAGCTCCTAATCTTCAGATGCTGGGTGCAGGAAGGAGGAGTAGAACAGGCTCTCCGACGAGGTTGAAGAGTCCTCTTATGACGCCTCTTGAAGAATAGGGTACGGTCTCTACGATTCTACACGCATAGATGAGATACAAATACAAGTACTTAATTAGCGAGGCGCTTTGACTTTGGACATTGGCGTTCTGGGACTGGCAATGGGTGGGTTATATGGGTTGGGTTTTTTTGACTGCTTGAAACGGAATGGGAAACAGATGATGTGGATGAGGAGAGAGGTTCATTCTTGTACAGATACTTATACATGCCAGGGTACGATGCTAGGTTGTCGTGCTTAGATGGTTAGTGAATTGTAATGGAATACGATACGTCAGCTTGTCTGAGGTTATCTTTTCGAGGTCTGATATATGAAATACATCTTGTGTTCTTAGTGACGTGAAGGAATGTCTGTTATGTTCTCTTTTGCACCATGCTCTCTTATCGGTATCATACCAGGAGTCTCTCCTAAGAGCCAACACGGAAAAACTTGTTCCCTCCACCGAGGTTGGCCAGCCAAATTTGACTGCGAGTTGAATATGAGATTGTCGTGATGGGCGAGGTAGGGTGATAATAGGACATCTGGACTCTGCTCTTGACTTTATTTGTATTCTCTAGATTCGTAAGTATCATGCTCCTTTTCCCCTAAGTTTTCTTGATCCGTTACTCCTTCCTTGTCTCCTATCGCACTATTCCAGACATGTTCCAAGAACTCCGATGTAAGTCATATTGACTTGATCTCTTCATACATTTTCCAGCCAAGACCTGTCTCTTACACACCTCTTGGTTCCTTGCATAGATATCTCTTAGTTCTCCATATATCCTTTTCCTTCAACTTCTCAGCAAGCCACTCCTCTCCCTCATCCCATCCTCTAATCCCAACCCTCATCTCATCCTCACAATACATCTCCAAGACCCTAACCCTCAATCTCCAAAATCCCAATCATATCCTTCCTTCCTTCCTTCCCTCCTTCAAACCCCCCTCTCAATCACCATCCCTCTCCAAGAAACCAGGATCACTCCTAACCCTCCCCTCAAACTTCCTCCACCACTCCTCAAACGCCTTCAACGGCACGACTTCCACGCCTCCGTTGACATTCCCACTAAACGAGGCGAGGAAGTTGAATGCGTTTTTTATGATCCTTTGGGCTAGGAGGACTGTATCGATTTTTGCGTTTTGATTTCCGGTGGCGTTCCCGCGAGATAGGACGAGTGCTGATGATGTTGATGTTGATGATGAGGGGTGTGAGGAGGATTGGTTGCTGGTAAGGGCGGAGATTTGTGCGGATACAGAGTCGGCGGATTCGAGACTTATTCCTAGGGTTATCTCCCCTCCTGCACCTGTCACCGAGTTTGGGGAATCCATATCTACCTCCCCTCCCCCTCCTCCCAATCCAGAAACTTTAAAAACAGCACTCTCCTTCCCCATCCCTATACCACCCAAGAACTTAAACTCCGGCCCTCCCCCCGGCTGCCCGGGTTTTGGGAGGGAAATGTAGACTGCTGCCGCAGTTCCTGGGGGAAGAGCGATACCCGGGAGGAGGAAGACGGTTATATGTGTAAAGGGCTTGGTGGGTGTGAGGGGGAGGACGTAGATGTATGATGTTGGTGTGGGAGCGGTTGTGGGTGTTGTTATGCAGGGGTGGGAGGTTGGTATCTGGGGAGGGATGTTAGATTGTGTTGAAGAATAGGGGGATAAGGGGATTAGGGGAGAAGGAAAAAGGTAGGAAGGAATTGGGGGGGAAAGGAAGGGAGAGGGAAGGGAAGCTTACTATCCCGAAGAGTTGTGGGAGCGGTTGTTGCGCCATGTTGGGTAGAGAGGTTAGAAGCAATGTTTATGAAACAGGTATATGAGTTTCTAGACCGCGTGGCCCTGTTCCCTAGATTGGATATCTGTGAAAGTCGGGAGAGATGTGAATGTTGATATAGGATGTGAATGTTCGCAGCAGTGAGCTGCGTTTGGCGGGGTGAAGTGGGGTCGCGCTTCTGCGTCTTTCTGGAAGCTCTCTTGATCTTCAACCACAACTGATTTTGAGACAAATGTGAACAAGATGGCGGAAGCTGAAGCAAAGAAGATAAAGTCAAATCTTGATCTTGTTGATGAGTGTGACGTGTAAGTTTATAATCTCTTATCGTTTTCAGCTTCCTTTCTCTCGCTGTGTATATAGCGGGGTAAGTAATGAGCTCTGTACGCATGCTTTGAGAGCACAAGGAAGCTATTGTAAGGTAGGACAAGGTTTGTTATAGCTCCTATTCTCTTTCCATATCCTCACTCTTGACTTTCAATACTATCCTTCAAACATACAATCTACTAACCACCTCCAGCTTCCCCTACCCCTCCAACGAAAATGCCTACTCCTCCCTCACATCCACCCTCTACATCCTCCTCGACCACCATGAAACCCCCATCGGCTACATCACCGAACCCGTCTTCAACGCCCTAGCCCGCGTCCCCATTAGACTCAAGGGCGAAATGGAAGTAAACCGCAAACACCGCACCATCTCCGTCTTTCACCAACCCACACGCGAGGAACGCAGCGCGGCTGTAGCAGCTACCTGTCAGTACTGGCGGGAGAATAAAACCTTTTCGATATTTGAGGGATGGAGAAATGAGTTATATGCTGTTTATGGGAGGGATAATGAGGTTGTGTGGGATGTGGAGAGGAGTGGGAGTAGTCTTTTTGGGATCGTGACTTATGGGGTGCATATGACGGGGTATACTAGGGTTGCGGGGGCGAGTTGGGGGATTAAGATTTGGGTCCCTAGACGAGCGAAAGGGAAGAGTACGTATCCGGGGATGTTGGATAATACTGTTGCGGGAGGGATGGCTAGTGGTGAGAATCCGTTGGATTGTATTGTGAGGGAATGTGATGAGGAAGCTAGTCTTCCTGAGAGTCTGGTGAGAGAGACTGTGAAGGCGCAAGGGACTATTACGTATACGTATTTGAGGGGTGAGAGGGCGGGAGGGGAGACGGGGTTGGTGCAGCCGGAGTGTCAGTATGTTTATGATTTGGAGATTCCAGAAGGGGTGGAGTGTAAGCCGAAAGATGGGGAGGTGGAAAGTTTTGAGTTGTGGAGTGTTGAACAAGTGCAGGAAGCGTTGGCAAAGGGAGAGTTTAAGCCGAATTGTGCATTATTGGTGCTGGATTTCTTCATCAGATGGGGAATTTTGACCGAAGAAAACGAGAAGGATTATGCGGAGATCAAGCGCAGGGTGCATAGGGATTTAGAGTTTCCTGGTCCACATAAGAGGAGTTGAGAGGGACATAGACGAGGGATAGAAATGGAGACTTTTGAAATGTGAAGATTCTTGCATTGAATGACCTTTCGACCAAGGTACATCGTACCATATCAACGCCTGAAATCCTTTTCGGGTATCCTTAACGCCCAAATGCTATGCATCTCATTGCCGTATAGTCCAGGAAAGTGTAGGCATCTCCATCGAGGTATATGCCGTAGATCATGCTGCCGTAGAGAACGAAAGAGGTAGCTCGTTCATTTCTTGCAGAGGAGGTAAACGTAATCGACCCGTAGAGGGGTAAGCTTCTTATACGGTCCCTCGAGAGCCATTAAGAGACCACCAAACGAGATATACGCCTTGCTGTTTCCAATTAGCATCATTTCAACCTCAATCTTGAATATCCTCACATAGTCTGCCCATCCTCCCCATCCTCAAACTTGTAAATCTTCCCATGGCAAACATAATCAAACATATCGGCCAACGTCGTCTCTCCACCTGGTCCATTCCTCGCAACATCCCTCCAGCCTCTTCCATCATCTTTCGTACCATCTAAATTCAAAGAGCTTGCGAGCACGCATTGTAGAGTTTCGCCGATGGAGCAAGGGTAGAGTTCTGTGTTGATGTCGAGGGTCATTACTGTTTGCGAATCTGCTGAGGTGCCTCCTATACGCGCGACACGGTCGTATTTGGACTGGTCGAAGGTGGTGATTGTAAAGGACTCATCGAAGAGTTGGGAATCGCCTGCTGATGCCATTTTGGTGGATCTGGAGGGTTGAGAGGACGTTCCAAGTATGGAGAGCTCGAGGGTCTTTTTCTTGGTCGGGGCGGAGGTGGAAAAACTTTGGGCCGCTGCACACTCGAAGCGTTGGTTAAGTGTTGATTGGCTGAATCGTTGGCTCTTGTCAACTTCATTCCTTACCTACTCTTTCTTCGAGTAGGAACCTTTCCGCATGCGCGCACGCCGAAACATTCTTTATAGGTACCTATTTTGCTTTTTATTCTTAAAGGACAGGAAGTTGAAGTAAACAAGTCGAGTATGAACCTTTCGGCATGCGCGCATGCCGAAATATTCTTTATAGGTACCTACTCTCTTTTTAAAGGACAGGAAGTTGAAGTAAACAAGTCGGGTCTTTTAGCATGCGCGCATACCGAAACATTGTTTACCATTCCTCGCTTTAAGTATTCCATGTTTCATCTCACAATCACCATCAATCAGTTGAGCTGCAGCATACTTTCTTCATATTTTCTTCATGGAATCATTGTCCTCAAACTCTGCACTCCTCTGCTGTAACACTATAGGGCGTAGCAGCTCCAAGACGGAGGAATAAGCCAAGTATGAAACATAGCAGGCGAATGTGGTAGGAAAGACATATCTTATTCGTTCCCTAATGGAGGATCTCTCGGATTCATCAACAGGAAAAGCTTTGTCTAAGATCTTAGAGCTCTCCTCTGTAGCTGTAATGGATATTAGGTAGTTGGCTTCGTGTGGCCCACTGAAAGCACTTGTCCCATTAAATAGAGCTCATGGATGAAGAGAAAAGCGTTCTAGGATAGTGGAGGAGATTCTTGATCTGCAAGTTGGCCCTAACATGCATTTTCATTTCCTCGGCTATGAGGATCCTATCAAGTACTCTGCAGACGGCAGTCAATCCAAATCTCTGCCATTACACAGGGTCTCTACTATATAGCAGTTAATGATGAGATCTCAACGTTACAAGTTAGTTCTGAGACCTTTGTATCGGACCAATAGCCCGACAGGAGTGGTATCGATGGATTTGTGAACGAGGGGAAGGGAATTGAATTACCAGTCTTCTGTAGAGTATTTATAGCGGCTGCAGGACCGAATAGATAAAGAACAACCCATGAGCAAAGGATCATCGAGTGTTGTGGATGAAGATAACGATTGAAAATGAAGACTTGGATCTAAGGAGGCGAGTGATAGCTACCTCTCAACACGAGACTCGCCCTATTAGCAGAAACAAATAATAGTATATCAATATTCTCTGAAATAAGGATGTTTGCATTAGCCTGGACATGTACCTAGGCAGGTCGTGATAGCTATTAATCACGTGATCCAAGCCCAAAGGGATTGGCTTTGTGACTCTGTACAGTCTACGACATTGTTATTGTGCAATAAATCAAGATAAGTTATTACTTATAATGGTAACTGCTTTGAAATGTCCAAGTAAGTTGTCCTGAAGTTGCCGAATCGTTCTTAGTAGGCTCCTGCTCGCTTATCATAGGCCCTTTGCAAATATTGTCTGCCCATCGCTTCTTCTCCCAGCCAGACTTTCCGCTTTCTCATCCATCTTCGCACTTAACAATCATTGAGTATCCTGCTGCAGAAACGCCGTTAATACAAAAATCGCCTTTGGAACATTGAATAGGTTGTAACAAAGCTCCCAGTACGCGGAGCAGAATTTTCTGCTTGGGTCTCGGTTCTCGAAATCTTGACTCAAGCGAATCTCGTTAAAAGGGTCAGAATCTCGCACCTCAACCCTGGATCTATCAAGTCAAATCTGACAACGGCGGGTAGACTTTTGAGAGGACTTCTCGAGAGCAGGAACCGGCTGCAGGTTGTCCCAAGTCATATCCACGCCAATCTTTTCTTCATCCTCCATCTCACTAGTAAGATGTCCTTTCGCAAACGCGCAGTCGTAGTCGGACAATCTGGCTCGTCTTCAACTACAACCACACCAACAACCACCAAAACAACCCTCCCAGGCGTCCGGCCATCACCTTTAGACGGTCGATCGACAACCTCAACTGGAACCGCTTCTCTCGACTCTCTATTAGCAGGCCATGCAGGTCTAGCTCTAGGAACGAGTTTACTGCTAGAAGAACATGGGACTACTGACTTCGCGGGCTATTTGGCGAGGTATTTTGCAGCTGAGGGCGTGGTGCAGGGACAGATGATTCATGTGTTGGGTATGCATGAGGGCTGGGGCAGGGAATTACCTGGTTTGGGGACGGTGAAAGATAAGGGTCCCGGAGAGAGGGTTGATGGGATTGGGGCGGGGAAGGAGGAGAGGATGAAGATTGCTTGGAGGTATGAGAGGTTGGGGGAGTTCGGTGGTGCGAGAGGTATGTGAGGATTTCAAAGAGTTGACTTTGTGCTAAAGCATTGGTTTAGAAAGAGGCGCGCAGGGGACAGGCTCAACAGCCTCGAGTTCTGCAGTGTTCTGTCACGATTTCGATCTTAGCAAAAAGCTCACCCTTCCATCGCCATCACCCACGCACTTCATTCCTATATCTACCCAGCAACCTTTCTCTTTCAAGGACCCGGATCCGAACTCATCAATATCTCCGTTCACGCCCTACTTAACGCATCTCTCGACACAACTCTCATCTTCACCAAACACTGTCCATAGAGCAGTAATCCCGAACCTCCTCTCATCAGCACTCTACCCTCCAGAGAGTTCGAGACCAGAACATGTTCTTCAATTCCTCCACGCGCTACGAGCACTTCTCCGACGATATCCTCAAAATCTGATAGCAATCATCACGCTTCCGTTGACTCTGTATCCCAGAACAACCGGTCTGACAAGATGGATGGAGCTTCTCTCCGATGGGGTCCTCGAACTATCACCCTTCCCTTCTACACCATTACCAGCAGCACCAGGAGCAAAGACAGTGACAGAAGAGCCACCGCAAGGGATGTTGAAGATTCATCGGTTGCCTGTTTTCCATGAGAAAGGTGGCGGAGGTGGCGAGGCTAGTGGGTTTGGTGATGATTTGGCGTTTACGTTGAGTAGGAGGAGAGGATTGGTGATTAAGCCATATAGCTTGCCGCCTGTTGATGGGGATGTGGAGGCCCAAGAGGGGCATGAGCATGGGAAGGCGACGAAAGTTGATATTGAGTTTTGAGAGGATGTTTAGGGCCTAGAAGGCATAACCTAGAAACACCATTCGTAGCCCTATTGGCACTGAAAACCATCTGGCAATCCTCTTCAACGCAGCTGAAGCTGTCTTCGATCCAATGAATCTATAGAGCTTCTTGGACTGTCTCCAAGCATGTCGTCCATTTCAATCTGATTCCACGTGCCTTGACCACTTGAAGCATTTCTGATATAATTTCTATCGAACAATGCTTGTCGAGGATGAGAGATTTGATGCCTCAAATTGTCTCCCAGACATGAAGATATGGCTAGCCATGCTGCAGGTATGTTAGCTTCAGATGAAGAGGTCGGATGAGGAAAGGGGTCATGCCTATGAACAGGACCAGTGGTACACTGATTAAGATAGCCAGAAGCCAGAGAGAGGCCATCTTGACACTTCACAAAGCTCAAAAGTCTATGCGGATGATCGTGCGTCTGTATGTTGGTTTCATTCTGGAGCTTTGCTGTTGAAGCTAGATGGAGCTGTCCCAGAACGGAAAGGTGCCAAGCTATCTTAGCGCACCACGCTAGTCGAGCTTTCAAAAATACTCTTCGAAATGACTCCGAAATCCACTTCCAACTTTCTTCCCACACAACAACGATTCCGTACCGGTAAGCAAAAACCCCATCTCCCTCTTACTTTCCCTTCGATATGATTACAAAATTGATCTGTCAATCCCCTGACACCGGCGTGAGAACCGGACATGATGTCTAAATTATATGTTTTAATTAATGATCGACCTCTTCACATCACCTTCGATTGCAAGCTCTGCGCACAACATATCGCTGACTTGCTTGCATACAGGTTCTGCCCGGGAATTGCCGTCGATATGGCGCAAGCATTCGAGAATGTGTCCGAACCTATACCCATCTCCCTGATCGCGGGAAGATATTTGCTATTCGACATCAATGTCGTAACTCACCTTCGCAGAACTCACCACATATGCGGGACACTTATCGGGTCTATCCCGCAAAACCCACAGCAGAATATATTTCACGGTCTTCCCATGGAGTTGATGCCTGAAGAAGCTAAGTTGTTGGTGCAGAAAGAGGTTGCATACATCGTTGATGATTTGGCTTGGCACAAGCAGAGGTTCAATACTCTCGAAGGTGATGATAAGAAGAGGTACTTAGATTCATTGCGGTCAGCTGGCATGAAGGCGAGAAATGCTACGCAGGCTCAAGCCAAATTGAGGGCCAAGATTGCTTTAGCCAAGCAAGCCGCAAAGAGGGCGCGAGAGACGAGCGAAGCATCCGCCGGAGGTTCTACAGAGAAACCCGAAGATGCCTCCCCGGACACATCATTGACGGAAACAAACGATGCTGCCTCCGACTCCGACTCAAGGGAAGTATCACTCTTTGGTGACGAAGGTAGCACTATGTCAGGACCAACCGGCACTGCTCACTCATCGAACAAGCCATACCCAGTCACACCTACCACGAGCTATACCTCTGCCTCCCTACCACAGAACTCTTCTCCAGCACCCGACCCTTCCGTACCGTTATCATACTCACTCTTCGCTCATCTCCATTCAAAAGATTACTACATCATGCCAGGTCTACGCTTTGGTTGTGATTACAACGTATATCCTGGAGATCCTCTCCGATTCCATAGTCATTTCTTGGCTAAGAGCTTTGAGTGGGATCAAGATATACTGATGTTGGATCTGATTGGAGGTGGAAGACTGGGCACAGCAGTGAAGAAGGGGTTTCTTATTGGTGGTGAGGATACGGAGGCTGAGACAGAGGGCGAGTGGGGTGAGAACGTGAGGACGTTCTGTATTGAATGGGGTGGGATGTAGACCTGACATGGGTTGCATTTTATACCAGAGGGAAGCATGCAGTGCTATAGATAATAGCAGTATGAATGAAATGCTTCAAACCTCATCTAAGCAAAGTACAGTTGGGGTACTTTGTTGACATTGACACGTGCTTCCTTGCGGTGACTCCGGGCAGCGGCCGAACGTGGGGAAACTGGTTTGCAGCATCATCAAAGATGCGACGGACATTCTGCTGCTGACAACACAACCAACACCTTGTGACAATCGAATCTTTATATTCTTGTACTCTATTAGCGATGCGTACTTTTATTCTTCCATGACCTGATAAAACTGCGAAAGGCTGCTGCGAACGCCGAGCCCTCTTCCATCTCCACAACTCTTCCTGACATACGATCGTCCCAATCCCCATAGTACAATCGGATACAAACCATGGCTGCCACAGCATTCGATAATGCTCCAACGAACGTCGGATCCTGGAACTGGACCTCCTTCAACGCCACTTCATATGTTCCCTCCGCAAAAGACCTCGCGCTCGCAGGTCCCCGAATGTTCATGAAGCTGGGCTCCTTCCTCACACTCCCCGACGCCGTGGATAACATACTTGGAGGCGGCAGATTCGGACAACGCATGATACCAGAAGCTACAGGAGGAGGTGCAGGAATCATCGATGCAGCTACCACAGCTGCGGTTGGAGGTATGGGAACAAGGGAAGCTATACGAGCAGGCTCGCAGTTACTGGTTGATGTTGAAGAGCCGGTGGGTGTTACGAGCAGGTTTACGCTGGAGGGGGTGAGGAGCATATCGAATGTTTTCAGTTATGCGACGAGTAAATGGGCGTTGGGGTGTGTGATTGTGGCCGTTGTTCTTAATAGAACGTATGTCTATGCTTCGACGAGACGGAATCTGGTTCTACCATGGAAGGTCCGGTTGTTGTTGAGGATTGTTCCGGTTATGATTCTGGTGTTACAGGCGAGGAGTCTGTTGCAGAGTATACAGTGCCAGACGAGTCCGGATTTTGGGTTGTTGAGGTGGGGGAATGCGAGTAAGACGAGCGAGTTGATGTTCACGCAAAACGGGGGCTTCTTGCACGAGTTCAGTCAGACGCTGTTGTTTCGGCCGAGTGATGAGGTTTCTTGTCTGGCTGTGAACATGATACCTCCTGAGGACGACGAGTCGATGACAAACCCTCCTATGGAATTGATCGGATCATTGTCGCTGCTCTGGCCGTTATTCAAGAGTTTCTCTTTCAGTCAGTTTGTGGAGACCATTTCATGCGCTGTACAGGGCCGTCAAGTAGCTGGAGAAACAGGCATGACTCTTTTCGAACATTCCCTTGCCTTTGCGGAAGCAGAAGCTGCGATAGGAAATCAACTAGGATTCGGATCTTTTGGAAGTACGAATTCTGTGAGATGGTCCAATTCTACAACAGCTGAAGCTACGGAAATCGCCATCACTAGGTCGATGATCATGAAGAAGGTCAACACCACACCTGAAGTACTTCTGGTCGGCTTTCTATCCGCGATGAACCACCTTACAAGTCACATACTGGCCATTTTCAATGCTCAAGGACGGTTCAGACTCGCGAATACTGGCTTCTGGGGCTTGTCATTCATGGCTGCTATCGTAATGAGCATATGGAACTTCTCCTTGGACGATGAGTTGGGAACTCAAAGCCTCCTGAGATTTCCGACGGTGTGTATCATCGGGTTCATACCTCACGTCTTAGTGCTATGTGGGATCATTGGCTGTTCATTTATATATGCAGCAGCTTTGGTTCTATCGGCGCTTGCTCCACCACGAATCGAGGATACACAAGATGATGAAGAACTCCCAGCGAATCAATCGACTTTCACTCGACGACTTATGGCGGCTCACAACAACATGCAGGCTAATGTCCAACTTTCCAGCATCAGAGTCACCTTGCATATGGACTTCTACACTGCATTACTGAGAACTGGTTTTGCTGTTATGACAATGGCAAGCGAGGCGGTCTACTTGAATGAGAGTCGTGGAGTCTCCATCAAGCAACGGACTTGGTTGGAGGAGGATCGATTGCGAGAGCTGGAGCAGACCGGAGCTCAATGGCTCGGTCCAACTTTCAGACTCAATGATCCTGACTCGAGCCTCGGCGATGGTCTGACTGATAATGTCGGACTTGTTGCTGCAAATGATCAGCCTATGGATCTTTTGCAAAGGACTTCTAGTGGCTATGCACGAGAAATGACCGCGAAGAAGCTGCCGAAGCTGGGCAAACCACGAGAAGGACGAGGACCAGGGCTGAATGGAGTCGGAGCTACAGAGAGAAGTGGAAGATGGGTCATGGCTTTAGAGTTTTTCCTGGGCATAAGCAGACTCTTGCTTAGCTGGTGGGCGTCTGTCGTATTGAAGTGCCTGGCTGCAGCAGGATTCAGCAGTCGACCTCAATGGCTTGTGTGGTTAGTCAGGATGCCAAAAGCTAGCCAGACTTTACAGACAAGACCTGATAGCGCAGACCCGGATTCGTTGAATTTCTACCTTCTCAGCATAGATGGAGATTTGACGCTGCCGAAGGACGAGCACGTAGATGTTGAAGTAGAGATGAGAGAGAGGATACGGAGAAATCGTGGAGAGTGGAACGACGACGGAGAGAAAGTCCTTGACTCTAATCTCTACAATTGGTGGTTGCATGGTGGATGGTGGGGTGCGGATGATGGCAGTGGACATTACAACCCCGATCAACGAGAGTTGGAAGAAGACACTACCAGCGTCCTTTCATTCTCCACGGATGCAACCGATGATGAGCATGCTTGGACTTCAGACAGCGAGAATGATGATGGACGAAGAACACCAACCCAAAGATACCCCGACTTTTCAAGAGAGTCAACACCTTTCAATGATACCCCTCTTAATCCTACCGATCTAGCACAACTTCTCAACCCAAGGACACCCGAACAACGAGCACAAGCCGAAACTCTCTCCGCCCATCTAGCAAGCGAAAATATTGTTACCCGTTCCCGGTACCGCACCATCATGCAACGTGAGCGTTCCAAAGTCCTCACATCAACTCTACATCGACCTTCGAATTTCACGCTTTCCTCCCCTACCGGTAAACTCACACCAGAAGAAGAAGCACAGATCCTCGAACACCTCATTATTTCTCGCCGCGCCTTCCACCAAAACACAAATTCATCAAACCCCAAACCAACGAGCTGGGCTAAAGGCGCTTCTGGTATGGGTGAGAATGGACCACAGTGTGTGATTTGTCAGAGTAGCCCGAGGAGCATTATCGTGTGGCCTTGTAGGTGCTTGAGTTTGTGTGATGATTGTAGGGTTACGCTTGCGATGAATAATTTTGATAAGTGTGTTTGTTGTCGTAGGGACGTGGCGAGCTTTTCGAGGATATTTGTACCATAGACATAAAGAGCAAGAGGGTAACGCATATGAGCGATGGGATGGAAACGGAAATGGAGTTTGGGGTGCATGTGCTAGGATGATCGGGACACTCACTTGATTCCCTTGCAGTGTGTATTGAGTATTGTATATTGATCGCCTGAGGCGTTTACATTGACGGGAGCTCTTCACAGGACAGACAACGAGAATACATGATTCCGAAATGAACATAGAGAACTTCGATGTAAGAATGTCAGGTACTGTATCAATTGTTGTGATGCTATCAATCGATAAGAATTTCCAGAACATCGAGAGTTTCATTATCAGAAAGTCGGGGACAGACGACCGCCAGTCCTCGGAATCTAACATGGCAGAAAGAAGAAAGGGCATTAAGCAATCACCAGAAACTCGTACAATCCCATAATTCCTGTACGTTCAAGATCTCCTACGTTGCCGAACTTGAAATCTCCCAACTCTATCTCCACACTCTCCTTCTCACAAATATCAACGTTCCATTCCAACCACTCACCCCACAACTGCATCCACGAAACTTCACTACATCTCCAAGTCTCATAATGCCCATCAACACCCTTAAACACTCTCCCTTAGCTTCTCATCCCTCCCGTTCCCACCTTTTTTACTTCCAATCCCAATCACACCTCTCCCAGCCACACCCAATCCACTACCCATCTCCAAACCCCTCTCCCTCTCCCTCTGCCGATCATACCTCTGACTCCAAAACCCACCTGCATTCTCTCCTCCCCAGCTAGGAAGATCGAGTGCTGCTCTTCCGGTTGGTATTAGGGCTTGAAGCTCTTTGAATTGGTTGGTGGGCCTTGGCGAGTGGTTATGGGATACATTGTGGGGAAGATTGTGGGTGGCAGGAGGGATGTAGCGGGGAGTTGATGAGTTGGTTCCCATTGTCTTGGCTTGGTTGAAGATAGGTTGGGAAGATTGGTTGGATGTGTTACTGTAAGGACTGCTATACACCATCCCACGACCTGACCCCACACCCGAAGCACTCACAGTGCCAGCCGGAGCAGGAGCAGGTGTGTACGTGAAAGTACTAGGATTCTTCCTACTCAATTTCGCCAACGGTATCTCATCTTCCGATTCGCTGATCTCTGTCAACGAGCTATCACTGTCGTACTCCGAGTTCTCTTCGATCTTGATCTTTGTTTCTGGTTGTTGCTGTTCTCGAGTTTGTGGATTTGGATCTGTTTCGGCTTCGTCGTCCATTTCATATTCTGCGTCTGCGTCTGAGAGGTCGGGAGAGGTGGAGTTGGTGTCCGGGTCTAGTTTGAGTATTCGTTTTCTTTTCTGTGGCGAGGTGTTAGTTTATTGTCACTGCAAGACGAGGTTTGGGGAGAGTGAAAGAGAAGGGGGAGGGTAATTACCTTTGCGGGTGGAGGAGAAGCTGGAGGAGCAGCATTGGAGAATGGTGTCCCGTGTGTTCCGATCAGGGTTCCTGATTCGATTTGGCGGCGGAGACGCGTGTAGCGCATTCGTGCTGCGGGAGGTTTGAGGGATGTTGCTTGGCCGACAGCTGTGAAGTCTATCTGTTGGAGTTGTAAGTTGATGAGGATAAGTTGGACATGGAAATGCGATGCTTATTTCGGATATGAAGGTAGGTAGTTCAAGGAGAGTAACATGACGGGAATGACAAAGTACTTACAGATTTCATGTCTGACTTCTGGAGGCAGATGTAGAGGAACCACAAATTCTCATCGAGCTGGATTTTGGATGGCATCGAGCTGTTGGTAGAGCAATGAAATCAGGTATGTTAACAAACTTGAACGAGGCTGATAGGGAATAGTTTAAGATGGTAGAGTGAGGTTCTTCTGGAAGTTGAATCTGGGAGAGATGTGGAAAGATCAGAAATCATAAAAAACCTTCGTTGATATAGCAGAAAGATACGGGATCCAATCGAGCCACTGCAAAAGAACAAAAGCAAACGTGTTTGCTGACTATGCAGCTACAGAGATGTGAAAGCCAACTCGGCTGGACTTCTGCTGCAAGCATGGCAGGAAAGAGTTTGTACTTCTCATACCCAAAGTGGTTCCAGCGAGATAGATAACGGCGCTCTCTTCCTGACAGATCTCTATTCGTATCTCAAGTATCCCATCATCTTATGTATGGCCATTCTTGCTAGTACTCCAAACTCCAAGGACTATAGAATATCCTATGCCATGCTGCCCTTTTGTTTACCAACGCCAGATCCGTAAACATGATTCGTAACCTTCATGATCTTGTAATCTTCATATCTGCTGTTTCTTTCAATGCTGCTACCAGTACCCGGTGCGAGCCCAAAGCAGCTTGCACAGCATTGTCTGCAAGCTCTTCATACGTAGCACCCGCTCCTGTCGTTCGGCTCTCATGCCCGATATCTCCTTTGACCCAAATGTCGGTGATCTCATCTCTTCCAGGTAAATAAGCCACCACAGCAGCAGCCATAACTTCTTTATGCTCAGATGGAACTGGATCCAGAACCAAAGTTGTTGTCTCCTTGACTCCCTGACCTGATTTGACCACAGCAGCAACACCTCCCGAGACCCCATCTACGCAATCAATACCAGCATCTGCAATGGCGGCAGAAGCCACGGTTATGCATCCACTGAGAACACTCATCATGCCCCAGTCTCCGGAAGAGAGACCCTCGGTAACACGATCGTCGCCCCACCATCTATCTTCTTCTCCTTCAAGGATTGTAATTATGACTTCCACACCACTCTTTGGCCAACGGTCTCCAATAATCACCCCTCGTAGCGCGGTTTCTAGGTGGACTCCTAAATCTCTCTCACTTGCGTCTCTCAGATAGCCTCGTCTCTTTCTCGTTGCAAAGGGGCCATATTTGACGTGTGTGGAGAGGATGACATGTGGGGAGAACGGCGCGGATCGAGGTAGAGGTCTTGGGCCATGGACAGTGCATGTGAGCTTCAATCCGGAGGTGGAATGTGAAGCAAGACCAGATTTGGTGGAGGTGAGAGCTTTTGAAGCTTCAAGCTCCAGGTAAGCTGAGCCAGAAGCTGAGGGGGTGACACCAGTCTTCAGAACTATGGCTGGTCAGTAGAAATCTATCTTCGAAGCTCGGCGCAACCTACACATCTTTCTAAGCACATTGGGTGGTCTTGTCCTTGTCGGTCTTTCAGTTTGCGCCTCGGCTTCTTTCATGAGTGTCTTCAAGTACACAGGCGCAGAAGTACCGCCTGCAGGGCCATTGATTCTCCTTCTATCGGTCGCCATGGTTTGAAGATTTTTGAGTGAGTTGAGGGTTGTTGATCGAGCATCGTCTTCCTGCCCGCAATCAACAATCTGGAGCTCGAAAAGTTGAAGCAGGGATTGGCGCTAGCGCCCGCGTGGTCCTTGCTTTTGGGGCCTGTCGGTCGACGTAGTGGGAAGCTTCAACAGCTTCTTATCGGAAGCAACAGTCGAGAATAGCAATCGAGGCGTTCTTCGAGACTCTTCCTTGGCTTACACGCCTTTCATTTCTCCCCGTTTCTTGAGCTTTGCATTCTTGAACGAGGCAAATCGTCAAGATGTCTGGAGCTACCGTAAGACAAACACGAACAGTTCAATACTTGGAGCTCTACGCTAACACTGTGTAGAACAGAGAAGCAGTCTTCCCGACCCGGCAGTCCTTGGGACTGATGAAGTCGAAGTTGAAGGGAGCTCAGACTGGTCATGATCTGTTGAAGAGAAAGAGTGAGGCTCTCACAAAGTAGGTGCTGTATACGCTCGAGTGGGACACAGCTAACATGCCCGCAGACGTTTCCGAGGTATATACCGATTTGAACTACGCCCACTTTGTATCTAATACGTTCTAGAAATTACGAGACGAATCGATGAAGCGAAACGCAAGATGGGACGAGTTATGCAGATTGCAGCCTTCTCTTTGGCAGAAGTTACATACGCAGTTGGAGGAGATATAGGATACCAAGTCCAAGAATCAGCAAAATCTGCCCGATTCCGAGTACGAACAAAGCAGGAGAACGTTTCTGGTGTATTCTTGCCAGCATTCGAAAGCTATACTACGGAGGGAAACAACGACTTTGGGTTGACTGGTCTTGGAAAGGGTGGGCAGCAGGTTCAGAGATGCCGGGAGACATATGCTAGAGCTGTTGAGACCCTGGTGGAGCTTGCAAGTCTGCAGGTATGTTGTTTTGAACCTTTGGTTGGGTACACACTGACGTTCCAGACTGCATTTGTTATCCTGGATGAGGTTATCAAGGTTGTCAACAGGAGAGGTAAGCCCAGTGTATCATACATTCGTAGCTCACATGCTAATTTCAAACAGTCAATGCTATGTATGTTTCAGAGATCGAGCAGATGAGCCTCTACTGACCAAGAAATAGTGAGCATGTGATCATTCCAAGAACGGAGAACACCATCAAGTATATCAACTCTGAGCTCGATGAATTAGACAGAGAGGAATTCTTCCGACTGAAGAAGGTGCAAAATAAGAAGCAGAGAGACACGGCCATCCAAGACGCCGAGCTGAGAGCGAAGAGAGATGCAAAGGAAGCCAAGGAGAACGGAGAAACCGACAAGGAAAAGTCGGGAAGTCAGGATATCCTAGGCGAGCAAGAAGATACGGACGTCATCTTCTGAGTGTGCACTACAATTGTTTTCAAGTACCAATTTCATTACTTGCATGTAGTATTAGGAGGGCACATATCCCATGGAAGCATTGATTGACATTGGTTCATTTTGGCCATCCCATTTTCTACAGCCGCATTGACTTACTGTCTCTGGTATGTGACCTTCATAACCTGGCCCTCAGCACCAAGCGCCATTCCTGCTGTGTTCTCCTTGGCAGTAATAGCTCCAGCCTCACCCTCATACTCGATGAAAGCAATACCTCTTCGTCCAGGTACCAGTCTGACTTCTCTGAAACCTTCGAAGCGTCCAAAGATAGCTGTCAGAGCATCGATATCGTACTCCTCTGGCAGGTTCTGAACGAAGAGAATCTTGTTCGGTGGAAGGTATTCGTCGGGAATAACAGCGGCGGCACCAGCATTCGTAGATTTGAGTCCAGCACCTCTTGTAGCTTTGATCGGACGAGCAGCATCTGGTACTACACCTGGAGGAGCAGCGCGCTTGAGACGCTTTTGCTCTTCTGCCAGCTCTGCTGCCTTCTTCTTGTCTGTAACCACAATATCAGCCTCTTCCCTTCTCCGGATGATGAAGTGACAAACCTTTCTCCGCAAGTCTCCTCCGCTTGTGATTCTCAAACTCATTCTCATCCCCCGTCCTCTTAACACTAGCATCACTCCTTGTCTTCGCAAACGCTAACTGCATCGGTTTATCGAACAGCTCGAACCCCTGCACCTCCTCAATCGCCTTCTGCGCACTCTCTACATCATCAAATACGATGAATGCTTGGCCTTTGGCTTTCAGGTTTGTCTTTGCCACGATATCGATGATCTCGCCATATTCGGAGAAGAGCTCAGTCAAGGCTTCTTTAAGTTGGTCGGGCTTGATGTGCTCTTCGAGGTTCTTGACGTAAACGCTGAGATGAGAGGTTAGTCAAGGGGATAGGGGGGAATGGACACGCTAAGGTACGTGTCGGAGTGCAATGACACATACGTTGCGTTTGGTGGTGGGGAAGACATTTTTGTGTTGTATGGTGGAAGGATTGGAGGTTCTGGAGCTTGGGAAGCTTCGAGGTTTGCGATGGAGAAAAGTTGTTCCGAGCCGAGGCCGATATTGGTATTGAGCTTGAAGCTTGAATTTACCCCCTTTCATGATTGTTCTTTAATGTCAATCGTCTGTTGCTAGTGGATTTCTTCCTCTTTACTTGGAACATAGTCTCACGTACCATATATTTTCTTTGATAGCATATCAGGGTACACACTGTCACCAAAACCTTTTCCCAACATTGTCAACCCCCATCCAAACACTACCTCCAAACCAGGCTTGCAATCCTTCTTCAACATCTTTTGTAATTATTTACGTCGCTGCTTATGTCATGCAGTTACTCTGGAGTCACTTTTTAAGCTAACATCAAGTCTTAGACGTTACTCATGTTCTCGCCATGTTTTCAAGCTCTGAAAGGGTTCCCGCTGACCGCCTTCCCTCAAACCGCGCAGCGCTATCATGCTTTGGACTCTTTTCAGAATTAGAACTAAATGTCAAGTAAAGAGATACTACTATTTTGAAGCCTTTGAATGTTGGTTCTTTGAATTACAGCTTTATTGCTGCTAAATGTCTGTTTTATTCTCGTTAGTAAAGTTAGACTAACATACACGCCTTCTTTGGAAGGGAAGCTTCCAGCTCATGTGCGTGGATATAGCAATCAAGCTCATATGAGAACTGCAAATTGTCGATTGCGGCCGTAAACGAGGCGTGCATCCTCAATGTGTCCTACACCAACTCTCTCAAATACAAAACCCGCTCTGCGCTGGTCTGGTACCTCTGATACCATTAGAGCAAAGTGGATAGGTGCTGGTCGGTCTGGGTTAGTCCACCGAGAGAAAGCCGCCAACAGCCAGAAGTTCGAGGGTTGCACATTTGCAAGATCAAACGTAAAAGCACCCTCAATTGCTTTGCCATCTTCACCAAAAACTCCGACGCAGCGTTGGTGTACTGCCTTATCGCAAGCCATGCACTCATCGTGTATTTTGGTTGGAGGTTCAGCAACCTCTCCATTGCTGGAAGCCCGGATAAGCACTGCTGAAAGCAGCAAAGCCTTACGAGCTGGGAGCCCAGTAGGTTGATACTGTCTGACTTCGAGAACCTGCAGGTCTGTGTCTTTCGGGGTGAAAAGGTGCGCAAGATTGAAATTATACATATCTGCAAAGTCTAGCGGGCCATCGAGTGATGCCCATGACCAAGACGGTGCACGAAAACAAGGTGATTTGTTCAAGTAATCACCATTTCCTGCATGCCATAGCAGACTGGAAATAAACAAGAGGGTTGCGGCTGGTGGATGCCAGTGTCCCTCATGATAATCGTCATTTGTGAGCTTCCCCAGCTCGGTCGATAATGCAAGCAGAGCTGGCAGTTTGTCGCTTGATTTCGTGAGCCCACACCTGCTGAAGTACCGAATAGCCGTATACCACCAACTGTAGTAGTCCGCTCTACAGAAAGGCTCCTGAGGTGGCACTTTGACCAAGTGAGGCATGCGATCTGGACCCAGAAAGTCTCCAAGTATGCAGCAGAGTAGAGCCCTTGTCGGGACCCCCAGCTCAACATTATCTCTTTGGTTTGATCGATCTTGCCCCATGAGGTACTTATCGCACTCCCAATATATCTGACCAGAAGCAAAATGTACTGTCCGACGCGCGAACAGATGTTCTTGAAGTACCCATGCTCGATTGTTGAGCGGGCCTTGGAACAACCGCTCGGGGGCTTTCTCATCTGATAGTCCAAGGTAAATTTGACCGTCTGTTTCGTGATACTTCTCGTAAGGAAGACGTATTAACTGCGAATGTCCTCGACTCGCAAAGCAGCCACCTGACCCATCAGAGGAGGCAGATGCAGCAATGGTCAGATAGGCACCTTCATAAACGGATGCCATCCGACCAGCTTCTTGGAGCCAGTCGTCTTCGTCATCCTGGATAATGCATAGTGAGTCTACCCACAAGTATCGCAGTCCAAGCTTACGTACAATAGACACAGCGTCCTGTACCGTCTGTGGGAGGCTTACAATATCAATAGCATCTTTATACTCTTCCAGGCAAGATTTTGTGGTACGGCAATGAGAACTGCCTCCCCAGCAGTGACTTAGCGCCACATAACTTGTGTTAATTTGCCCTGGGATGACCAGACGCACACTCTCTCCGGTGTCTCCCACATCAAGAATTCTTGTTGGCAGCGGAGATGCAGGCAAAACCTTGGCTCCGGATATCGAGTGCCAACACCTGGTATGAGTTTTGTCACATGTCGCAATCCAGTTCTTGATGTCCAGTATGCTTTTGTCGGATTTGGAGTCTGCAACTGGGCGCAATGGAAGGAGCATTGATGTCAAGGTTCCTGCCCTCAGAAATGTTAGTCCAATTGTTTCAAAGAGGTACCAACTCTCGGCATTGCTAATATGGGTCACGTACCTTTGTCGGCATAGAGAGAAAGTTTCATAACAGGTTCTTCTGAGTCAGCAAGATATAGGAACAAACTTTCAATTCCCCCTTCCCGATCCTCACACTGGTATACTCGCAGGCGACCTCCGCAGCGTACCAGCTGATCCCCGAGATGTTTTTGGATGAGATGGCATACAGAGCACTCAGCCTGATTTTGTTTTATCGGAGGGACATTTAGGAAGATCGGAGGGTTTGCAAGCATTTCCTTCGTCCATTCAGCATGGCCCAGATTGGAGTGATTTCCTATCACTGAAATACTGGGACACTTTAGGAGAGCGCTCAATGTCAACTGGCTGCATGAATCACAAAGCTGGTCGGGCATCGCCTCTACAGCTCCGGTAGCTTCACGACCCGATTGCATACTGGAGGGGTACGTCTCTGATGATCGTGACCGTGTCACCAGGGGCAATGTTCTCGAAGTACCAGTTGGGAGGCTGATATTCCCATGGTACCAAGAACAGGCATGACAGCCTCGTCAGGCTCCTCTGTCACAGCTCGGGCGTCCGAATCGCCCGACATGCAGGTGTTGCATATGCATAGAAGGTCACATGCATTTAGTCAGCTTGCCAAATATTGGGACTTCAAAAGCTTGTCGTATATCCATGATCAACGAGTGTAAACGTCGCTGCTGTATCCGACATCAGATTACCACGTATTGAATGACGGAAGCTGGATAAGTAATTACCCACCATACTATCAGGACTGTTTCATGTATAGGTCGCTGCATATTAAGCCTCTGCCAAATATCAGCTTTTGTATCTTATTTCACTTTAATCTCATCACTTTTCTTACCTGAAAATGACGTGTAGCACCCCAGTTTATTCGACCAATTTCGACCACAACAGGTATCCAGGCTCTACCTACAACGACTCACTCCTCAAGGCTTATGTACCTTATCATCTTCACAGCTCCTGATCAGCTCCCTTCGTCCTCTCTTGTCAGCATACTTCGCACCTCTGCGCGCAGCTCGATCGGCCTTCCCATTTCCCTCGATCCCTGAATGTCCAGGGACATGTCGCAATTCGACCACAATATCAAGAGCATTCAACTCTTCACTTGCAAGTATCCCGGACCCAACAAGTTCATCTCCTTGTGGAAGTCTTCGTAGCTGGGCTAAGCGTCGCTGAAATTGCGAAAACATATCTAAGGCAGCACCACAATCTGAGTAGATGCGAATGTTGTTGGGTCTCTGGTCTACATCCACAGCGCGACACCGCTCAAAAGCAATCTCGAGGGCTTTCGCAATGGCACAAACTTCAAGTACATGAGTCTTATACTTACATCCACGCACGTTCCAAGAAAGCTCTTCCCAGACACCTACCGACGACTGATAAGCAACACCAATTCCACAGCAAGAATATCGGATGCGTGAGGCATCGGTCCAGTAGACTGATCGACCTCGAATAACAGGGCCGTCGCTTTCGTTTCTTGCTTCTGCAAGAGCAATGTCTTTGGGATCGTTGATGATATTGCCGATGAAAAATTTGTCCTTCAGATCCAGCCAATGTACTTCACCCGAAGCAGGCAACTTATTTTTCTTGGGAGCTGTGATTTCTCTCTTCATATTTCGGATTTCTGTCTCGAGGCAGAGATTACAGCCTTCGCAAGATGGTAGATATTGCTTTCGGAGAGCTTCTTGTTCTTGTTCATGTGCTCTTCGAGCGGTGTGGGATGGACGGCCCATGGCTGGAAGCTGAAGGTAAGAGCCCGGTTTATGTTTGTGTCGGTTCGAAGAAAGATGTACAGGAGTTTGAAAGGATACATGCCTAGGGAGTATATATAATCTTGGTCTGCGTGAGACCTTAGACTAGTCCAAATGACAATACGGAGGCTAGCCACGTCTGAGAGTAACGCACCTTTTGCTATTCGAAGCTGATAAGAACACGTAGCCCATTTCAAAGCTAGATGGAGACATAATATGATTTTGCAATCTACCTATAAGGTTAGATCAAAAGTTAAAGTGACACTCCGGGCTGATTGCAAGGTTGTCGTCGCTCTCGTCACGTGAGTTACCTGGTACGTTACTACGCTCACGATACCCTGTTTACAAGTACAGAACGCCGTATCCAGGCCTCAAGGCTGTTAATCCGGACTCATTTTTACCTTTGACACTTTCCAGAATCTGCTTGATAATGTGAGATTGATTGAGAAGTGAGAAGTAAGGGGAAAGGTGGTTCCGACCCGAGGATAAGACTCATTTCTACGACGCTTCATGGTCGACGCAGACGACAAACGTCCCAATGCTCATGGGGCGAATGTACATTCTGCTGTCGATTACCTTTATAATTAGTCGTTGAGACGGCTTGCGAGTGCCTACAGCTGTGCAAAACACGATTGGAGCGCTTCTGCCTCGACAGAATAGCTCCCGTCAACTTTCCTTGGTCTCTGGCGCGTCGCCGAACTTTGCTACGCAAGTGCTGAAGCAGTCGAATTCTGGAAGATCGTGATGCTGCAAGATATCGAGTGTTCTTTGGTTCTTTATCTCATCACTACGGATTCTGAATCGATGTTTTCGAGGCTTGAACGCGACGTCGTGGCACGGTGTCTCACCTACGCGTCCTTGGGTCCTTCTGTTTATCTACTTCACTCTTTGCAACTTTCAGATTTAGTCAAAGTGATGGTTCAAGTCATCGAATCTCTATGACACGCTTTGCACTTTAAATTGATTCACAAATACTGGATTCTGGTGGTCAAAAAGGAATCCCTTGCATCCTCTTTAACTTTTCCCAACTCAAACCCCACAATACATAGATAAATTACGCGACGATATCCGGTCTCGACTTGAAAAGCCTTTCGAAAATGGACCATTTACTACGGCCTCAAGATTGTATCGACTTGGAGGTTGAATGTGTTTATCTTTGTGAAGATATAACTTACGATATTAGCGCAGATATTCGCTCATTCCCCACTCAACAAGGCCTTGGATTAGACACTCACGGTAGACTGTCCCTCGAGGAACTTCACCGACACCGACCACAGGGTGAGGCGAGCTTTCTTCAAGCATGGCTGTTCTTCGGATTATTACAACAATACTTTGGCAAATCCTACCATCTCGATGCTCATGTTTCAATGTCGGCAATGTCAACGCACAATATCGTTCATACCCGGGGTCTTGGAGCGATGTTGAAGCTGAAGGAAACCCGTTTGCTGATAATGGATGCTGAGAATTCTGGGGCCGCGAAACAAGAGCGAGACAGACTGCATTGCCTGATCCACCATGCCGCACAGTGTTGCGCTGAGCTAGACCACTCGCTCGGTTCGGAAGTCTTACAGCCCGAATGGCCTGTCGTGCTGTTTTCGGTGAAGCTGCTCATACAAAGTCTGGACTTCGGCTTGTGGCTTGACATTCAACTCCACAAGCCTCTCCACAACGATGCACCATCTCTTTTTCATTGCGAGATGCTATGCTGCGAGAACGAGGCTGGTGCCCCCATCACATCCAGCAACTCGGAAAAACAGATACTTATCATGCCTTGTTCTACCTAGCAAGCTTACGCCGCTGCCCCGGTCCTTGGATCGATCACAGCGACTGCAGCACTCGAGACCAGTGCACGGCTTACAATGTCCATGAACTTACCCATCAAGTACTACACCGTGATAAGGACTGCAATTGTCCGACAATGAAAGCACCGGATACCAATCTAGCTATTATCGATTCTGGCAATATTCCTTTCGTCCAATGCGAGAGAAAGAAAGGCCATACTACCAAGATATCGCATGATATTGTCCGGCCAGGGACAAAATATGTGGCAATTTCACACCTCTGGTCCGATGAGCTCGGCAACGTACTTGCGAATGAGCTGCCACAATGCCAACTTGAAAGGATACTTGACCAGGTGGAAGCACTACAGAAATGCCGTGCAGAGTCTTCGTCGGGACCAACATTCAGAAAGCTTCAAGGGAAGTACCGGTCAATTTGCAACAGGATTATAGGTCCACCAGTTGTTCGTCTAAACTTCTGGATGGATGTATTTTGCAACCCGGTCGTGACTGCAAGTAGTGATCCTGCTCACACTGAGCATTTGAAACGAGTAAAAGCAGCAGGAATTTCGAGACTGTTGCCTACATATATTTTCGCAGAGCACGTTCTGATCCTAGACTATGAGGTGCAGCAAGCGATACTCTCGCAAGGGGAGACGGAATTGCTCGCACGATTAGCTGTCAGTGGCTGGCGTTCCAGATGTTGGACGCATCAGGAATTTTGCTTCGCCAGAAATCCGATATATCAGTGTTCCGATGGCGTTGGATCATTGAAGCAGACAGACGTAGCTGCCGGCGGGAAAGCAAGAAATATGGAGGGAAGTGTTCGCTTTGAGCTTCAAAATCTCTTGCCCACCGCCTCACAGCCAATACTCGGCAATCAAGATGCTTCGAGAAGAGTTCTTGGGCTTGGTTACACTAGCACCTCAGTCGAAGATCTCGAGAATCAGCGTGAAGCAAGGTTTATCCAAGTATGGAACGATTTATCTCAGAAGAACATTACACATAACGACGACTCCCTCAAAATACTGGCGAATTTACTTGAGCTCCGAGCAGGAAACCTGACAGACCTGTCTCCAAAGGACCAGATGGAGGCAGTTCTGGGATCACACAAGCATCTGCCAATTGATTTGCTCTTCAGCTCAATCAAACGACATTGGGATGTTGAAGATGATCGGTGGATCCCATGTTTCCCAAAAGGTGGCGAGCCATTAAGAGAACGTACATTGCAGCTTGAAGTCACCCCATCTGGACTTGTTATGCGCTCAAGTCACTTCGGTAAAGGTCAGAATATTGAACAAGGATGTAGTGTGATGGCCGTGGAAGTCCTCAACACGACAGGACGGTCCTGGGATCTAAACGTTGTCAATGCTTATGACGAGGCAGACGAGCAAATATGGGTGTCATTGCAAAGCGACCAGCAACACCCTCTTCATATACCAGAAGGAGCTGATGTTATCTTTATCCTTGACACTTCTTCCTCTCCTTTTCACACAAAACGGAGAGAACAGCCGGGCTGCTGTCTTGTGACCAAGAACAGCAGCAACTCCCCCATACAGGGTGCAATACATACTAGCTATGCCGCACCGGTCTTATGGGGTCACCACTTAACTCCTAGGAATGATCAGGTCCACACCACCGAGATTGGAGAAGTACTGGGGGCGGACTCTTCTAACATCCTGGTTGTCAGCGACATAGCCAACTGGTACCACGTCGAGCCTCGCCAGAATCTCTTCATGCCCGAGACTTTCCGCTCCGAAGTCAGTTCAACATCAATCATCACGTTCCACATAATGACTGTGTGTGCTTTCAATCTTCTTCGAACCCTCGGAATGTTCTCATCAACTTGGAACCTGCGCTGGTATACGATCATCAATTCTATACTCGGATTGGAAAGCGTCATCTACTTATCCTCGCAATCCATTGCTGGCACTTTAACAAAGAGGTCGAACGATTATCTGCAGCTCCAAAGCTTCCAATCTGACTGGGTGGCCGACGAGTCGGTGCAATGTCGTCTTGAAAAAGCATTATCAAATCTAGATGGTGAAGTTTTGCCTTGGCAGGCTAAAATTATGGTGATGACTCTGAAATTGCTATTATGGATATATGGAAAGGCTATTTGATGTGGTGTTAGGCCACATATCGAAAACAATAAAGCATGACTTTATAGTACTCTCATTGCATTGTTGTTGTTCTTTCCTGCTTCTGTTGTTACATCTGTCACAACGAAACACGCTGTTCTACCAATGTCCGATCTGGTCCCATACCAGAGGCAGAGGCCTGAAATAGGGAATATGGTGAATGTTTACTTCTATCTCAAAGCTAAGCTAGCCCTTCGTTTTTGTAGTGAAGTGAAATAGTTCTCCTTCCTAATTTGTGGTCAGGCTCCATATCATAATCAAGTAGATTCGCACAATCTCAATTGGAAATGACATTTTGAGCTGACCAGGGCTTAGGCTCTGAAGCAGACAAATAGCTGGCAGCGGGTATCTTTCAATGTATCCAGATATTGGTTGAAAAAATTTCATTGCTAATCCACAATAATGCTGAGAAGATGGTAAATAATGTAAGATGGTTAAATACTTAATGATGGTGGTCGGTAACCTCTGAATGTATGTAAGTGTTGGCATCACAATAGTATATCTGATATCAGAATTGAGTTGAGACAGTACAACTTGTTATTGTATTAGTTGTCTAGGGAGGAGCTATTCTAGGGGAGGCGCTGTTGACTATATCTGGGGTGCGGACTAACAATAGTCCGGATTACCTAAGCACTCATGCCAACCTGGAACTCCCTGTCCTGTCTGTTTACCACGTGATTGTCATGTGATTGTCCCGACAGTAAGACTCGACAGAGTTGTTACGGTTGGAGAAGACCCCAACCCTTCACTTTCATGCGTAAATCGTTAAGTTGAGACGTATAGCCGGTTCACGAGGCTCTGTATTTCCTCCCACTACCTCGTTTCGGTAGTTTTCGAAACCTAAGAATCCATCGTGCCACGACCTTTCACTTTTGATGGCTTTCGAATTGACAAAGATTCACGGCAGCAGACACTTCCACGTTCCACAAGCAACATGATGCTTCCCCAAATGTTCATTGCCGCGCAAGTCAATTACTTCGTCCACCCGCAAGTCCAGGTATGTAACCTCCGAACTGCCATAGACTGTCTAATGACAGAGATAGACCACTGTGCACAATGTCCAGATCGAAACTGACATCAAGCCATTCGTTTTGCTCTCCTCCCAACATGGGAAGCTGGGTCGCAATGACATTCTAGATGCGGTATTGTACTTCACAAGTCGCGACGACGTGTTCTCGTCAGACTTTCTGACCGACACGATCGGCGTTCAGAACTTCGGGAGCTATGAGGGCAGTGTGGATTTGGACTTGCACAATCTCGACTCGGCCCTGGGAAAATGGAGCATCAGTCATGGAGATCTTAGGCGAAGGCGGAGTAGAACTTCCACCAGGCCCGTACTTTCTCTGTGGGAACACTATTCACCAGGCTTGGAGATTGTATGCGGACAACCTTGATGCGTTTCAGACCACTGTTGTAGCTGCAGATACTCACTCTTCCAAGACAAAGTGAGTCCTATATTGCATTGGAAAGTGCCATGCTAACCTACCCACAGATTTGTCCCTCTTCATTTCCTCCATCCCGAAGGTATATGGAAGAATGTTGCTGTCCCAGTAGATTATACTTCTCACCAAGCAGAGAACAACCGCTCGCTGGAAAGCGCATCAGTATCAAAGACAACTACCGTCTTGCCGGAGTCAAATCTACACTGTCCAACAGACCATATGAAGAGACTTATGGCCCAGACACCGAAACAGCAGAATTTGCTCAGAAGCTCATCGACATGGGCGCTGTCATCGTTGGGAAGTCGAAGATGTCAGCCTTTGCGTCATCTGAAGAGCCGACCGATCAATGGATCGACTTTCATGCACCATTCAACCCTAGGGGGGATGGCTACCAAACACCTGCTGGGAGTTCAAATGGAGCTGCTGCTGCTCAATCAGGATATCCTTGGCTCGACTACTCTATTGCTACAGACAGTATGTGTTCCATTGAAGTGCAAGCTTTTGATACTGAAGACTCCGCAGCGTCCGGAAGCACACGATACCCCGCGGCAATATGTGGACTGTACGGATTGAGATATTCGTCACATACCGTGTCAACCAAAGGAATACAGCCATGCTGCAGGTATGTCGTTCAAAGCAAACCGTGCTAGCACAAATTGACATAGCAACAGAGAGTTTGATGCAATTGGGCTGATGGGAAGAGACTTGAAAAGCCTTCGTGAGTTCGTGGCTCTGACAGCCGAGCCAGGACACGGAGTCGGAAACACGGTACTGCTTCACTGAGAACAGGCTATCTTCTCAGGCATGATGCTAATATGTAGCAGTACCCAAGAAAGATTCTGTATCCAACAGACTTCCTCCCATACACAGAGGCACCAGTCGAAGCAATACTTGAGGAATTCGTCAAGAAGCTTGAAGGCTTTCTTGGTGTCATGCGAACAAGAATCGATATTGCCGAGCTATGGGCTCGATCGCCGCCTCCCGAGGCTCAGGGAAAGACCATCAAAGAATTTCTAGACAACGTACAGAGTCAAATGTCATAGAAATGGGCTTGACTAACAAAATTTTTAGACCGGCTTCTATCCTTTCTACTACGATGGGTACAACGACTACGAAGAGTACAGAAGCGATCATCGAAAAAAGTTCGACAAAGAACCCTACGTGGGTCCGTATTTGCGATGGAAATGGTGCGTAAAGACTGATACTTCGATTTCTACAAGTTCATGGCTTACCTCTCATGTGGGATACCGGCTCTCAAGTGACACTCGCCCAGAAGGAACAAGCTCTTCATGAAATCCAGATTTACCGCAAGTGGTTCGCAGAGAGTATTTTACGACAAGACAACAGCACCTCCTCAAGCGCGGTCATGATCATGCCACTGAGCTGCTATGCTCCAGACTATCGTGACACGATCCACAAGTATTAATTAATGCAGCAATCTTGTAATGCTTTTGGGCTGACACTTTCCTAGAGCGCCCGGATCATTGCCAGCTCACAGTGAAAATTACCTCGCTTCAATTCTTCGACTTCCACAGCTTGTGCTTCCAGGCAAGTCCACCTTTATAAACGCATAGCATGCGAAATAGCAACTGAACTAATCAATTCATATAGTGGGTCAAGTTCCCTACGATTCCAAAGCGACAGGAAGGACAGAGTATCATCCAATTACTGCCTCTCTGGTGGGCGCAGAAGGTATGCTGTCGATCTCTTGTTCGGTACAGAGCGCTTTGGACTGACCTCGCATCTCTTCACAGGCAGCGATCTTATGCTGATCGATTTGGCGCGCGATACCCTGGCTCATGCACATTGGGGCGAGAAAGTCCTAACAGGGCGTTTCACCTGGAAATTGGGCAAGGGAGTCAGGAATATTGAAGAAGAAAAAGATATCGAGGCAAACCTTTGACCTTGAGACACGAGATCAAAATTCTGATTTCGTTTCTAGGTGGACCACAAATATGCAGGGCTAGGACAGTGTCTTTTCAAGCTTCTCATGAAAATAGGCGGATCTATGCGAAGACGGCCAACTTGGGACCAGCTGCTGTGAGGGCGGAAAGTTGTTCGAGACTTCGAATGCACTTGGCAACGCTCTCTGAAAACCAATTTTTGAATTTGTCATAATTCTAACTTCGAAAAGTCTACGAACAGAGGCTATTCACAGCACTATAAGTCCTCGCGCAACATGACTAGTCAGTACTAGTCACTTTTTGGGCCCAAGAGCGCCAGAGAAAAAGGGGGAGCTAACCGGGCGCAAGCGAAGCCCCTGAAAACCCCCTAAAATTCACCCCAAATTCCCAAATCAAGATTTCACACCGGACCACAACCTGTCCTCTACTTTCATGCATCTCAATCTTTCCATCGAAAGTATATCCTATCGTGAAGAAAGCGCAAGCACATGCTCCGATCTTCCTTATCATTCGCCAAGCCCTCACGACCTCGGAGCTTTCTAACCTTCCATTTTCATTCCATTCCCCTTCCAGAAGCCAAGTACCGATTCTAGCGCTTAACGACCACCAACTGCCCCTCCACGCCCCTAGATCGCCACATTTAGTGGAACGAACGCCCCTGAACACCACTAAGCGACCAGCTTGGCATTTAACCTTATCTCTACCCCTCATATGTCCTGCATTGGCTCACGATCTTTGTCGGCAACTGAGCGGTGCTCGCCGATATGCGTTCTTTCAGCCAGTAAGGTGTGAGAATTGACCTTCTTCAATTGTTCCCTTATGCAGGTGTGGAGATGTGTTCTGCAGCTGTATGTACCGGCCGTGGATATAGAGCGGGCTGTTGGATGGATGAGGAAGGTGGGTTTTTTCACTGGCGAGAAATCAGGGCAACAATTTGTTACTTGGCATCTCGAGTTCTAATAGCCAATGGCTGGAGTTGAGGCTTATGTAGGTTTGTGAGTGGTTGCGATATTTGGTGCATTGCAGATCTACATCTGATAGAGTTGAGTGACCTTCTTGATGAGGAAAGGGGCCCGTGAATGTGCCCGTAATGGAAGACTTCTCCTATCAGATAGCAAGATCTCAACACAAGGTCAGTATTAATCTTCCAAGACGAACCGAAGATGATGGTATAAAGCACCGCTAAGTCGCCAATATCAATCACATTGCTTGAGACAAGAACACTATTCTCGCTTCACGATAATTCTACGTAGCACCATCCACTCACAATGAAGCTCCAAGTCGCCGTTCCCGTGTTGATGCTAGCTTCATCACTACCATCAGCTTTCGCTTGGGGAACGCTTGGGCATGACACAGTCGCATACATTGCGACGAACTTTGGTAAGCTGTTTTGTCTAAGCTTTCTGTCCCTCTCTGATGAGTTGCTCTAGTGAACGCTGCAACCAAGACCTACTTCCAGACCATCTTAGGGGACACCTCAACCGACTACCTCGCCAGTGTTGCAACATGGGTATTGTTCTACCAAATACCCTTCCTCAAGGCTTGAAACACTGACGGTGCAACAGGCTGATAGCTACCGCTATACTACTGCTGGCACATATTCGGCACCCTTTCATTACATCGATGCCCTGGATGACCCGCCAGATAGCTGTGGTGTTGTTTATACACGTGATTGTCCTAGTGAAGGCTGTATAGTCAGTGCTATCAACAACTACGTGAGTATTACATGTTATTGTAGAAAAGAATGTTTTGATTGACGGCTTGAAAGACAACTCGTGTCCAAGAAACAAGCTTGAGCGCGGCTGAGCGTACTATCGCTGCTAAGGTAAGTCACGCCCTCAATGATGCATAGTAGGTATACAAGCACTCGCTGAAACATATCTAGTTTATTGTCCACGTAAGTCATGACTTACTCCATACCATCACATCACCATCCAAAAGTTGCATTTCAACGTCACCAAGACATTGCCAAGGACAACTCTCTTCCATCCTAAAAAGAGTTTTACTTTCTCTTGCAGTTCCATCATGGTCTAGAAGACCACTTCTGTGATGACGAATCGCTCATTGTTTCGTCCAGTTCGTGGGAGATATCCACCAACCCCTCCATGTTGAGAATTTGGCTGTTGGCGGGAACGACATCGATGTAACTTATGCTGGAACCACTACCAACCTTCATCACATTGTAAGTCTCCCTCAACCTTATTCATGCATCTCTTTTCAATTCATCATGAAAACACAACTAACGCTTGCACAGTGGGACACCAACATGCCCGAACAACTCGTCGGTGGTTACTCCCTCGCGGACGCCAAATCCTGGGCCACAACCCTCACCGCCTCCATCAACACCGGAACCTATAAATCTTTAAAATCATCCTGGACCTCCGGAATAGATATCTCAGACCCGATCACCACCAGTGTGGGTTGGGCAGACGATGCAAATGCATATGTTTGCACGACGGTGATGCCGAATGGTGTGAGTGAATTGGAGAGTGAGGATCTGAGCACGGATTATTACGAGAGTGCTCTTCCTGTGATTCAAGAGCAGATTGCGAAGGCGGGATATAGGTTGGCTGCTTGGTTGGAGCTTATTGCTACGGGAGAGACTTCTTTGTGAGTAAGGACTTGAGTTGTGCGAGAGGGATCTCGAGTGGATTTGCGAGGTAAAACTCTGATTTTCCAACGACCTAATTATTTTGAGAAAGAAAAAATATCAAGGCACAGTAGATAATCATGAAACAATCTCCTGATGCTTATGTTTTGTGACGTTATTATTCCTTGAAGCAAACGAAGATCAATGACGTCTTCCCAATAAAGCTTCATCAAAGTTCCGCATCTTCAATCAGCAGCCCACCAGAACTCAAAACTACAACTTTAAAGCTTACGAAGTCAATCAGTTATCTTCTATTCAATTTTCACCATGACAGACAAAGTACAAGACAAGCACGGAAATCCGATCCAAGAAGGCGACACCGTCTTCACCAAAATCCGAGGCGGCAAGCGAGAAGGCGAAGTTGATGAGATCGTGACCTCTGAAGCTGAAGCTAAGAAGAAAGATGTCAAGAACCCTCCTAAAGGTAATATCAAATATTCTCTCCTTCAGTTCTCTCATCAAATTCACCGTCGTTTCCTTGGTTGGTCATGTGATCTATGATCATGAGATATGAGAGTGGTTGAGATGCTAACAGGAATTTTGTAGTCTTGTTCAAGGATCAACATGGACATGATGTTGCCCATAATCCTGGGACGTTGGAGGATTTGAGTAAGAAGTGATAGGTGGTGGCTGTTGGTGGAAAGGGATTCTTTGTGTGGAAGGCAGATTGTGGGCCTGTTTCTCTCTAACAGCAGAACAAGGACACAATCGAATAATAGAGACAATAGTATTGTCCTCACATAGCCCATGGAGAACAGTCAACCCTCAAATTTACAATATATTCGAGTAAAAAAATGGGATTTATCGTCAAGTTCGCCTCGCTATTGCCATCAGGACTTTTGAGTCTGCTCACTTGTGTTCCAGGAACAACACACAAAGTCCAATGTCAGGCAAAAGTCCACCAACCCGAGCTCGGGTCCCCACGTTCTACGTAACAACACTCATCCTCCCCATGTCCCAACTCCGCCTCGAACCCTCCGATGCAGAAATGAAAGACGCACCACCCCAACAACTACTAGCATTCTTCTTCCCTCCATCTCCTCCCTATATCTCACCCTATCCATCTCTCCCTCGTAATCCACCAGCACCAGCATCAGCGCCAGCTACCGCCCCTCCCAAGCCCATCAATGTCCCCTCTGCGACCTCCTAATCCCAGGAGACACCACAGCTCTCGATACCCACGTCTCAACCCATCCCCTCGAACGACCGTTCCTGTGCCATGTCCCTTGGTGTGGACGGGCGTTCAAGCATCGGAGCGCGTTGGCGAGACATAAACGGGTGAAACATTTGAGTTTTCCGCATGTGTGTGGGTGGTGTTGGGAGGTTTGTGTGGATGGGGTGGCGTTGGGTGAGCATGAGAGGATTCATAGGGCGTATGGGGGTTTGGTGCAGGGTTGAGAGGTAAGTGAGTGAGAGAGTAAAGCTAATGGAGCGTAGATGTAGGTGTGTTGTGAGATGAAGCCGAGGTGTTAATTTCTCACTGTAAGTCTCTCTTACTCGCCAAATTTTCCACCTATGTAATGTGCTATTCGAATGATCTTGTCTGCTGATATTGTGGCTCTTTCAGCGCTGTAAGTCATGCAAGGTGTCGAAGAGATGTATACAATAGACCTACTCAGCAATCTCACTGTCTCCTTGTCAAACTCAACAATAGAACAAAAGGCAACAGTGTTCGTGAAGTCTTTGTGACAATGGAACAAGGCAAGATAAATAGATACACAGCTGACCTCCCCCAACCCGGGCTTTTGTAAACGAATAACATTGTGAAGCACAAAGCAAACAATCGATATTTCAAAGCAACAAAGCTTTCAACAGCACTATCACAATGTGTTCTGCCACAAAAAGCCCCGCGGGTCAAGCTGATGATAAAGAGCACTCGAAGTGTGAAATGTGTGCGCTGGCCGCCACATTTATCGGTTTGAAATTATAAGGAATTCATTCGAAAGTCAAGCAATCCAATATGAAATATGTGATCTCATAAGGTTAACCAGTTTGTGTGGTGAACAATCGAGCTTGATGAGGGACGAAATTGCGGGGTAAGTGCGGGGCAAACATCCTAGGTTGTTAGTGAATATTACAGGTTTCGGCCCCTGAGAATCAGCGCTTGAACCCCGGAGCTTCAGGGAACGGGTGCCTCATCGAAACCATGTCCTTATAGCTAGAGTCCCAATTTTTTGCTTTCAAATTGGAATTATGTTTAATGTTTTCGATTCACAAAGTAATGGTTTGTATCACTTGTTGAGAATACTCGTAGCTAATTTTGAAGAGGAAAAGTATTTGAATTTTCTAGACTAGCCATGTCCAGCATGGTCTCTGATAGCACACACTTTCCAGCATGAATGATTTCACTTCCAGCTTACTTAACCTACCTTGATCAACCTTCTACCTTGGAGCAACCAAACAATCATTCATGCACATTGGCAAAATGGGTATTCAATTCCAGAATAGTAGCGCATTTAGCACGGCAGTGAGGACAAACGTGGTTGGCGAAAAGCACATTGTATCGTTCGGTACCAATGTGCTTGCGTTTGGGGTTGGTTGGACGTCCGGATGGCTTCAACGAAGAGGAGTGGGATGTTGAGGCGTCTGCAGAACCGTAGTTATAGGAGTCATAGGAGTCATCGAAACGACTCATCTGTCTTGCTGTCTCAGCGTCAAGTTGAGGTTCTCGGTGGCCTCCGAAGTTGTCCCAGGCGGACTGAATGTCGCGCTCTTCGCGAGAGGAGTAGTTGTAATCTCTTGAAGAACTCATACTGATGTTTGAATGAGCTTGATGGTTGGAGTTTTGTTTGCGAGAGTGTTTTGAGTTATATATATAGTATGAAGAAAGTTTGCTTTGGCTGTAAAGTGTTGGAATTGATGACGAGAAAACTGGAGGCACGCCGAAGGTAATATATCCCTCAGACTACATGACTGTACTGTTAAAGAGATGTGGTAGTTGTGGCTGTGAAACGTTGGTTCTACAATGGTCATTATTAACCTCTCAAAGGGACAATGAATTATGTCTAAGATGAAAGAAAGCGACTCTTTAAGGTAGTTTCGCCTTGTGATAGATTCGGCGGCGACAAGGGTCATGGCTATTGTCACAGCCTTTGATTTGATACTTTGAAGGACAAAGGATTTCTTTGTCCCCCCGAGCTACTTCAATGCTGGCTTGACGTCGAAGAGGCAGCTGGGCATTAATGGCTCCCGTCTGAGACAAAGCAAGGAGGTTTCATCCTCAGTAGACTCAATGGATTTGACAGACATCTCTGCAACACCAACCATTGAGACACAACCATTTGCTTCCACTCACACACTCGAAAGATGTCGTCACAGGGCATCGAATGGTTTTAATTTTGCAATTATATCCCTGCTTGATAAATGTTGGGCGTGTGGATAACTATCACAAGTCACAAGTCACGAGTCACGTGCCGCGCCTTTGTAAATTGATCTTGAACTCTAAATGCTCTAGTTTGTAAACTTTCCTTTGCCCAGCATACTCGAATCGCAGCTCATCACTTCAACCTTCTTCCAACACCAGCATACCATTTATCCAAGTGATCACTACTCATCCCTAAGGCAATGTCGCACCTCAAACAATAACGTGGACAACGCGGCGGAAAACGAATCTGTTGTCGTTCGTTTGGAGTATGATCTGAGTTGTACAAATATTCAGATACATCAGGTGCAATGCGTTCCATCTGCGCAAGCACGTCATATGATATTTCTGGTTGACGATTGATTCTACTGAAGTCATTCCAAGCAATCACTGTTGCTCGAACATCTTCCATTTGGGCCGCAGAGGGAGGGGCGCGGACCAGCCTCATGCTGATTCTATCGTGCGAGTCTTGGTTTGTTGAGCTCGTGGTGTTGTGTAATTTTGATGCGGATGTACCTTGAAAGTGGTTGAGCTTACATTGACTGAACAGCGTAAACCAAGCCCTACACTATATCTCAAGGAACTTCCTTGTTCTAAACACAAATTCCAAAGAAGGTTATCAAAGAATACAGTCGTTTACAAAACTTGGTTCCTTGTTCTAAAAATAGACATGGTTTTGAAAGTTCATTGTCGCTCCGAGTGATACAACATAAGAGCACAAAGCAAAACACAATAATCATGTTGATCCTCGACCCGTTCTTTGTTTTTCAAGACTTGTCTAAGCCCTTGTACTTTGAGAGCGCTTTGACATCCTCATCTGAAAGACCGCGTAACAATCCATTGTGAAGCATAAAGTGCAAGGAAACTGTACTACTGCCCATTGAAAAGAAAGAGTTGAGTAAACAGTCAAGAATTTTTTTCATAAATAAGCATCTTTCTGCTGATCTAGGATGGACCATTTTCTACTCACATTCACACTCATCAACACATCACAAACAATTGCAATCATCAACATGGACAACAATAACAACAACATCCAACATCACTACACGGATTCCGAACTAGCATATCTTGCGTCGCTGAAGCCGACCAAGAAAATTGCGAGTATCAAGAAGCCCACAGCTGAACGCGGAGCCAAAGAACCAACAAAGAGCCAAGCAAAGGCCGACAAGGAGGCAGTGAAAGCAGCTCACTTGGAGTAACTTCTTCGGGCAACTCAACCTGGCGATCATTATCGCGGCCCCCTAAGTGCCAGAGAACTCCCGCTTCTTGGAGAACTGACAAAGGACCCTGCGCCTCCAAGGAGAACGTGGTAAGCTGCAATCAGAGCCATAGGCTTGCCAAGACATTCAGGGCTAAGTTTCTTTCGACCATGTATCAATAGATCATTAGTATCAGGTAAATGCATTTTCTTCTATAACATTTAGTACAGTGCGAAACCAGGAACATTTCAAGTGAAGAATCAGGCACGTGACAATGAAGTCGATTAATTTGACCTTAGTACTCCTCTAATTAGATCGCGGATGGCTGTCACTTCTTATTTTATTCAGTGTAGAAGGAATATCCTCAATTACAGAGATAGATTGCTCTATGACACAAGGTTCTGCTGGTCAGTCCATGCCAGTAATGGGTCTCGCTTAAGCCCCTTTCCACATCACTCAAGCACTTCAAAAGTTTCAAGAATCTCGAGGTAGGGAGTTTCCGGCGAATTTTATACTGAATCAACAGAGCTCCAAGATACCAGGATAATCTTTTCGTACGGTTCCTCACAATTAGCATGTTTCTCCCTCCCAGTCTTTTCTAGCTCGCAAGGATATTTTTCATTCTGGACACCTAATACCAGAATTATGCCATATACATTATAAGCGGACATTTGAGTGGCTACAGAATAATGCCTAGTGTTATGTAATTATTTGAAATAAAACGATGACATAAAAACATAGAGTACAAATACAATTATTCAAGGGGGCGCCATGTAAGGTTTCAAGAAAGTCTAAAAGCCTAGGCTTGAAACACTTCCTATGGGTTTAGACGCTCTTCAAAACAACAATAAGCAATAATTTTGCTGTTTATAAACAGGTTAATATATGTAAACAGATGAGAGAGCTTTGGCATATAAATCACCTAATTGCCTTTCTAATTAGCACCCACATATCATCACACACCGCGAAATTCATTCCGCAGTACTTATCACATACCAAAGTAGCCCATAAGCTAACCAGACATCGAAAACACATAACACAATGTCCTCACCTGGCAGAAATCCCAAAGGAAGAACCCCACTTTCATCCTCTCCTTTGCGTCCCCAGCCACAAAGACCAATAGCGCCACATTTAGCCGTCCGTGGTCCACGGCAGCTGACCATGTACGAGCGACGCTACCTAATTGACACCAACGTTGGCCTCGCCCAAAAGTTACAGTGGAAACAATGGTGGGTACGCGGTGACTGGGTTCCTCCACCAGCACCGATCAGTCCGCAACAATCACCCCAACCACAGATTCCTATAGACCAGGGGCTGCTGCAGAGTAGTTCTATAACAAGAGTTCCGCCTCCGTACACACACAGCCCCTATACGGCTACTGCGCCTAGTCGACAAGGTGATGAACAGCAACGTCTCACAGCAAGAGTTCCACCTCAGTACACCCACAGCCCCTATACAGCTGTTGTGCCTAGCCAACAGGGTACGGGGCCCGGACAAGGACAGAGGGTATGCGCACCTATGATGAATAAGGAAATGACACGAGGCCGAACACCGGCGGAGATGGAAGCGGCAGAAGCTCTTCTTATGCTCAGTCGAGGAAGTGGAACAGTCCTTCCACAAGGCCCTCCTCAACAAGCTAGACCTCAAGAAATTCAAGGAATTCAGCGACAGAATCCACAAGGTGATGAGAGTATAACCCTAGAAGAGGCAAAAAGGCAAGCGGCAGAGGCTCTTCAGGCTCTTTGTGAGCTCTGTCGAGAACACCGAATGGGTTATCCACAAGCTCCGTCTCAACAAGCTCCATCCCAACCAGTCATGAATCAGCAAGTCCCGGCTCATTTTAATCAAGGTAATGCATATCATCAACAAGCTCCGGCCCAGATTGCTCAAGGTAGCACGACCATGAGCCAAGATATAGCGAACCTGCTTGACCCCAGAGGTCCTCGGTGTCATTGGTGTTTCTTACATTTCGCATCGCATGAGGATTTGTTATATCACATACAAACACAGCATCATGCCTCTGCTACTGCTCTGTTACGTCCAATGTGATGTGGGTTCAATAATCAAGGTAGAAGAGAAATGTTGCAGGTAGAAGAATGAAAGTACGCAAGGGGTAAGCGAAGTAAGAAGGTACCGAGACTTTTGAACAAAAACACTTAGTGTAATAATACTTGTTTGTATGCTTTATAATATGGCACAGTTCCGGATTTACAAAGTAGTAATAATGATGATAATAGGGCTGTTTATCTAGACCTTCTAAAAAGTATAAAGATGTATTAAGCTTAGGATTTATATATAAAAGATGTAAAACCTTAGAAAGCAATACTAATAAGTATAATACCGATTAAAAGAGTATAACTTAGTATTTATAATAGACCCTTTTCTTATAATAGAATAGGCTTTTAGATTTCTTACTTCTTTAAAGAAGTATTAAAAACCTTTAATACTTAGGACTTAAGGGACTTAATATAAGTTAAAAGCCTTTTAAACAATCTTAAAACTAGTATTTCAAGCCCTTTCTTCGAAGTAATATATAAAATATATATATATAAGTATAAAACTAACTTATATCTATAAAATCCTATCTTCTATCGATCCTTTCTTCTCCTTTTCTTTTCCTACTTCTTCTTCTCTTTACTCTCTTCTTTTTTAACTAAAAGTATACTACTCCTTATAACGGTACTAGCTCCCTTTCTTATAAACGTATATTCTCGTCCTTAATCCTTCTTTATAGCTTCCGGCCCATCTAAGTATATATATCTTCGAAGTATTACTAGTAAGGTGCCCTTGAGAAGAGAAGTATGTATTAGAATTATATAAAACAATTAATTATATAAATCAATTAGGTCGTCTTTAAAGTTATATAATAAGGTTAAGAGAGAAAGAGGATACGGTATTCGATTCAAGTAGGTGTTAAAACGTTATAAATAAACGCCGATAAGGGAAGACCTCCGTATATATAGATTACGTTCGAAAAAGTTAAAAGAGACTCTACGGCTCTCCCCTTATGCGTTAAGGTAAACGGGGGTTGGTTCACTATCGCCGGCGGCAGCTATCCAGGAGGCACCAACTTGAAGGTGTGAGTCCGACTTTGCCTCTTGATTTGCAGATTGGAAAGACTAGGAGGGAGAAATTCCAGTCTGCAAATCCAGAACTGTGCTATATATGTACATTATTAGTAGCATAATCTATGATATTATATTATCAATCTATAGTAAAATAGTAAAACGCAAATATAATGTTTGAGAAAGTGCTATAACAACCTTTCAAGCAGATCTATAACCCCTTGGCTTAGAACAGTAGCCTATGAATTATATAGTCGACGTTCTTAAAAGAACAAAGGGTTCCTGTTCTACTGTTTACAAACAACTCGATACATATAACCATATCTGATAAATTAGTGTACAAATCGGTCAATTTCGATTCTATGTTGCATTCGTCGATCATTACAAAGTTGGGACTGTCGAGGCAAGATTATACTACACACTAAAACATTAAAGCTAAGACCACAATGTCTGAACCACCTAAGAACACCGGCGGAAGAACCTCGCCTTCATTTTCCCCTCTTCATCCCCAGCCACCAAGGCCAGCATCACTTCGGTCCACAACGCATGTACATCCAGGTGTACCACGGACAGTCCAACAAGGAGGACCCCCTCTCTCATCTTCTCCTCTCTGCCCCTTGCCACGCATGGAAACACCAGCACGTATTGTCCGCGCCCCAGCACCCCAGTACACACACAGTCCATATACGGGAGTTGCACCTAATCAACAGAATTCTAGACAGGCACAAAACACATACATAACGGCTGCAGAAGAGCGTGAACTTAAAGCACAATTTAGCCACGCAACCGCTCGAGCACAGGCGTCAACGAACACTTTCGAACGGCAAGCTCGAGTTCAAGATCCTGAAGCAAATTCAAATTTGAACCGAACACAGGCTCGCGTCATAGTGTTCAACGATGATAGCCCGAGATGTTCTTGGTGTCGCTTATATTTCGATTTCGATCAGGAGCTGTGCGAACACATATGGATACAGCATTATGATGCTGCTATGGGTGTGTCACTTCTGACTTGATGTTGTTTGAATGAGTCAAGGTAAGGTGGAAACTCTTGGTGGGCGTAGAAGATTGAAATATGCACGATGTGAGTGAAGCGAGGAAGGAACACTATTCGATTCCTACACTTCCCATTTCTTAGAATGGTTCTCGCTTTGCGAGGACTTCGTGGTGGTAGGCTATCTCCAGTCTTTAGAATATGGATTTGGTAGACAGCACGAATAGAATGAAACTATCCCTAAATCTGATTAAGTCCATTTGGAAATGAGATGCTAGTGTTATATGCCCCCAGCTAACATGTGAACAGATCTATATGATGCATAGATAGTACCTAAATGATAAGCAGAGATTAAAAGTGCTTGCAAACAAATCAGAAATCTACACACGATGAGTCCACGTGACACTTGCATCATAGTCTTTGTTAAATTTCCTTTGGGTGGAAATAACAATGATGCTCTTTATCCCACATTGTTCCAATAACTGTTATGTTTGGACAACAAACTGTTCACAACAAAGGCGTTGTGAATACAGATAACATTGTCCCCACTGAAAAAGCCTCGACACCTCGCTTCCCTACCGGACTTCCATCTCAACTAACTTTCCAGCACAAGAATTCCTCGATCCAAAGTACTACTGACCTTTCAAGAACTTTTGAAGCAGGGTAAAAGGTGCTGTCATAAGCATGTGTCACACTACCCTTCTCAAGTTCAGCTGTGGCGACACGCACCGAGCAACTCGTCTCTGCGAGTCTCTAAACCTGCCAACGGATGATACTAGACTTGCACTAACACCTTTGGAAGCAGCAATATTGGCCAGGAGTTGCGAAGCCTTTGCGAAGGAGGACTTTCTGCTTGCGAGTAAGTGTCCGAGTTGTCCTCGAAACAGTGTTAGCGAGGTTGCAATGGTCTAAGCAGAGTCAAGTGTGAGCTGTGGACTGCATTGAAGAGGGGACTAGGAAGAGTAGTTAAGTAGAGAATGCAAGTAATGAGAGAATCCAGAAGTTTAAGTAGTAATAGACTTGCTTGTTTGATGAGTGACTCATGAATGATGCAGCAAGGGTCTCATCTTGCGTCCGCCATGTAGGATTTATGTCATCGAGTGTTGGTACATGACGAGAAGTAGGCGCACACATGAGAAGGCCACAAAAGCAAAGACGATACTGTGCTGAAAAGAAGATAACATCTCATAATGCGACCAAACACTTGAAGACTGTCAATCCTGCTGAAAACATGTAGCATTGAATGTGGTCTCACTAATGCAGGACCGACACTTCATGTTTGTGCTCTACTTCACAAGCTTCAATTCTTTTGCACCTCTTTTCTCTGAGCCCTTTTCCTTCGCCAAGATAACGGTCTGAAGCGAAAGTCCATCTTGCGTCTTCAACTTAGCCAAACATGGACGAAGTTCCTGCCCAAAAGCCGGTACATTGTGATTCCATGTTTTATAAGTACAAGCTGCAGCAGCATCATAAATATCAACCTTAGGTTCTTTTAATTTCTCTGCGTCTTCGATGGCACGCCAGACTGACTTTTGTTGAAGCTCTTGAGGCAAGATCTGTATTCCACCCCAAGCTTTGACGAAAGCACTCCGATGCTTCTCAGCCCAACCACAAGGACAAGTACTGGAACCCAATTGAGATTGCTGCATAAAGCTGTGTAGCAGGCTCATCCTCAAGTTAGCTCTTGTTTCCTCAAGCAAAACTACAGAGGATTAGATATGTGATCACTTTCCCCGGCGGATTAACACTCACAACGAATAGCCATCAGATGACATGTTTCGATGACAATCCCTTCATCCAAAGCTGAATATGAGCCGACATGGTGCATTATTAGGTTTCGAGTGATGCTTTTGAAGCCTTCCTCGTTGCGGACCAAGTAAGCAGCCAGCATCAATCTCCACAGTTCCTTGCTGTCTGTAACCCCATCACATCTCAGCCAATCCTTGATAGCCCAGGTAAGAGGGACAACCGTGTCCCATTTACCAGCCGCCACAGCGACATTCATGATCTGAGTCGGTGTAAGAGGTTGAGTAAATACGTCGTTACGTCCATGAACTACGTTGGAGATGATAGCCATTACTTCGGGATCGTCCTCTGGAAGTGGGAGCTCTAGGGGTTGGCCGTCCTTCGCTGATAGTGCTTCTCCTTCGGAAAATTGAGGTCCCAACATAGCTGAAAAAACTTTTGAAGACATCTTGAGGACCAAGGAGTGCACGCGGATTCGTTTCTCTTCCGGACCAACAACAAACACGAGGTCGCCATCCGATGCGATGTCAATGGCGGAGGTGATAAGGTGCTCCTGGCCCATGATCTTAACTGCCTGAATGCCGAATGAAATGTGAGAGCGATGCTCTCCGGGACGACTAGAATATATTTGAGAAGCAGATCAAGAGGGTGTTATGATGAGATAAAGAGTGCATCGATTCGGGCCCGACTTGGGGTTGCACGGGAAGGTGCAGCATCCGAAACGATGCTGGACGGTTGTCTGCCTTGCGTCGACAGCTGATTGGTGAGGAAGTGCTAAAACCAACAAAATTACCCGTGGTATTATTATTGATCCGTTGAGTACTGCGACTAGTCATAAATCGTGGTTGCCATTTTGTCGTTTGTTGGAAATAAATTTGCTATGATCATGAATGGCTTGGTGGGCATCTCTCTGACAAGGCATCTTCGTCAGGGAGGGAAAGGTAGGTCGAAATAAGCTCAAAGTCAGTGCGAAATACCGCTGTCATCGCGACGCACAGGCTCCTCTTCCAGGGTCTGAGATCGCTGGAGCGGGCGCATCGTGGCGAATGTCAGGCTTGTGAAAGAACGGGCCAGGGGGCTGCGTGGGGTATTCGTGGGGTGAGATTTGACGACAAAAGTCGAATTACATGTGGCGACGGCCATAAACATGGGCCATACGATTTCTCAGTCGAGGAGAACCGGAAAGGAAACGGATTTGAGGCTGCACTATTGAACGATGCTGCTGTGAAGTCGCGTCGCAGAGGAAAAGCAATGATGTTCCGAACGGGCATGGCCTCAATGTACACCTCGCGCATCGTGCATTGCAAAATTAGGGTTTGGAAGAAGAAAGAAAACAAAGTTAGAAGGACAACACTTGCCTTGCGGCTTACACCCACACTAGCGAGAGGCGCTCCTTCCACTCTCGTCAGCATCATTCCTGGTACCCGTTACGGACGATCAATGTTGCTTGTTCCATCGTTCCTTCTTCCACGGGTATTATTTGGGGGCGGTCAGACAGCTCACCTCCACGACAAGCAGCGGAACGGGACGCGATTGATGTCTCAGACGCGGCAGTTCGCAAACCTTAAACGAGCCATCCATACCATCTCCACAATCCCCAACATTAAAAAGCAAAGTTTTCAATCTCCCCGCCCAAAGAGAGTCTTCTGTGGCTACTCGGTGAGCTTGGATTTGAATAGCGGTGAAGTGATTGGTGGCGTAGCGAGAAGATGTCTGATTGGGAGCCAAGGCGACACGAACACGACGAAAGGCACTTGAGAAGAATTGGATTGCGAGTTTATGATGAATTGGAATTCATGCACCGTGATGCAATGCCGGCGAGCCCGAAACGTGATGAGATTAGAACTAGAACTAGAGTTACACGATTCTGATAGACGCCAATACAGAACCGGACGCCTGATGAAATCATAAAAGCATGAAAAGTAGGACACCGAGAATGAGGTTCTAGTGACCGAGTACAGATACAGGTGTGTTGAGGGTCAGCCGGTGACATGTGATGATGAGATTCCTGCCAGAAGAGGAAGGTGAGCATGAAGTGCTTGCCAGAAGCGAGGAGATCAACGAATAGGGATTAATGAAAGATGAAGATAGATTGGGAAGTGTTTGCCTGACGCCAGGTCAGACGAGGCAGAAAGAATGCGAGAAAATGAACGCGGAAAAGACAAAACGCAAAGCAGACTGCCTCCTATGATCATAATCGTAAGCGCCCCTCTGATGCAGTGGCGTCCCCGTCAAACATCTCGTTGACGCCGAGTAGCGCCATATCGCGTGGCTGGTTCATAAGCACGTTGTTGCTCCTCGGTCGAGCCGTATCTTGGAAGTCCCAGACGAATGCGCTCTTCTGGGGAGTCCTCTCGGAGGAAGCGTTGGGTTGTGGGAGAGTGTTGTTGGCGATGAGCGTATGTTTCTTGTTGAGGAGGTGTGGAAGGTGGCTCGGGATAGACCTCATCGTCGCCGTGTCCAGAGTCTGTGCTGGGTGCTGAGAGGTAGGTCGAGGTGCCTTGATCTTCGTGCTGGCTGCCCGAAACCCACAAATTGTTGCTGTCGTCGGGTGTGTAGGTTGGGTAGCTGCAGATGGTGCGCTCTCCTTCAAAGTTCTGAATCTCATATTGAGGTGAGTTTCCGGTGGAGGTTCCATTTTGATCGTCTCCAAGATCGAGTTCTTGATCATAGATATTCAAGGCATAGATTGGAGCAGCTGGAAGTAGGTATGTCTGGCCTCCGCTTGGTGTTTGACTTGCAGAGCATACATCGAGAAAACCGGGCTCTTGGTACATTCGATCTTGACCAGAACCTCGATTTGTACGAAGCATGCTATATCCAACAGCAGAATTGTTCGTGTAGTGATAATCTTCGGCGACTAGTGTTGGGTAGGTATGGTTTCGCTGTGGTCGGTTCGCAGAACTCCGTGGACGCGCTGTGCCAGCAGCGCGAGATGTGCCATATGCTAGAGAGTGTGCGTGGTATGTGCCACTGCTAGAGAGGGAATTAGCAGGTGATAGAGTTGTTGGATGGATAAGAAATACCTTTGAATTGAACGAGCGGAGCCATTGTGATTCCCTAATGAAGTGGTATTCGAGTTCGGAGACATTGTAAGTAGAATTGACGACAATGTGAGCTTAGAAACTCGGTTCGCAGAACGATTTCGCTGACAAGTGAAGACTTGAGAAGCTCGCCGTGAATAGCGCGAAAGAAGGCAGGTGGCCAGCGAGTGTGTGATGTATTCGACTTGGTTGAAAACAGGACGACGAAAGAAGCCTCCAAGCAACAGTTGTTAAGATAGACTGCGAGTATATCTTGCGAGTCTGCAAGTGAGACTGAAGTATGGTAGTACTGTGGTCTGATAGTGAGCGACGAAGGAGATGAAAGTAAAATGTGGGTGTAATTAAAGAGTTGCGGTACGCCAGAGGAGAGGCGGATGCCCTCGCTTTATGATAACCGGCATCAGGATCGATCTGTTGTTGCACGTAGTATTATTCCCAGAATAGTCATGAAACCAGCTAATGAAAACTTTCCCATGAGGCATCCAGGCTCAGGAACGAGGAAGCCAGTCGTAGTCAGAAAGAATAGTTTGTAGTAGCGGCTGCAGAAATGGCCGCCCTCACAGCCACGCTCTTCATGATTCCGGCACGGTCTACTATGCTTACGTGGCTTGTTAATCATGACGATGCTTTGAATAAACGACTGCAGAGGTAGGGAGTCAAGATTGATCAAGCTTAACTGGACATCAAAGCGAGTAGACGCCCAGAGACCTGGTATGTGCCTCCTGCTCGGCCCTTTCTTAGCAGCAGATGATCGAAGATCTCACTCGCTCCGACTATTCGTCTGAAAGTGCCCTTGGCTCTTTGCTTTTTGGCTTCTTGGACCTAGCAGGGAAAGATTCTGAGATAGAAGCAGGAGTACAAGAAGCTCAAGAGGGTTAATATGAAAACGTCAGAATCCACAAACGTGGTTCTGAAGCATTTGCTTTCATGTTCCAAGCCATAGGGATGTCAATGAAGATTGAGCATGTTTCAAAAGCGAACACAATGATGGCTCAATAGGGCCGAGGGGCAAATGAATATACAGATGTCAGCTGGAAACTTTGATATCGCGGATGGATTGGTTGCAGGACCAGAGGAACAAGACCTCACTCGTGGAATTGTTCAAGGATGCTCATGCGGCTCCACCTGAGGCATTCTCCAGGTCTCAGCTGGATGAGAACACTTGAACTACATCGTTCGGTGGCAAATGTCCCCCTTATTGCCCTCGGGAGCGGCGGGACGAGGTTGGAGAGGAGCTCCTCGGGAGGACGTTGAATGGGGAAACCCCCTGGCCAGTAAGGATATGACGCACGGACCACCTAGCTTTCACGTCAACTCGTAAATTATTCTTGTGACACCACCACAACTGCGATCGCAGCCTCGCCCATCATCAGCTATGCTCGCCCTTTCGACGCCCTCGTTGCTGCACCTGGTGAGGCAGACGCCATGCAGTACGACGCCTTCTCGATTGCTGAAGACGACCTTCGTGGTCCATCGGGCAAAACCGCGAACCTGCCCAGCTCTGGGAGCACAAGAGCACGACTGATGCTGCGAGCATCGCGGAGCAAACCTGCGAATGTACAACCTTGGAAATCTCAGCGGCGGGCTCGCATGTCGACGATGCGTGAAGGATAATGTGGATGGTGTTGTGCTTTGGATGCGGCTCCGAGCTGGGAGACGGTCCTTGGAAAGGTGTCCCTCTGATATGGCCCCTGAATCGAATGCGCGTGCAATCTCGATCTCGTGCATTGCATTAGGGTTGTGGTGCGAGGAGGGAATCCGAACTTTTGTGACAAACAGCAGACCCCACCAGGCACGAGTAGCCGAATGTATCACTACCGGCTGTTGCCTGAGAAGATCGCCATCAACGAATCGAATATCAGTAGGTTTTGTTGAGGTCTCAGGCCTTTCCCGTCTCATCGCCGGTTCTTCAGCATCGAGGGGTGCGCCACGAAGGACATGTCATATTTCTACCGAGTCATCGAACCACACTTACATGAGGGTGTTCTGGACTATTCCACATTCCAGATCACCAGAGGATACTGAGACAGATGCGTTGGCAAGACGCCATCGATGTCATAGTCCAATTCATGCTACTAGGGGACATTAAGGGTAGAGGCATCTGCAAACGTTTCAGCGGTCGCGATTATTGCTGGCGAATAGATTTCGACAGCACCGCACTTGCAGGTCAAGTCAGGAACCGCGCTGTTTCGGATGTCAGGTACAATCCTTTTGTGTGCTTGTCTTAAATATGTCTCATGCACTCCTGCTGTGTTGTTTCGTGGTTTTCACATGTCTCAGTCCTAATTCCGTGCGATGGCTCGTGGCTACGACGACGAACCCAATTTCCTTCTCGGGGCCATCCTCGATACTTTGGGTTAACACTTCGGCTATTTTTGAGATTCTAATCTAGTTCGTTACTTGCTAGGCTGGCAGGAAAGTTTAGCTTGAACTCATCCTGTCAGAGCCATTGGTTGACAGTTCAGTGGCCATTGCGTGCATCAGTTCTGCAATCACTTACTCTGGACAGTACAACTTTACCTTTGACAAGGGAACTTGAGCCCCGACCTCAGTCGAGACACTAATCTGCATTTTTCGAGCTGATTTGCGAATCCCGCTACTTTCTGTAGGGTTGGCAATTAACTGTCCATTGATCTGTTTGTCAATATTCCTATTGAGTTGTGCTTCCTGCGAGGCCGCACTGATGGCATCATTGGGACCAACCGCCTCGTGCCGAAGGGGTCTAGAAGGTGACAACTGCACAGCTGCATGGAACATCGGCTTGTTACGACCGGATCGTTGCGTTTCAACCCAGGTTGTACTCCATTACACAGCACCGGCATGCAATGTCTAGGATTCGACTCTCAACGTGGAAACACTGAATGATACAGTCTGTTCGGGATTCGCCAACTCTTCACATTTCAAGTGTGTCGATTGTTGTATTAGGGGCAAGCTTCGGACGGGGCGAAAGGATTGAGCAATGCGTCCCAAGTCCTCCACAACCCATATCTCGGCAGCTACTCAAGAACCAGAGAGCCGTCGGCATGACTGATGCGATTCACAATGGCGGCCCCCGGCCCCCATAGACTTTATACTAAATTATCGTTTTAAATTTTTGGAATTTGTTCAATACTGCTTGATGATCGTCGCGCTTCACACACAGTCATCAGATGAGCTGAGGCAAGGCAGACTATTTCCAAGGCTAACTAAGGAGCCATCCGTCCGTACCGACCTGTTTTGTGACAGGTACGTTACACGGAATTCCGCAAGAGCACGAAACCGTACGCCTCAACCGTATCTGACTCCAGATTTTGCTTTTCCTGTCCGCATCTGCAATCCTTCCGAGGTGAACAAATCGCTGAAGATTTCACCATCTAGTCCTCACTCCTTCTTGGACGCATTCGGCGTTGCACACCCTCGCGCTAATGCACGCAAATTCATCACCATGAATTTGATGTCCTGCGCAGGAGAAGTCTCTTTTGAAGTTGTCGGTACGCCGCAGGCGATCACTTCATGCCGTTGGTGGTCATCGAGAAACCTGCTCATCACTGTACTGCTGGCTGTGCGACCACTGACGGATCTGGATGAATTAACTTTTGGCGCAAAGGTTTGAGAAGAGGATCATCATACCCTTCAATGGATGCAGCGACTACCTTCGAATGTTCGAGCGAGCTTGAGGTTGCGACCATTTTGGATATACCGGAATCAGAATGCTGCGATACTGGCGGTTAAGGAGCCGTTGAGAATAGTGTCGAGGGTTATTCGAAAGTTTGATATTTCATCCCATGAATGAATAACAAGACCTCCTTTTGTCCCGAATTTTGAGTGACACAGCTTCACGGTTTTCAGGGCATCACTGTCTTTGAAGTATGTTACTCTAATCCCAACCTAATAGACTTAGACTCGCGGGTACCGCTTCCAGGCGTCCCGAGAAGAGTTGGACAAGGAAGAAATTTTAATCAGACGTCTGACCTGCTTAGCAGTGTATTGGGAGTTTATTGATCAATTTCCAACCAGCGCCATTCCATGCAACCTACAAGTATAGAAAAATTTTGGTTGGCAACCCGTGGTATCATGAAGTCAACCGAATGAGGAAAGGCATAGCCCAGGCCGATGTGTAACTCTCATGAAACTTCTTCAATGGTTTGTTGGCAGCCAAACTGAGGTTACCGTACTCAAAACAACGACTCCGAATTAGAATCAAGACACGAGGACATGGTATCGCTTTGCATGCCGTTATGCATCGGGTGGCGAAGCATCCAAACCAGCATTCAAGCCATGTGTATTCCACTCACTCTTGTCAGCACTAGCCACATCACTAGTGAGAGGGCTCTGATTTATGAAACCAACAAATACCTCCTTCCTAATACGACTGCATACTCCGGAGTACGGCAGTGATGCTGACATTCGACTAAGAAGATACGAGGCGACCAATTGATGCATATTGAGCCTCAAATTTCATGAATCGCCTGTATGTGCAAGACGCTCATTTTGGACGGGCTTGCATGCGGCAGTTGTTCCGGCGACCGGTCTTACCGGAAGGTTCAAGCAAAGGTTTGTGACGGTTGTCGAAACTTCGCCAGCCTCGCGCATTCACCGAAAGATTAACCCCCACGCTGTTCATCGGGCGTCTGGAATTAAACTTTCGCATGCACTTGAAGCCAACAGTTCTTCAGTGAATCATTCGGGTCATAATCTATCATATTTCAACCCCTGAGCTGCCGATCCCTTCTGTTTTCATGTAAATTTTAAGCTCGGGCTGTCGAGATATTTGGTTGCATTCCAAGCAGGTTTTCTACTGTCTCGCGTCCGCCTTGCAATCTCAGCCATCATCCAGCTCATGACTCGCTCCTCCTCGTTCCCCTTTCACCTGCAGCACAAAAGCAATCTTTCTGGGCATCTCAGCCGTTGACTACAATTCCCCATCATCACAAAACCGGTTCTTGGTCTTCAATCCTCAATATTGTGGCACATGCTCAGCCTAGACCATAGGTTGAACTGTGATACCCACAGGTACCGGGCGCCTTGGGCACGGCGACGGAAGCCCGTGACTAGGACCAGGTAGAGGCTATGCATAACATCTGATCTAGTTCGCAATCTGCCTTGCATGAGCGCCCGGTGAGATGGATGGGGACGTGGGGTGATTGATCTCTGAGTGGGGGTTAACAATCGTGCTTGGTTTGAAGCGTTTCGAAGATCGAGGCCACCCTGAATCCTTTGCTGTTGAAATCTCTGACGGAATATTGCTCTGCAGCACTTGTTGGTTATGTTTTCCCTTATCACTCGGCCCATTGGAGGTTTCTTTTCCCTCAGATGTGTCAACCAAACGTCAACCATTCGATACTACGGGGAAGGGAAACGAAAAGCTTTGATTGCTCATGACACCTCCCATTACAAAGTATGACACAGTCTCGTCCATCTCGAGAAGGCGTTCGCTCTCATTCAGCATCAAGCAAGAATCCGATCACATGATCAGTATTCTATACTTTACAATGGAAAGACTTGTTCCATGTCGCACTGCCTCATGATATCTCAGCTACCATCGTGATGTTATACAAATCACAGACTTCACTTCAGGATCAAATATTCTCTCTAATTAATGGCATGAAGCTACATGTACATGTTTCTCAAAGTTGTATCCCACCTGCAGCGCACCTCTGTGTTGTTCACGTGCCATCAGAGGGGTTGAGAACAGTCAAACCTCATTCAAAGTCGCTGGGAAAACTTACACATGGGACTTTCTCGCCTCCACATCTTTGGTACTTGCTGAGGAGAAGTACTCCCAATTAGGACCGATACTTCCCGCAACAAGGTATTCAAGTATTGTGTTTGTGTTTTCGTTCTAACACTTCCATACTTCGAAACAATATTTCTCTGAGTTGTATTACTTTTCAAGGCCAATCCATAAAGTAAAAAGAGGCCGCGAGACTGCTAGTGGCACGAGACAAGTACGATTGGTCTTGGAAACATCAAGAGGTTTAGCATTGTGTCTGCCACATTCATCTACCGAAGACGATGTGAAAACATCTCTACAAACATCAAACAAGAAAGCCATGTCCTAGCCAATCTGGGTCTTAGAACGTCAAGTAAGTCAAAGCCCTCTTGTACCAAGGCTTACTATAGTAAGCATCCAAAAACGCAATATCAGCCTCATTCAATGGCCTCCGTCCCGTCTGCAAATCAGCCTTTGCAGGATCAACAATCTTCGTCTTATACACCACCTTGTACCCCAAATACAACACAATAAACAACGGCACACACAAAAATGTCTCGAAAAACGTCTCTGCTGACGTCGGAGCGTCGACTGGGAATAGACTGACGTAGAATACTGATGCGAGAACAAAGATACTGGATGTGAATAGGAAGACCGATCCGAGCGGGAAGAATTTATTACGGTATGCGTATTGTAATGTGAGTGGGTTATCGTTCTGGGCCTTGAACGCAGCGCGCATACGCCAGTTCGTAATACAGATCGTTATGTAAGCTAAGAAATAGACGGTTGCAGTGATAGATGAGAACCAGGTAAAGATTACGGCGCCGGTGTTGGAACAATTTATGTACGTGAAGATACACGATAAGGCCATGGCGATGAGGAGAGAATATGTTGGACGACCTTTGGAATCGATACGTCCGAAGATTTTGGGAAACATGTGCATACGCGCCATGGCAGTCGAGATCCGAGAGGATATGTACAAGGATTCAGCACCAATGGCGCAGAGTCCGATGAGGATTACGACGTTGAGGATATCGGGGAGGACTTTGATTCCTGCGTCGTTCATGGCTATCACGAAGGGAGAGGCGGCGATAGAGGATGTTCCGAGGAGGCGAGGGTCGGTGTAGGGGACGAGAACGGTGATGAGGGTTATGGAGCCGAGGTAGAAGACGAAGATTCGGATGAGGAGTTGGTTGCATGCTCTTGGGAGGTTCCAGCGTGGCATGTCGGCTTCTCCGTTGGTGATGCCCATTATTTCTTGGCCGCCTGTGGACCAAGCTGCTAGGAGGAATGTTTGGGCGACGCCTTTGAAGCCGTTGGGGAATGCGGGCAAAGAGGTGTAGTTTTCGGCATGTTGAGTGCTTCCTGTTGGTCCTGCGCCGGCGACGATGGCGATGCAGGTGAGAAGAATGACGATCATGGCTAGGACCTTCGCGGCAGCGGTGCCGAACTCGAATTCTGCGAATATTCTGTTGGGGAAGATGTGGATGGAGAAGACGATGATGAGGTAAATGGTCATGCATGCCGCGGTTGGGATCTGGGTCGTCCAGTATGAGAGGATGACGCGGAAGATTGCTCCTTCTGATGCGACGACTGTGATCCATCCAAACCATTCGCAGAAACCTATACATGATTAGAGGATGAACAGATCTCGTGATAATGTTTGAGCTTACCAATGGCAAAGCCCAAGGCTGGATCAACGAATCGAGCTGCATGGTCGACAAAAGCTCCTGAAGTTGGGAAAATGCAGCAAGCTTCAGACATGACTTGCATCAAAGTCCAACTCATCGTACAGATGAGGGTCCAGCCGATGTACATTCCAGAATAGTTGCCATATCTCAATGCCTGCAACCGCCGTCAGCATGATCTCAGTATAGTTTCATGGAACCGAACCAACCTTTCCAGTACTAATGAAAATTCCAGACCCAATACATCCACCAAGACAAATCATCTGAATATGTCTCGCCTTGAACGTACGTTTCAAGTCACCCTTATGCTCCCTCACATCTTCACCTGGATAATCGAGGACTTGTCCATACTCGACTGTCGGAATGCCGGTAGCACTGGCATCGCTAACATCAACCTTCTCGTCATATTTGTTGTCCGCCATGTTGCTTCAGGCTCGAATCGGAGTGAGGAGAAAAAAAGAGGGCAGGCGCAGATCTCGAGAGATCGCGAAGTATAAATGGTTTTTCTACCATTTCTGGTATGCATCTTGTTATCTTTGACCTGCGATCAGTGCCTGCAACTGATAAGCTTTTGGTGTGTAGAAAATGATATCAGAAAGTCCCCCACTACTCAAAAGTGGGGGAAATGTTCGTCCCATCAAACAGCCCAGAACAAGCTTCTGCATCTGAGACAGCCACGGACCTATGCTTGCCAAACAGCATTGATTTCACTGGTCAATGGCTGTATTAATGGTATCGATACCATGGTACTGGTATCTAGGCCGGTGCAGCTTCTAGATAACAACCGTCAAGAAAGATAGCGGCAAGTAGCCACGACGCCGAACGAAGAGTGGAATTAAGGTTTCTCTAGGATACTGGGGAAGAAGCGACCAATCAGATATTACTTACCTCACCATTTTGAGAGATGGGGAGCTGATAACCCTCTGAGATATGATAATTAGGCGAGGATCCCCCCTTTCCTCCCCACAACACTCATGGGTTGTGTTGGGGAGAACGGGAATGTCTACCTGAAAGTGGAGAAACGGAATAAATACGGGTATTGGTCGTCCCACGTTTGGAACTTGGGGTCAAGAATGGGGTTTTGTAGCTGGGATGCGAATGTGTACCTTTGATGTTTGCAGTCCCACTTTTGGAGTTTGGGTAAAGTATCTGAGCTCTGGACAGAACTGGACTTTTGGAAAACGATCTTTGGCGATTTTGATCTTTAAATATTCTCTGTATTTATACTGCAACAAAAGCTTATCAACGCATCTGCTATAACTTGATAGATCTTGAGCCTTGATATAGAAAGGCAGGTTAGAATAAAGAAAGTTAAGTTTTACTAAAGAAGAAAGGTGAGAAAACGAAATAAAGCCTGTAGTATTACTTTAGTATCTCTAAATTACACTTGTAAGTCTTTTACTCTCTCTGAACTTTACTTATTAGTTGTTTCTATGCCTTAGTTGAAGATTAGATCCGGTTAAAAATTAGATCCGGTCAAAAGTTGGATCCGCTCAGAAATTAGATCTGCTTAAAAGTTAGAAAGTTAGATCCGGTCGAAAGTTAGATCCGGTCGAAATGTAGATCCGCTCAAATGTTAGATCCAGTCAAAATTTAGATCCTATCAAAATGTAGATCCGCTCAAAAGTTAGATCCGCTTAAAAATAAGATCCCTTGCTCTTCTCGAAGCCCCTTCGGCAAGCTAGTCCTTAAGCGAAGACTTTCCTCGCCTCACTCTATCCGGCATGTCATTTCAAATCTGTATTTCTATATATACTTTTTGTCATTTTCTCATACTTTCAAGTACAACCAGAATGCACCTCAATCCAAGGTCAGCCAACATCGTCTCGGGCCCGGTCGCACTAGGATGGCAGAACACCGTTGCCGATGCGGGGCAGGCAGATCGATGCGCGTTCGCGTCCCAAGAGGCTCCGCTATTGGCTGAAGTCAGCACTAAAACAACTTGACGTCTCTTTCACATGTTTTCAGCTGCAATTCGGGAATTAATATATATATTGTCGTGCTTATTTGAACCTCAACTCTTTCTTTCCTCTCGGTTGTTTCTTTCTTCCTCTTCTTTTTCGCTTCTCTCTCACAATTTATTCTCACCAATTCTTGAGCTTTGCCGTTGTGGTTTTTCTTCAAGGCCAAGAGCTCAAGACTTTTAAGTCAGGAAACGTCAAAATGGCAGCAGCACTCCGAGCCATTCCCATAATCCTCTGCGGAAAATCTCCACAAATCGCAACAGGAGTCAAGAATAGTCTCATGCCCGAATTCGAAGGTGAGCACCCCTCATCCTCTCTCAGGACCACCCAACTAACTCCAACCAGTCGTCCACGTAATCCTCAGCCCCTCATCCGGAATCTCGGAAATCCCCTCCCTCCTCTCCGGCACCCCTCCTTCATCACCAGACAACATCGGCTCCAAGAACTACACCAACACACCCCAAGCCGTCGTCACAGGCGCAGGATACGACGAGGAAGCCGTTGAGCAGATGAGGAAAGCTTGTAATGGAAATAGTAACGTGCCGTGGTTGAGACCTGATACGTCGATCCCGACGCCACCTTTGGGACCGAAGTATGGGGAGGCGATGGTGAAGAGGGTGAAGATTTGTTTGAGGGAGTTGGAGGAGGAAGGGAGGATGGAGGGGGATGGGGTGTATTATTATTGATTGTATTTTGAGAGGCTATAGTGATATGTATGGAATGAAAATTGGACAAAGAGTTAGGAAGTAAAGCAGAAGTGGACACGAGCAACTTTTGAGTCACTTCTATCACAGCACGCGCTTTACACATTTCACCAACAATTCCAAAACAGCTCATCAGTCTCCATGTTCTCCATTTTACAAGTGTAAATCTTGACACAAAGATATTGAATGAAGTTCGAGGTTAGAAAGTCTTTGCATCGATCCAATGAATGAAGGTGTTAGTAATCTGCCTCACTGTCTCCGAACTTTGCTTCCTGCTTTACTTTGCTTTTAGTTATGCTCTTCCTCCTACGGCAAGATATTTAGCTTGGCAAAGATAGAAGAAGAACAGAAATCGGGGAGCATAAGAATAGGAAGAGGCAAGTGAATATGCTTTGTGGTAGGCACTTTTGAGTCAAAGTGTAGTAGCGGCATTCATTGACAAGCCTCACCCTCCTCACATCATTTTTTAATCTCACGCAGTGGCTTGGAACCATCCATGCCTTGTTCCAGTTTCCTAACATTTATCCATGGCTCTGTTCTATCTATCTATCTGCCCACCCACCTCCCATCAAAACCTCGCATACCTGCTACTCCTCCCAAAAAGCCATCGACATATCTTCTCTCTTCTCTCCTCCCTCCCTTGAACACTTCCACTCACATCCCCCTCACAAACTATAATCCCTATCATCATCCTCATAATAATCCACCTAGTCATCATCTTCTCTCTCATAACCACCCTCGTCTTCCGAGGACTCGGCTGAGGTCCACTCTGAGTTGATGAGTGTTGTGTCTGTGTCGTAGGGGTCGTTTGGCATTGTACTTTTTGGCGTTGGGTTTGGGTTTGAGTTTATTTGATTGGTTCTGGTGTAGAGCTAGATGGAGGGAGAGGGATCGAGAGGGAGAGGAAGGGAAGTGGGATGGATATTTATGTCTCTTGAAGTAGGACAATGTTATTCGAATCACACTGTGGTTTAAGATAGCACTTTTGAATATCAGAGGGAGATCCGGATTCACAAAAAAAGGAAAGAGCGTCCAGGGATGAGAAGTCATCCTAAATTGGAGCATTCATTCAATTTGGCATCACGTGGCGTGACCTTTTGTCAAGCTCGACCAGTCTGGTGCAGGACATTTCCTTGAGCCGCTGATTCTATGTTGCAGACTTATTGTCAAGATTCTGCTGGACGGACCTTGCATCAACCGGAACGTGGTTCAGTACTTGAAGTCGAACTTCCGAAGTGGCAACCTCGAGATATGGCTATTATGCTGCTGTGTCCCTAGCCAATGTTCTCTTACATGATTAGCTCACTCACTGAACAACATATCCTCTTATTCTCACATTCTGAGGTACATGTGAAACCTATCATTTATCTAACTTTCATATATCATCTTCCAAAATCACCTTAAACGCCCAAAACACCATACACCATACACCATTATCCCACTTCCCCCGAGTTTACGCAAGCCAAAACCAAAATTTCTCCACCAAATTCCTAGGACGTCTCTCGATCTCCATCTCGGCCAAGACGTCCATCACCCTCACACCCCCCACAACATCAATATCACTCAACCTCCTCCTCCACGGCGTCTTGAAGAAAACCTTATGGCCAAAATACAACACCAAAAATATCGGCAGCGTTATATACGCCGCCAAGAAATCACTCGTCGAGAAGGTCGGGAAGAAGACTTGGAATCCATTCGTCAATGTCAAAAGACTGACTACCACCAAGGTCGCATATGTAGCGTATGGTTGAAAGGGAGTTTTATAAGGAAGTGTGTGCAGCAAGCCATGGTGAACGAATGCAGCTCGGAAGCGGAGATAGGTGATCATGACCACTATCCAGGCAATGAATCCCGAAATCGTAGAGATGTTCACGAACCAGTTGAATACTTTTGCACCGCTATTACTCACGTTCAGATACGCTAGTAGTCCAAACGCCCAAGTGAATAAGACTGCGACGTAAGGAACGCCTCGCTTGTTTGTGATAGCGAAGATTTTCGGCGCAGACTTGGAGAGGGCCATGGAGTATAGGACTCGTGAGCCGGAGTAGAGGAAAGAGTTCCCTGCTGACCAGGCGGAGGTCAGGATAGCGGCGTTGATGGCATGGTTTAGGCCTTGGATTCCTGCACGCTGAATACCGAGGACGAAAGGTGATGCTGAAGCGTTTGATGCGCCTAGGAGGCCTGGGTCGTTGGAGGGGACGATGACGCCTATGATGAGAGAGGAGAAGCCGTAGAAAATGGCGAGACGCCATACAAATCTCTTCGCAGCTTTCGGGATATTGCGACGAGGATCGACGGTTTCGCCTGCTGCGATTGCTATGAGTTCAGGTGAAGTGATGAATGCGAAACCAGCCTTGACAAATGCATGCCAATATGCCAGAAAGCGTCCTGTAGCACCAGAAGCTTTGTACTCTTTAAAAGCTCCCGGATCATCCCAATATCTGAAACCAAGGCGATCGTGGCTTGGTCCTCCACCGAAGAAGAGGACGACGCCTAGGATGATGAGACCCATTATGGTGATCAACTTGATACTCGCAAACCAGAACTCGGCCTCTCCAAAGAAAGACACTGCAATAACGTTGAGCAAGAGAATGATGACCAGGACTATAGTGATCCAGACAGCGACGTTGACATCCGCTTTCCAATAATCCAGAACAATAGCAGCAGCTGAGGTCTCGGCTGCAACGAGCATGGCGTAGGCGTACCAATAATTCCACCCGGCAGCAAACGCGAGAGAAGGTTCCACGAATCGGTCGACGAAATATGGGATTGAAATTCCTTTCATAGGGAGGAGCGTGACCATTTCGGCAAGGTTGTTCATGATATTCCAAACAACGAACATCATTGAGATGTATCCCATGAAGAAAGGTGCTGGTCCAGTATCAGACAAGATGCTGCCGGAACCCACGAAGAGACCCGTGCCAATTGCTCCTCCTGTGTATTGTCAGCTTGAGGAACTTGAGCAGGGAACTAATTAAGGTGAGAATATACCTAGAGCTAAGAACTGGATATGACGACTCTGAAGACCACGTTCCAATTGCTTGTGTCCAAGCGCAAGATTGAACTCCGGGACCGCCTCTTGCTCCTCGCCTTTAAAGGCGCTCACATCTTTATCATCCATCATGATGACACCTGCGGCTGTTGCTTCCATCGCTTTCAACACGTTTTGAGGATGTATATCAGTCGTTGAAAAAGATGTGGGGGTTCGACATCATATAATCCATCATCGTGGGTACTCTAGTCCCAAAAGGACTTCACTGGCCTCCCGACTTCGCTCACTTGACATGAAGACGCTAAAGACACTAAATCCTCCATCTTACTAAGTAGTCCACGGCTAGAAGCGGCGTAGAAAGAAAGAAGAATCGATCAATACTATATATAGGAAGTATAAGAGGAAGATGAGGATAAAATTACGTTATTTTGCACCTTAGTCTGGCTTGGCTGGCGTTTACCCCATTCTTTCCCCTTTCCCCGCATCCCGCGACGCCTCAACCGTTGACAAGGTTTGTTAAACCGAGCCGCATTCATGGCATTTGGTTCGAACGTTCGAAGCGGTATCCATGGTGTGAGGATTGATACTGAAATGAGCAAAGTGGGTAATATGCGGCGGACCGGCATACTTTCCTTCCGCTGTGGCTTTTTGTGAACCTTTCGCTTTTCCGTTCGCTGGAATCCAACATGATGCATCATCTCTTCTACCTATTATCACCCTCTCAAAATCTTGATCTCGCCCCTCCAATGCCCAAGGAAAGCATTCTCAACCCTATCCCCTTCATTGCCAAAGTTCTTCCCCAGCTCGAATCTCTTCCTCATTTCTCTTCTCCACCCCGCCAACTCACTAATAACATCAATCTGCCTTCCACTGTCCACTTCCCCCATCCCCATCAACCCCTGTTGATAATGGATCGGTTGATCTATCCTTCCCTCACTCACCAACAACCCACCATCATCTTCTCCAAAAAAGGAGAAATCGGCCGAGGATTCCGTCATGAACGTTTCGCTGTCCGCATCTTCAGTACTAGATTTAGTAAAGGAGTGGCGCTTATTCTTAGGATGTGAATTTTGAGGATCGGAGAGATTTGGAGAGGGTGATTGCGAAGGAACAATAGAGTCAGGAAGGGATGTCACTCCCAGGACCAAACGCTCAAGTCTGAGTGTAGGCTCAGGAGTTGTCTGGTCGTGATTTTGATATCTTGCCATCTCCTCGAGACGTGCAAGCTCTTCGTCCTCGGCACATTCCTGGATAAATGTGATGAGAGAATCTATAAGACTTGGTCGGCGTGTTGTTGATAGAACGTCCGTCAAAATCAAATGCTTCAGATTTGGAAGCATACTGGGCTTGAATCTTCCAGGATATCGTTCTCTAGCCTCAAGTCTCTGTTTCCTTTGTTTGATTTCATCGATGATCCCTTTCGGCGTTGTTGGCTTTGGTTTCCTCAAAGCTTCTTGCCATGGTTTCTCAGGAGCTGGTGTGTAGTTGTATCTGAATCTTGCTGGACCGTTTGGGACAAGAGGGATGGCGGAATCTGGAGAGACACTTGATGAAGGAATCTTTTCTGACGATACAGCGATCCGTGGTGGGTTAGCTGCAACATGATTGACTAACTCAGTCTTTCGCTCATGGCTAGTGCTCCTCGATCCTGTTATTTTAACGGGTGCTGTTGGGTTGAGCTTCTCCCGAACATCATCTGGGGACTCAAAGCTTGGATGAACTTCCTCTGCAGTCTCGTCCTTTGTCCCTGACACCTTCATCATGCCTGGAGAACCTGCTAACTCTGGTGTTACATTTTGGCTCGTATCTTCCAACTCAAATGTCCCAGGTTTCAATACCGCTGTTGAATCCAACTCATACCTCAAGTCCTCTCCATGAAGCTCAAAACACTGTTTCTCAACCACCACCTCCTCCCCTGAGAATGGACGACTCGTGATAACTGAATGATGTATCCTCAGACTCCTCAAGTTCCGAAAAGCATGTGTAAACAACGCTGGGCTCAACGTCTCAACCTCATTCGAGATCGAAAACTGGGCTGAGCATGATTCTGGTGATCTCGGAGACAACATTTCATGTACGTTTTGATTTAGAGTGAGGGATCCAGCGTCGAGGTATTGGATGTCTTGACGCTCGAAGAGTCGGCTGAGAGCATCTATGCTGACATAGTTTGAGGTGAGATATAAGTGTGAGAACGAATTTGGGAGGCCTTCTTGGATGACGATGTGGCCATCCATGCTGGCTGTCAATCGGTTCAAGACGAAATCCTCTATACCCTTTGAGAGGACTTGTGTTGGAAATGGAATGCCCGAATAGCGTCGAGCTAAAGGTGATGAGGCTTCTCGCCTCAAGGATGCGGGTGTTGGGAGTAAAGCGGTGAGCTTGTACACGCCTCTCTTTGTCAGGAAGTTCTGACTTAAATCCAAGCTTCGAAGTCGAGGTGTGAAGGTCAAATGATCCATATCATCGTCTCGTAAACCGCAATTTCGTAGTTTGAGAACAGTCAAATTATTCAGCGTCCCAATCTGTCTCAGAACATTTGGATTCCTCGCTCCATGAGCACCAGAAAGATCCAGGTAAATGAGCTCCGGGAAGTGTGAAAGGGCCATGGTCAGGCTAGAAGCCGTTGTATTCGGACATCCTGACGCGATGAGTAGCTTTAGTGGGTATATAGTGTTTATGTGACAGCCGTGGTGGACCGCCTGAAGAGCCTGATGGTCGAAGAACGAGAGTCCCGAGACGATGAGTGCTTGGAGAGCAGGTAGCCGGTCGAGGATATCTCGAAGCCAACCATCTTGAGGACCGCCATAGAATTCCGTTTCGGCTGGTGGGATGTGTAATGTATGAGCTAGTCGTCTGACATCTAGGCGTGCTCGATTGAGCAGACGTTTGAATCTTGTCAAAGATACTAATCACGTGAGTAAGAACAGCCCAAAGAACAACAAAGAACAACAAAAATAAGCAGACTGAAGGCTCAAAGAGCAACTGATTCTTTATGTTCGAAGCTCGAGATATGGTAGGAAAAAGCGAAACTCACAATAAACAGTATCGCTATCCGACCCAAACCTCGATGCTGGCGCTCCCCACAAAAGAGGCGTAAATATTGAATGAAAACGACGAGAGACCAAGCACGCAGAATAGAGGTCGCTATTCTGTACATATGGTGCTATAAGAGGCCAAAGCTGTTTATAAGTCGCAGCTTGATAGGAAGGAGGCGCAAAAGCCATGATTGGGGACGATATCGTGACTTTCTCGGCCATGATCCGAAGTACAAAGGTCAGAGATGCATGTAAATATTCTTGCGTATCGTCAAGAAATGGTAGCTAATAGGTCGTGGAGATCGAAATGAGATATATATTGGCATAGGTACATATCTTCATGGCGATCATGATCTTCACTTCACCCTCCGCCCAGCCCCAACCCGAAGCGAGACATCAGAAGCCTCATAGCTCCCCTTATTGGCTCATAATACAAGTCTCAATTCACTTCGTAAAACACCCCATACGCTTCCCATGCACTCAGCAACAATAGGGGACCAGCACGCGCCAAGACCCTTACTGCGCCTCAGCCACAAGGCAACAGGATTATCCATTTCCCACCCTTCCTCAAGCTTACCTTCCGAATCATTTTCTATTGCCTCAGATCACAGGGCTGAAAGAGGCTTGTGACCTTCGATGTCGAGCTATGCAAACTAAGCTAGAGAAGGAAGGCTTCTGGAAAGGGAGATGAGAGGGGAGTGGCTGAGAGCGTTCCTTGATTCCCCGGACGCCACTGGCGTCTGCTGCAGACCTACGGCGTAGCACAAGGCTATGCTGTTTAACACCTGCACGTTGTAGAGGACCTCCCATGGTGCTGTGACTGAGATTCCAACAAACTCAAGGCTCTTAGACGTTCTTTGTTAATAAAATCCAAGCTATGGCTTAAAAGATGGCTCTTTCTCGTTTTCTTTCTTAGTTCGAAAATTCGAGCGATTTGATTGGGATTTCCATCCTGGAACATTTATAGCGTCAATCTTTGATCCTGTGAGGTACAAGAGTTAACAAAGAAAGGGTTGGGAGGGACAAAGTTAACTGTGTAATTGTTTGGTACAAGTACATGTTCTGTTACAATGTACTCAACAATTGTCAACTCAACTACCTTTTGATGATTTCGACAATTCGATGTTATTTGTGAGTGTCTTAGAGAGTCGAAAAATGGTAGAAACAAAATATATGAAAATTATCATTATCCCAGTATTGTGCCTAACCTGCAGGTCTTCAAGTTCTATACATCTATACATATCTCGAAGTCTTCAAGACTTCAAGATATTTAGAAAAGAGATTTTGAGCTTTTTTATATACATATATATATATATATATAATGAAAGTTGAAAACAATTGTATAAATATACGCAAATAGAGGAAGATTGAAACTTTTCAAGCTTTTGGAACCCCAAGACAATATAGAAGAAAAAGCCGGAAATGGCTAATAAAGAGAGGAATTGGCGACTTCGCCAATCAAGTTCGTCAAGTTCGTCAATGCGTTAAATCGTTAAATCGTTAAATCGTCAACTTCTGAGTGTCTTACAACAGTTCTCGATGTTCGTAAATCAACCCAGTCCTCAGGTTGTGCTTCATGCTAACGCTGTTCTATCGTAACAATGCCAAAACAGGAAAAAAGTCTTATATATAAACCTCAAGCAAGCTCTCTCCAAGCAAGCCCTCTCATCCAATCCTTAACGTCTTAAACAGTAGCCAACCATGTCGATTACACTCCTCCCCTAATCCGACTGCCATCTCCAAACAGAATTCGCTCCGTTCCGATACTCCTCATCTTCGTGCAGCATTCTCTCCGTCACCGGCATCATACCCGAGCCCTGTCGAGCCCCGGAATGCAGGTTCTCAATATGAGACTCAATGACTCCTGGGGCTCCGAGTGTAGGACTATCGGGTCGTTGGTAACACTGGCGTATTCTACCGGAAGCTGGCATGACAGGGCCGCGATTTTGTGATTGTTTGGGAGTTTGGTAGAATCGCTGGCCTCGGTATGCCGCATTGGCCGCTCGCATGACAGGGCTGCGATTCTGCGAGTCTCTGGTATAAAAGTAAGTTCGCTGGCCTGGATGTGTTACGTTGGAAGCTGACCTGTATGGGATGGAAGTATTCGGTAATGGCAGGACAGAAGCCTCCATTTCAGAAGCTGGTTCTTCTGAACCTGACGATGGGGTCGAAATAGAAAATCCATCTGCCTCTGCTTTAGAGGTAGCGTAAATGGCAGGCAAGTCTGGCTGGGGGCTGAGAGACCGGCGGTTGACTTCATTCACAAGATTGAGAGAATGCAGTCCTGATGGATTGGGGCTCTTTTCAAGCTTTCGAGCAGAAACAGGTTGCGACTTGGACTCGTTCGAATCCATTGTACCTTGGGCAGTATTAGGAGGTTGGCGAGCTCGATGTCTTGGATAAGAGCTACCTGGTGACACATGCGAGACTCCGAGGATTCGATCGATGTTACAAGTGCTGTTTATCTCATTGACTGAACGACCATCGCGAATTAAGATCTCTTCGAATGTTTTTGAAGGCTTATCGCGGGTCTCGCTGGTAAGTCGTACTTGGTCAACCGATTCTGACATCATGGTGCTAGGGGCACGTTGCATGTACTGCTCAACAGCAGGAGCAACAGCGTTGCCAGAAATGGGGCTTTCCAATTCTCCAAACTTGATCCGATAAGCAGCTACTTCATAACGTAGGTTTTCCAACTCAGCCTGATAAGCAGCCGCTTCATCACGTCGGATTTCTAAATCCCTCGAAACCCGTTGGTTGTACTGTTTCTGGTACTCGTACACCTTCTTTTCCCGCTCACAGGCCACAGACAACCTGTCGAGCTCATGCTTGGCCTCCAGCAATTGCTTGTCCCATTTGTCCAGCCTCTCTCTGGCATCCAACGAGTCAAAGGCGCCGTCAAACTTCAACCAAGGAGCCATGGACGGATATCTCGCATCTCTTGCTTGACGTTCAAAGTCCAACGCGCGCGTGCGTTGTTCTTCGACATCGCGCTTGAGCTGAGCATTTGCGTTCTGGAGTTGCAATTTCTCGGCGTTGGCAACGGCGACTTCACGTAGGAGATTCATAGCTAGAGAATGTTCCTGATTATAAGAACGTTTCCAGCGTTCAACAGTCGATAAGTCCTGCGCGATGGAGATGAAAGAATCCGTCGGCTCAGAGCTCGTTGCAGGATGAGCTTCCGTAGGATGGCATCGAAGAGGATCAGGAAGATTGGCAGAGCTTGAGGGGTCATGTCTTTCATACATGATGGCGTGGTATAGCAGCCGTTGTTCGGGATCTGCCAACGAGGAGCCTCGCAGCCTAGGGTTCTCTGGTTGAGAGATTGCTGGCCGGCGGCGTCGGAAGCTGAAAGATCGACCTTTTCGGCGCAAGGAGCTTCGCATGCTGCTTCGGCTCCGAGAAGCAGGCACGACAGATGCTGAGATACGGCCCATTGCAGTCTTCGCAGCATCTGCGATGTCTACCAATGACTGTCGCTGACGTCCTTCAGGCCGAGCGAAATGTTCCAGCCCAACAGAGGGCACTCGTGGATCATCAAAACGACAATAGTAATGATTCATCTTGATGCGAGACCTTCTCGAGGGGGATTTCGTGGGAGCCATGGCTGAGGATGGGGTTTGAGAAGGAAGGAGCGAAGACGGTTGAAATAACAGGGGACTCGATTCGGCAGGAAGGGTCGCTCGAGGGAGTGATGTACCTGAAGACGAGGTGGAGGTGTCGATAGAAAACCTGCTATAAGCCGGCATTGTTCGGAGAGTTCTCACTGGAGAACAATCTGCCATTATGGAGCGCTTTGTCGTATAGTGTTGGAGTAGGTGGTGAATCGTTGGGGGTATTGAAAATTGAAGAAGAAATTAACGGCATCCTGTTCTCGTTTCTCTGTAACATAGATATAGGAAATGGATATCGGGGACAGAATCGAGTGACCATGAAAGGCGTTGTTTAGCAGAGTTCTTTGTTCAGAACAATTGGTCTTTATCGCCAGTGACAACCACAACCGCATTGTTGTCCCATACTTTGTCCGTACAACAAGGATCAGCACAAAGGAGCATGAGCCAATCTACAGTCAATGATATTATCAATAGCTATTTGATATTATTAGCTACTGGATATTAGTGAACATGTAGCAAAAATGTATAGCAAGTGTCTGATGTCTTGAGGAGGCTGCTTAGTAGTACCGCTCGCCGTTCGAAAACATGTTTGGCGCTGCAGATGATCCGAAAGCTGGCGTGCGGCTTACAGGAGCACCTGAGGATGGTCGTTGTGCGACTGGTGCAATATTAGCAAGAATCTATGGGAATAACGAGTCTCAGGCTACCTCTGGACCTGATAACAGGCCGGGCTAGACCCCCACCTGGAGCCGCGCCTGTTGGATTGCTGACTTTAAGACCTGCGCTCATGCCGTAGCCAGCGAAACCAGCTGGACTGGTCCTGTTCACGTTCATACTAGCAAGCGGTTGTCTTTGTTGTTGTCCATGTAGTCCGGGTACAGAGTTAGATCGAAACTTCGAGGGGTCTAGTCGGGGTGTAGGTACAGGGGCATTTCCAGGAGCAAGAGGTTGTCGATGGGTTGATGGTGTCTGTACGGGCGGATTTTCTGTAATTATCTTTAGCTCATGTTCCCGCAAGGGAGAAATATGTCCCCACGTTGACTACTCCCTTGGCTACTGAACCCAGCCCATACATTCTCTACGTGTCTGGGTTGATTGATTTGAGGACTCATATTTGCACTTCCGCCACTTATGAAGCTAGACCTCTGAGCGTTGGTAGATGTTTGGTCGGGAAATAGTGGTGGAGGGGGCCGTTGGGGCTGGTGTTGAGTTTGATTTCCTACCCTATCAACGAAGCGATTACCAAGCACAGATGCTTGAACTGTATTGTCCACGGCGTCTGAGGCTGCCTCTTGTACTACGCCGAGCATGGATCTGCGCTTCAGCTTGTCATAGAGTTCTTGCGTCTGCAGCTGTTTGCGGCTCTTCTCCCGGAAGGCTTGAGTCAATTCCTCATTTCGTCGCCGGAGGGTATCCTGGTCTGCTTGCATGTCTGGTTGGGTTAGCACCTTTCACCCAAGCGGTCTTTTCCGTCCTCACTCTGCATCTTGTTCCTCAGATTTGAGATCTCGCCATTTGCATCGTGAATGAGCTTGTCCATCTGCGTGTTCAGTGTCGCGAATTTGTCGGTCAGGTTCTTGGCCAAGAATTCCTGATATACACTGCCAACACTATCAGTGAAGTGGGCAGCGAACCTTGGACATCAAACAAACATTTCTGTTGTCGTTTGATATGCCCAGAAGCTCAAGGCCCTCCCGGCACACTCCATAATGATATTCGGGCTCAATCCGCTAAGGACGCTCGTCTTGTAGTCTTCCGTCGGGTTGAGGTTCGTGACAACCACATCATCGGGATTCGGGAGGTGCATCTCGCAGGCAGGACAAGCACGGCGCTGACCGTTCTGTTGGCCAGAAAGCTGGCATTGATTGGAGCAGTCGATACAGAATACATGACTATCCAGATCAGCTAGCTGTTGCGGCATGCGCATCGAGCACACGGGAAGTCTCGAAAACCTACCTGCAGGTTGTGACGACGGCGCGGTCATTCAGCTCCTTGCGACATTTCAAAACATTGCATCGCAGAGTGAACTCCATCTTACGGGCCGCGCGACAATGCTGATCAGGGTCTAAGGTCCAAGGTGATTTCGAAGGAAGAATCATGAATGTCGTTAGGAAGGAAGCTATGTCCTGGTGGACGAGGGGTGGACGAAGCTTACCCTGTCCCGCGCTATGTCACCTTAGTATCCTCGACAACAACCTCCTCACTAATGTACCTATCGACAGCGTCCACCTTCACTACTCTGGCGTACCATTATCGGGCAACCCATGGAACAGGAGAACCTTTATTTCTTCTTGCTACAACACTGCGAGATCGAGGATCTTCTCATCGGCAATGCGGCGCCCGGGTTCTTGGGACCTGTAGGAGGGTCAGCACGACAATCAATTGGTTACGCGTTCACACACACATACCGTACGGGAGACGATCGAAGTCGATCAAGAACCCGTTAACAAACCTTCCCTTACTGCGACTCTAGTCTTAGGTGGGGGTGCGAGGCGGTGCGATCTGATAATTGCGTTTTGTACAGTTGGTCCCAAGATCTCGGGTACAGTCCCTGCCAAGCATGCATCTGGAAAACGAGATCGATTGCCGACCCGTGGGAGACGCGATACAACCCCAGGTTTCGGAGGAGAGGAAGAACCATTTTCCTTTGAGAGTCCTCGAAGGGCTGCGTCTTTCTGGCACTGCTTGTGTACATCCGACTCTGCACCAGAGTAACCTTGGGATCGATATATTCCAAGACTTTCATACCTCGAGAATCTTCAACAGGCAGTCTCCTGTGACCTATGACACCACCAGTCCTCAATCCACTTTACATCTCGTTGGTATCGTGGCCTATTCCATTCGTTAGCGAAGTTTAATTTCGAGAATGGCACAGAGGTCATGTCTTTCAACATGGAGCTTGCTGCTGGTGTGCAAGTTCGGTTCGCGTCCTCAGAGCCATAAGGTGCGCTCTAAAATCGTGGGCCCACAGGAGGTTGGAAAGACGATCACGCTATCTCTCACTACGCCGTGGCCAAAGCCCGACTGGCTCATCAGCACATTCCGAATCATCGAGGGACGTGATCTTCTTCACGTTTACTATTTGCAGTGCCAACATTCAACCACCAAAAGCATCAAGCTGTTTATACCATAGGTAGCTCGTTACATTAACAGCGCAATCAGGTCTTGATTGTTGCATGAGAGGTGTAGGAGAAGTCGTCTCCATCAATCCTCTACAAAGGAATCAACACGCAGTCAACCGCCCCACATACTGCTACCACATCCCCAGTTGATGAGTTTCGCTGATCCTCCAGATGTGGGTGGCTGAATTGGGGGAGAGAATATTTGCGTTCTCTCCGTGGGAGAGAAAGACACTACGGGTCAGCCTGGCGTCAATGTCGATAAAGTCACTTGCGCTTACGAATAAGATCTATGAAGTGTCACTAAAGCCATCGATCCTCGCTCCTGCCTTCATTTCGGAATTAGACATACCAATTCTCTCCTAGTATCAACGTCTCAATCAACTGAGTAATTGGTTTCGCCATTCCCCATACATCGGAAACCTATCATCACTTAGCTTTATATTTTCAAGTCATTCTGCTTCGAATCTCGATTTCGCATGAATACATGTTCAGACGTCTCATCTGATACACACTGGTTCCATGTGGTCTCGTTGGGTGTACACCAATGAAGTCCTCCTATATTTCCCTTCATTGTTGCTTTGAAAACACTCGATGATGCACGATGCACTCCTGAAAGGTCCCATCACAGCTCTAGAACCGATACGATGACTATTAACGAAGTAACAACACATGGACAAGGTTCAAACAAGGCGGTGATGCTCTCCGAGGCGTTGAAGTGCAAGCATCCAGTCTCAAGAACGTTCTTGGCATTCTATTGTTCCATAGATGAGCGAAGCTTATGATAACAACTTGATATCTGGCTTGTTATGACAGTCCGAATACAGCTACCGAGCTGAACAAAAGAGAGTAGCTGCAGATATGCAGCATTCCAAACATTGTTTCGAAGCTTCAAACATCGTGGCTTGACCCCTGACAGAGTATCAGCAGCGTACTAACTCAAGCCACATCATTCCAATGCCCCACCACTTCTAGCGCTGCCTGCACTATTGTCAAGGTCTCTTTGGATTTTGGTACAGTATGACCTTCTTACCCCGCAAATATACCACCATTTCTCGCACAGCCACAAATTTGGATGATATGTTTTGATATGGGGCCCCGCGTTTGCCAACCCCATGCAAAGAATGCTTTGCATATTCTCGCAAAGAGTACTCAGTCAGGAACGAACTGGATGCGAGAGAATTGATCAAGGTCATATGGCACGGCACATATTGAAAGGACAGGGGCGAGATTCGGCACTATGACGCCCCATAGGCCGGATAAATGAACAATTCTTCGGATAGAAGTGCCTGAATGCTGCTCAACTGAGGGGGAGGAAGAACCTTAAGGCGCTGCCGATCAGTCGATCAAGTCAAGATAAGGACCAGGAGGGTATACCGGAAGGGTCTTGCTACTATTGTCCGCGCAGTCTGGCGTTTCATTCTCCCTGGAGCGGATCCCGGAAATGACAGGCACACCACGCGATCCAGCGCAGACGTTCCTGCCTCCTGCACGCCCGATCCACGCTCGTAAGTACCAATTGGGAAGAACGCGTCGCTATTGGCTGGTAGTTGGTAGGACATGGCGGTCGGATTGCCCCAGAAATGTCAGCAGTGCAAGCTTTCTCCGGAGGAAGCTTGTACTGTACATCAACTGGCTTTCCAGATGGTATCCGTGGCTGCCGCCGAACCTTATTGCTGCGGATAATCGATTATGCTGCGGCGAAGGCGGCCCTTTGATCTTGCGTGGTCCCAATAACTGCGAGGCTCAAAAGTTCCACCAGGGAATATTTTCGCTCGGTCATACCATGACTTCTATTTAGACGACGAAAATCAAGACGAATCATCAGTATCAATACAGAACATCAACTTGATGAAAGACTGCAGATCACGTCGCAGCCATCAGACTTTCACATCTCGATGGCTTTTCGATGTATCAATCTTAGTACTTCAGAGCACGCACCACCAGCTCGTTGATGCTCGGCGATATGGTCGAATGCGGAAAGATATGATATCTGGACCGGAGTAAGCCACTGAAGAGGCGACACGACGCCCACGACATTAAACTGGGATAGTGGTGCGGTCTTCGGTAAGGAGCTATTGACTCTCGGCTCCTCATTACACTCTCGCACCTCGCTATTACTTGCAATCTACGATTCCAAGCTTTAGAGCCTCGATCGTGCCAAAGAGGCAACATAGTCCGACATGGTGGATACATCGAGGGTCGAGTTTGAGGCGGCAACGGCACTCGCCGTTAAAAATTGCGATTTGTTAGGAGATCAGTACGCTATGATAACCCTAGCTCCTTAAATTCACGGTATCATGCTAGACGGCCTCTGCATGACATGGTAAAGTTCCTTGTCCGGATCTCCACTCAACAGAATGGCCGAAGGCGTAAAGTGGTCTCATGAAAAGAGAGCTTTGTGCTTGGTGGGCAGGAATGTTATGAATGCTGGAGGAAGCATTTCATACATTAGTGCCAGCATGAAAGACCTCGATGCTATGGGATGGAGGCGGTTTCTGATACACGTGCTGGTCGATACCTGAGGGATTTGGCCAGCATCATCGCCCAGTCGCATACATATGCGAAAAGAATCAGAGAGGGCATAGGCTTCTTCCGCCCGCCCGTGCACTAGGGTTGGCAGAGTGTGGAGAGTGCATGAAGGGTCTTTGTGGGGAAAACAGTGTGGAGGATGTGTGTGTGAGTACAGTACCTCTGGGGGTGTGGAGGATTTGCAGCGATCAGACGAATTCTTAACAAGCATAAGGTTACGGGCAAGCACAAGCGTGCGAGCCGTGACAGGATGCCCCCTGGGGTCAATGCTAGAGAAGGACTAGAAGGCCTCCAGAAGTCATGGGAGAGTTTGCAGGGAGAGTTCTTGGTAGCGAACACCTGCATGGCCAGTTTTCTCAGTTCGTAGTCACGAAACCACGCTTCTGCCCCCCTACATGGCCCCTTTCTTTTCAACCAGCGTCAGTATATTCTGTCCCGGCCGCACGGCTTGTTCGGCGACACTGACCGATTGACAGCTCTACTGGAAGCATAGCAGACCAGACCCCATGCAAGAGTGACTTGACAAGTACCTCCCGTCGCCCCTGTCAGATCAGCAAGTCTGCCGACAGCCCTGACAGCTCCTTCTCCACATCTCATAACGGGGGAGGCAATAGCAGCTCTTCTATCATGATGTACTGTACCGGTTCGTGCAGCAGCAGTCTAGACACCAGGAAAAGTATTAAAGTAATCTGGCTGCAACACTCCAGATATCTCTTGACCCACCGTCTCGAGTTGCGCTGTACTTCTTCACCAGACTTTCATCATCTCTGTTGACCAGACTTCTTGCACCATTACCAATCCTCTTTCAATAGACCGTGCCGTTGTTGGACATATTTCTGGCTTGCTTCCCCACCGGTGCAGCACAGTGCAGCGCCTCGCATCGCATCAACGAGCCCCTGGCAAATCCCCAATCTTAGAGATTGCCATTGCCACCGATTGCCAAAACCTCCTGCCGCACTCGCATCCGCACAGGGCGAGTACGGCTCTTGGTCGTCGTTCTGATCAGGTTGTCAGCGATTACACAGCTCCCTGCAGCCCCCCATCCATCCCGCCAACGCTCCCGCTGCTCGGCGGCCGGGGAAGCTGGACTTTAAATCGGCTTCTCCCTTCTCCCCACACGGCGCATCCTCCACCCATTGACTCCCGCTCTGCACCGCCAGTAACCGCTGAACAGTGCATCTGCATCCATCGGTATCGCAGCCGTCAGCGACGACAATACAACACCGGCACGAAAAAGGTACGACAGCGACCACGGGTCCGTATATCTCCAGCTGGTCGGACGGGGTGTCCGAGGAGGCCTTCCGTATGCCTCCTTCACTTGGTTCATCCAAGATGTTCCATACCTGTAAGCCCCGCCATTCAAATACTGTACATCTACAAGTATTCGAGGTACCTCGGGGAACAGAAACTGAATTTTGCGATCCCCATAGTTCAAGGTCTAGCGCCGCCGCGGCCACTTGCTGAACATAGCCAAGAGGCACCGAAACCAGCAACGAACGGCGTCTCGAAAAGAATCACCACGCCACATGCATGTGCTGAGTGTAAACGGCGCAAGATTCGCTGTGATGGACGACAACCGTGTGGACAGTGTCTTGGGTGCAGAAGTCCGAAACCTTGTTATTATGACAAGCACAGACAGAGGGTTATTCCTTCAAGGAGTGAGACATTCCAGATCCGGGGAAGTGGGGTAGACTTTGCTGACGAGAAAATATAGAAACTCTCGATGCGCTCTCACAGTCCTTAGAAGAGTGTCGTTCGATTCTCAAACGATTGTATCCCACACGAGACACGCAATCACTACTTCCACTATCTCGCTCAGAACTCATCTCCCTACTCGATCGTACTGGTCCTCACAGTAATCCATCTCAACGATCACCGACGGGATCAAATCCTTCTCCGAATTCACAGCAGGAATTTCAATCTCCTCTAGCTGCATCCACGACAGACGACGACCGCAGCTTAGCTCATCTCGAACAAGTACCAAGTCAAGACACAGAATGGGACGAAGACCGCCGGAATCGGGATCCCATACCCGCAGAAGCAGACGATGTGAACGCCCTCTCCTTGTCAGTGGACCGACAGTCGTCGTATCTAGGTGCTACGAGTATCAAAGCTGCATTCCTGGTCATGCTCAAAGTTGCACCTTCCCTACGATCTTTCCTTACTCCGAACGGTACTTCGAATAAGCCATTGAGTGCTAGCAATCATCCTACTCCACGACCTGGGAGTTCGGTACAGAAGAATTTGTCGATTACTTGGTCGAGTGAAGGACAGACGCTCATCGATGCGTATTTCAACCGCGTTCAGATTTTCATTCCTATGCTTGACGAGCCATCCTTCAGAGCGGATTATCTTGCTGGTCGACGAAATGATTCACCTTGGCTGGCACTGCTCAATTTGGTGTTTGTCATGGGCAGTATTGTCGCAACCAAATCTGATGATCACCAGCACATCACTTTCTACACCCGAGCGAAAGAACACCTAGGAATCGATACCTTTGGGAGTGGGCACCTGGAAACATTACAAGCTTTGACTTTGATGGGTGGTTTCTACCTTCATTATATCAACAGACCGAATATGGCAAATGCTATTCTTGGAGCTGCTCTGAGAATGGCTTGTGCGATGGGTCTGCATCGAGAAAGTCCTCCTGAACCAGGAAATGCAAATGCCCTGATGATGGAACAGAGAAGGAGAACATGGTGGAGTTTATTCTGTCTCGATACCTGGGCTTCAACAACACTAGGACGACCATCAATGGGTCGATGGGGCCCAGGAATAACCATCAACCCACCAGAAGGAGGACATGATACTGTAAGCTTTCCATTCTTCATCCCTCAACTCCAGCTAATATGAGAACAGAACGTACTCGGACAACTTACCGGAATCCTGCCCTTGATAGAGAACATCAAATTCTGCAAAATCGCCACCCAAATCCAAGACGTCCTCGCCCAATCCCCTCTCATGGCACCATCCGACCGCGCTTCCCTTGACGCCCAGCTCGTAGACTGGCACGACGCTCTCCCCTGGACCCTGCGCTCCACCGAGCCCTGTCCAGAAAGCATCTACACCGCACGCTGCATCATGAAATGGCGCTACCAAAATCTCCGCATCGTGCTCTACCGTCCCGTTCTCTTGAACCTCGCGAACCGTGGCAACGAAGGCGGATCATCAGGAGCGAGTCAAGAAGAACTAGAAGCCATCTCGAAATGTCGCGCGGTAGCTAAACAAACCATCGAAGATATCGCTCGCGAATGGACGCCTAATCAGATGTTAGGCTGGAATGGGGTCTGGTTCATGTATCAGGCTTCTATGATCCCGCTTGTGAGTATGTTCTGGGAGAATTGGAACGAGGACCAGGTTCGTGATTGTAGGGCGCAGATTGAGGTTGTACTAGAGGCTTTTGAGGGGTTGGGGGATTGGAGTTTGGCGGCGAGGAGGAGTAGGGAGGTGTTGAGTAAGATGTATGAGGCTAGTAAACGACCTATCACAAGGCAAACTTCTCCTCGTCTTGGGCCTACGATTGTCAGCGGAGTCAATGGAACCAACAACAACAACGTGCCAACGATAGCGTTAACGAACGGCAATGGCAATGGGATGCAGAATGGACACGTAAATGGCCATGGAAACGGAAACGGAAATGCAAACGGCATGATTCTGATGAACGGTATGCACGCTCAAATGATGGATACGGACATGCAACACCACCATCAACAACAAATGGAACTTTTCAACGAAGACGGATTCATGGTCATGGACCAAACGGGTGTCTGGGATCTAGATGGTATGTTGTGGGCTAATCTACCCGATGGGTTGGATATGCCGTATGATGGGTTACCTTATGAGAGTTTTGATGATGGGTATGGGAGTGGGACTGGGTATGATGGTGGAGGGTATACTATGGGATGATGATGATGATGATGAGTGTTACGAACACGATTTTGAAGATGAGAGATTGAAAGATTATGATATCGTTGGCGTGGAGAGCTGGAAGAGCGTTCTTGATGATGGTTCTTTGAATCTATCTAGGTGATACCTGATAACAAGTTGGAGTGGAATTTTTGCGGGGCGTTGGGATTACCCCTTTGCATTCTTTGAAAGCTGAAAGCAACATGACAGCATTTTTTGTACGCATTTGAAAAATCACATATAGCAAGCAATACATTTTGATACCCCCATAACTTATTCTCCCATACCTTTTTTCTCCACCTCTATTTCAACACTTGAATGAATTTTGAGACATCTACCTTGAGGTTGCCTCCTTCCTTCAAAAGGCGGTGATACGCGTCACCTCACCACCTTCTTTGCTTCAATGATACAGTGGCGTCTCTAAAAAACCCTCCAATCAAAAATTCAAGCCCCAGATCTCAAAGTAGCCGTCCATCCAGAAGCCCAATAATCAGTGCAAGGGCAAGTCCCTTAAGCTTCCATTATTAGCCTAAACTCCACATGCCATGTGGGGTCCCCGCATCCCCAACGCATCCCATCCCATCCCATCATCCTTCCCCGTCACCCTTAACATTTTTCTTCTTCCTCATTCCCCTTTTAAGCAGGGTTCGGTGACACAATTTTGGACTGGTATAGAAGTGGAAACCTTACTTAGTGTTAAAATTAAGGTTAAAGTTGAGGTTAAAATTGGGGTTAGTTTGAAAAGGGTTCGCGAGGTGCGTGGGCTAGCGGTCTTGATTGGGTCGTTGTTGGGGTGATCTTGATGGGGTGGGTTTGGGAGGTGATTTTGAGATGAGATGAAGTGAGATGGGTTGTGTAGATGATGGAAGAGATTAATGGTATTGCAATCAATGTAAGTGGACGTCGACACGAGTATTTATTTTGGGAACATGTAAGATTATATTTTAGAACACTGTGTGCTGTGGATACTATATTGGAATATTCTTCGAAAAGAGTGTAGATGGATATCCAATGGAAGGATGATAGAAGAAGATGGGTTGCACGGCTAGGGTGAGGAGGAGGATTAGGATAATAGCCAAGTTGTCACGATGTGACGATGTGACGATGTGACGATGTGACGATAGTGGGGCCGGTACGGGCCGTAATGGGACATTGATGTCTTGTCTTGGCTGTTTGGAATAACAGGTTTGAAGTTACATCGTCTCATATCTCTTGAGCAAAGAATAGGTGCCAATCATAAGCCCCAAGAAAAGAGGACGTAGATCATAGAGGTGCTGATCATAAAGGTGACATCATGAAAACGTGCGAACAGGCAAAGTGTAGAGAACATCAGGATTGATAAAAGTAGAGAAGATGGTGTTGAAGATCCTGGGGCGATATTGTCATTGCGCGTATCCAGGCAAATCGAAAAATCAAGAGGAAAGGTACCTACCTACCTCACCAAATGTAATGGCGGGGATGAAAATCCGCGATACAACAATTCCACACTCCAAAACCAGGTTTCAAGATAAGAAATGAGACGAAAAATCCTGTTATCAATGCGGCGCTTATTCCTTCCCAGAATAGACAAAAGCATTACCCTTCAGGGACGATACTTGAGAACTGACGAACACGTCGACTGAAAAAGTTTGGTAACATGAACTTCGAAACATGGTAATGTAACATCGTGTAAATAATCCCTTCTCTAACGAACTACAACGCACCCGAAATAAATCGTCACCATCCCTACGTAAATACGACCCTCCAAAGTCCCGAAGCCACAAATACTACCTCGGAGATCTCTCCTAGATCTGATCCCCTTGTACAGTACTGCCCTGTCCAACCTCGTCCATCGCTCATCCACCAATCAGAAAATTGAAGAGCGCGAACAGCCCGAATAAGAAACACAGCACCAAGAAATAGAATTCTCTTCACCGCAACAACTCTGAGAACTTGAAATGAGATACAGACGAATAAGAACTTGTGGCACTCCCCGCACCCAAGAAAAAATAAGGTTTGGTAGCCTATTGTGTGCGGTACACCAGGCAAGCAGGGGAAAGACAAGTCGACGCATTGACAAGATGCTGTGCAAGGGCAAAAAACGATGCGCGCACGTTGCGGACAGGTTATGGTTCTCCAGACTTCGCAGGGGGTCCAAGATGCCACGTTCGCCATCCTCGAGTTACACAAGATCCTGGGGAAAAGTGTGAGGCATGTGTCGGAGACGGGAAGAATATCAATTGGAGTTTGGAAAAGCGTTAAAGCAGAGGATCGAGATCGGGATTTTGATTCCCCACAGGAACCGAAGGCATGACTTACATTGATTACTCTGCGCTCCATCACCCCACAATTCGGCTTCAGAACCGTCCCGTCCTTCTTTTTTTCGTCTGGTAGCTTTGAACATCATTGAGAGAGATGAGCTAGGGGAAGGAACATGCCGTCTGGGGAATTTTCAGAACATGTCACCGGATCTCCCATATGCCGGTATCGTATCTTCAAGTCCTGCATCTTCATCCCCATAAATCTCCAGATTTATACTGCGGATGATCAATACCAGAAGAAGACATTCCCCGAAATCAGATCATCGAAACTTGGGGGCCAGGGCCTAGATGCAGCAATTATAGACTAAGGCGTGGTTCGCATGTATCTGCCAAGTACTCTATTTCTCCTGCAGTAGTGAACCACAAGCCTTCCACACCCATTTGCTGATCTTTGTCAATGTTCCAAACTTGAGATGTCGTGAGGGAGCATGGATATATATTGCTCGTGCATCACTCTCCATACATCATGAAAGCCAAGAATTTACCTTGACCGACAGTACTGCTGACAATTCTCACCGCTCCCGGGGACGCCGAAATCTGGGGTAAGATATGCGGAAAGAAAGGCACCGGAAAAACTCTTCACCTTTAGGCAGCTAGAGAGAAAGATGGGGAAAAGGTTCGGAAAGACGATGCGAAAGTGCGAAGTGTAGATGCAAAATCAGATGAGATGATAATATCAATCTGGCTGGTCGGACCGTAGATGACAAACCAGCTTGTACTTGGGGATGGCAGATTGGGCTCGATATCAGGTTCGAGGGAGAGAAAGGAAAGGAAAAATTGTAACGTATTTGTGGTGGGTGGGTGTGAAGCTGCTTGGAGGAGCATTGGTAGCGATGTCAAATGGAGTCAGAAGCGGGACATGAGATGTGTTGGCGCAAGTAGGAGGTGAAGACGGGAAGAAAGACAAGGGAAGATACCCCAGGCTTCCATCACACGGGCTGACATGTGGAAACTACTGCTGAAATATAGTCTGACTCGACATGCTGCAGAAGCTAGGGTTACATGGACAACGATCATGAACTTGACTACTATGCCGCAAGTAGCACGAAGTGAGCATCGATACCAGAGCTTGGCATAACAGACTTCTGCTCAACCATTCGATAGAACAAGCGGGAGGAGATTCAGGGATAGGCAAAGCTTTCCTCATGTGACATTCATCTCTAGAGTGCTTTTATGGGGCTCTGCCAAATCAGTATTGCAGCTGACTAGGTGCCATGTGTGATGAACGCCTCTTGTGCGGCTCGCAATATAGAATCTGGGACTTCGGTCGATGATCGTGATGGTAAAGATCCAGCCAACGCCTTTAAATGCAGAGTTTCGTCGATTCATATGCCCATATTGTCATTGATCGTCGTTATTCGTGCTCGGTTATAATCTGAAGATTTGTGTTCTGCTCGTGATGCCGTCGTAAACACAGGTATTGTCGATCGGGATGTATTGTTTCGTGATGATCTTGATCACCTCTTGAGCCACCATGCCACCAGTCAATGCCGAAATGTTGTGTAGCTCTCCGCCTTGGGCGCGGGATACTTCCTCGGCAATTTTGGTATAACGGGGGTCGGTGGAGGCGTTGGAGATTGCCTTGTCGATTGTGGCAAGAATATCTGATGGGCTTGCAGTAGGCGCATGGGAGGTCGCCTTTAGGGAGAGGTATATTGGGAGAAGAGATAGTGGCATTTCCATTGCCTTAGCGGCCTCATCATTTGCAGCTTCAGATTCTATTGATAGTTTAGTGTTGTTCAGTAGATGTATGTAGAGATTGCTTACTTTCAAGCTTGACGATGTTTGCAGGATTTGTTTCTGAACCATGAATGAGTTTGACAAAAGCGGCGTTCTTGCAAAAGCTCTCTACTTCGCCTTGATCAACATCGTTGCCACCTGGAAGATCTCTCACAATCGCTGCTACCTCGGCTACATCCTGGCGAGCTTTCTTCTTGTAGATGTTCTGTAGTTGAACATAGACTGACGATTGGGCCTTCATGTCAGGAACCGAACCAGGTAGAGGTAGCTGCTTGTGCTTCTCGTAGAACTGCTTCATAGCATTGGCAATGATCCAGAAACTTGATTTTGCTTCTATCTGTTGTGACCATCAGTACGGAAACTTTTGCAATTCTGTGTTTTTCTTACCTCATTTGGCTTATAATCGAACACTTCCTTCACAGCACTTGGCAAAGCAGCAGCAGTTATTGTCTTCATGACAGCAGCTGCTGCTTCATCAAAGTTTTCCTCTCCACCCTCTGGATTGTCTGTCCTAGCGCCAGCTGCCACAGTAGACTTGAAAGCCTGCTTCTCTTTGTACGTCGAAGGTGGCGATCCATGCTCAGCGTTCCACTTCTCCAGAAAGTATAACAAAATCACCAGGTATGGAAGATGTCCGTGCTCATGCGCGCTCAGATTGTCAATGTCCGCGGTCAGGCCTTTCGAGAATGTTGACAGCTCTTCCCAAGGAGCGAGAAGTCTCAGGTCTGTAGTAGCTGTCGAATCGGGATGTGTGTCAACGATTGGAAAATTGCCCGGGAGATGTGTTTGAAAGTAAGAGAAGAATCCTGCAGAATGAATCGATACAATGGGCACTTTGTGTTTACTTCCATACTGCTGGACGAGGGCAAGATCTTTCGGCTCGATAGGATAGGAATGCATGATCAAGGTATATTTCTGGTCGTTCTCGAGGAGATTTTGGACGGTATGGGTCTGCTGATTTATAATGTGAGTAAACATACTTAAAATACACAATAGTAGTAAGAGAATACCTCCTGAAGTGGCAGCCAGTGACCTTTAACATCCGGGTTGAGCTCTTGCAAGAGCTTGACACAACATTCTGCCCTCGAATTCCCCAAACTGTCTTCATCGAGGAAGAAGTTGACTCCCAGATCGGCTTCGGTGACCACTCCTACATCTGCAATTGTGAATTGACCAATGCCTTCCACCATGTCAGTCAAGCCATTGATTTGCGAACCCGAGGCATACCTGGAAGGACGAGATTCTTCAATGTCTCAACCCCAACCGTACCAGATCCAGAGTTCAGCAGCAGAATGTGGGCATCTTCCAAAGCTTCTTGGCCACTCGCTGCCCAGAGACGAAGCTGCCGGTCGTATTTCTTCTCCTTGTCCGTCGGACCATGGATGATTGGCGGGGTCGGATCTGTGATTACTTCCGTCATTGTTTTGATATCGCGGGAAGCGGCAGGTTTGTAGTATGATGAGAAGGCTGCCTATGCTGACCCTAGATCTGGATTTCGGTCTCAAATCCAGTTTGAGAGTCTTACGAGACGAAGGACATTCAAAGGATATGTTGATAAATGAAGCTCAGAGCTCGATCTGGTGCCTGACTTTACGTCGCGGGTCAAGGGCCCACTTAAGCTTATCACCACGTGAAGTAGAAGCTAAGCCTACCCTAAGCTAGCGTTTTGGAGCCAAAGCCCGGGGCCTGGAAACACTGGCGCTGAACCAGACAGCATGAACCCTGAAACCCAGCCAACAAAAATCTCATGCAACAACAGCAAGTCAACCCCACCATACCCATCTCCAACTCCAGGTCAGGTCTTTCTCCTCGACGCTTGATTTTCACGTTTTTATGGAAGTCAATGTTAGATTGTTGATCCGCGAAGTTAATCATACCAAGTCTATTGTCCGGTCTCGGGTACCATTATCATTAGTGCAACGTTTGGCAGGCCATTCTCGTTCATACCCCTCCTGGCCGAAGTCTGCAGCCATCCGCCAAAAGTCGCTGACTCCGCGGACCCAATTCTCTTACGAGGACCACTTCCCAACTCTTCCACGAAAATTTCCCGTCCTGCGGAACAGATCCTATCGAAGCAAGCACACAATGGCGACCTCAGACCCCTCAGTTCCCGCATCTAAGAACGCTGCTCCGCTTCCACATCACGACGTCAAGCCATTGACTGGCGTTGAGGCCTCGAAAAGGCTCGCAGCATATAGAGCGGTGGAGGATCACTTCGATACTTCCTATAGCTATATTGGTATTGGGTCTGGGAGCACTGTCGTATATGTGGTTGAGGCGATTGCCGCAAAGGGCCGTGATGTCACATCGAGCATGATATTTGTGCCAACCGGTGAGCAGAGCAAACAGCTAATTATTGAGGCTGGGCTTCCGCTGGGAAGTATAGATGCCCTCCCTCCAGTCGAAACAGAGCAGACTAAGATGGGAGGTGTGTCTGCACTTCATGTAGCTACTGGTCTTCAAGATCTAGGCTTGAAAGGAAAGCGCCAGAGTCTCGACGTAGCGTTCGACGGAGCAGATGAGATTGATGAGGACCTCAATTGCATAAAGGGTGGTGGAGCATGTTTGTTTCAGGAAAAGCTGGTTGCAACAGCGGCAAAGAAATTTGTCTGCGTCGCAGGTACATTCAACAAGTCCTCGAAACCACACTGTTACTTATGAGCCTCGCAGATTACCGAAAGCTTCAGCCTCGACTCTTGACGGGCTGGCCCACAATACCAATTGAGATTGCACCGTTGGCCGCACCAACCATAAAACGAATTTTGATAACTCTCGGTTCACCAGATCCCAAGATTCGTCAGGGAGGCAGCGCTAAGGCAGGTCCAGTTGTGACAGACAATGGCATGTGGATTATGGATGCGCCTTTTCCAAAGCTCCTTTTGGCATCTGATCTCAAGGATGGCGACAAAGGTGACGGTACAAACGGCAAGTGGGAAGTGCACGCGTTGGGCCGAAGATTGAAGAGAATAGTCGGCGTTCTCGAGGTCGGCTTGTTCCATGGCAGGAACGGTATACAAGTTGCAGCAGCAGGTGAGGAAGGAGGTGGACAAAAGCCAGTAGCCGCATACTTCGGTATGGAGAATGGCGAAGTTGAAGTCCGGGTCGCCAAAGGAGTGCATGGTGTGAAGTCACAACCATGAATGCTGCGTAAGATATCCTTGATTGCTTGCATGCAGAATCGGCGAATGTGTGGAGCAAGGATTCGATTTACAGGAAATGATCTTAACCTATATTTGTCCCTTCTGATCACATGTTTGAATCTCCCAGTACTTCTGGTTCATTGTCTTTTGATTGTACTGTACGCCGATCGTTTTAGCTAGGCGTTATTTTAACAAGCTGTAGAATTGTTGGCTCAAACGTAAGTATCTCCACAGTGGGAGAGTCAAAAACGATGCTCCTCGGTGCTACAATGCAAAGTTGAACATGGTTTGCCTTGCGGCAGCATATCTACCAAGCAATGGAAAACGCAATGCCATCAACCCTATTCTCATATCCTTGATCCTGCTCAGAAGCTCTCGCCATCTTTATACCCCAAGCGTCATCTCATCATCTCATCATTCCATTATCAAGCGGCCATGAGTGCCTCGATCTCGTCCTTCATCCTTTCTTCATGCTGGCGAATGGCTTGGGAGGAGTTACGAGTGCCCTGACCAGTAGCTGTGACTTCGTGCGCTTGAGTGCTTTCGATATATGTTTGCGTGGGTGAGTAATAAGGCAATTTCAAATCGACTGGAAGCTTGGGGTTGTCTTTACAGCTACCCTTTTCGTCAGTAGGTGTTCATGTTCTTGGTAGTCATGCGAGGGTTTGGGTACCTGTTCGCTGAACCATTGCTGGCTTTATTTGACATTTTGTATTTCTGTTGGCGTTTATCTATGACTGTTGTAACATTGGATTCTCCTGTTCAAATCCGTCCTGAAGTATCTCACTTCTTTATGCATTATCAAGTCCAAATAGATATTACTCTTAATCTAAGGCTGCAGTTCATTATCTGGCTATGGACGACTGAGTTGCAACTCGAAAACCACCAATGCGACTATCTGTGGCTTTACTTGATACTATTTCTCTTCATTGTATCTCAGACATTCATCATGCAGCAAAACGTGTTCCCATATCTCTCAAGTTCCTTCAGCATTACGTACCTAACTTTCCACGTGGAAAGCTGTTCTACATGCATCCCATTGCAAGGATGATGCTAGATCCTGTCAATCCGATCAGCCAATTTGCCCTTTCGAACATTGGCAATTCGGATCCGGCAGACCGGACGTGATGCTTATTGGGCGAGGCAATCTAACCTAGTATATGGGCACTTCCACTCGGAGAATTTGGTCAGCCAATGGCAAGTCTTAGCAAATTCCATTGGAAGTAGAAGAAACGGCGGGCCAAAGCGTGTGCATTCAACGTGCATACATTTGAGGTATTTATTTCCCTACACCCTGGTATCTCATTCTTCGAGGCATCTACGCTCTGAAGATACTCCTCTGTCATATCAACACGTGTACGAAAAGACGACACTAATCTTCCATTTGCCATTCAAGATATCGGAGAGGACCGAGCAGAAAGAGCGGTCTACACTGACGAGAATCCCCATCTAGCCATTGTTTTCTCTGTATGTCATGGGACGTACTTAACAGGTTGGAGGAAGCAGATATTCCGTTAAAATGGAAGATTTTAGCCACTCTCAACTCTTCATGCATGAACCGGATTTGTACTCGAAATCCAGCAACGCACGTCGATGGAATGGGTGGTGTTGATTCGGCTATTGCATTGTTCTTTCTGAAGTTGAACGGCGAAAAATAATAGCGAGTCTTTCCTAGCACGACAAGGACGCCTCGACCAAGCCGTTGAAGATTTCTCGCAGCCTAGCTCAATCCAATAGTCCTCATGCATCAAACAGGTTTTAACATCCTCGAACCTCCCGTAAGGATCAGTACCGATCACATCTCACTCACATCTGATGCATTAAAACGTGTCGTTGCAGTAAGAGCCGCACTAATTACTGTTGGGATTCAACAGCAAGCCTTCACACCATCGGCCGATCTGGCGTAGCTCATACATTGAATGTGGTCTCAATGTCGCGTGCGAAGCCAGACTACTTTCGGACGACCCTGCGTTAGGTAAATGCATAGAAATGTAAGCTGCATTTTACACCGAGTAGGTCTACCACTCAGAGTTCACTTGGATCGTCATCATGGGCATTTGAAGCTAGGAAACTTGGAAGGATGTTGATGATGATAGTTCCAAGTTCGAATCATGTTTCGGCATAGAAGCAATGTGAGGCTCAAAGCACGCCGGAGGTTGAGAGGTGTTGAGGGAGAAAAAATGAAGATAGGTTTTGAAATTCTACTTTGGCCAAAACCATATAGGATCATGTAGGACCAACAATCTTTCTTATATTCCAATGGAAGCATGTTATTGAAACTTTTCTGCTTTTTGGAGCCGAAAAGGTGGAGAACAAAAATACAGCAGTAATCTTCAAGCAAAGGATCTGATGGTAGGCAAGAGACATCGCAGATCACTCATCAACTGATAAGTCATGGTTAACAACATTGCAAAATATACAGACTCTCCTGCTGCATTTTCACCCTATTCAAACGATTTACTGGCTAGTCTTGAAACAAACACGATGTGGCTTAGTCCTCTTGCGATGAGGTAGACCCTCCATCCCTCCACCAAACAGAACGCTGAAACACAGAGGCAGGAATCAAAGGACGATGCGTGGTTGGCAGGATCGATAGTATGCTCTTCTGAGCTTATCAGAATACAGGAAGTGCCATCGTCAGTTCTTGTAGGCTCCGAGGACATTGGGGTTGGGGGCTGTGGGACGTGTAGGAGGCCTTTCATGAATATCTTCGAGTAGTTGTTTCCGCATGCTCCTCATCATGAATTGTTAGCTACCTACAAATCTGTCTCTTGAGATAGTCAAATTGAGGCTGGTTTCATTACTCTAAGTAAGCTTGAGCTCATGCATGTTCGGATTTTCACGAAAAGCTTCCCCAATCTTCTCATCTTTGTTGAGACTTTCCTGTGGACATTCATGCTTCAGCCTCCGATTGACACCTTAGTATCAAGTTCGCAATGCTAGGACGTGTGTAGTACCTATATTCTTGCTGTTAGAGGTCAGTCTTGCAGGTAAGTCATCAGACGCCCATGGGCTTCTCAAGTCTTGCTGTCCGCATCAGGAACTCGGGGTTCCGCACCTTGCACATACATGTGCACGTTTGTACCGGGATTGTACAATGCTTAGTCTTGCAATACAGTTGCTCGATTTGTACTGATATTGTAGATCATGGTCTGACTGGTTCGTATTGAGCCGAAGTCTGATTGCACTTAGTATAGAAGTTACAGTAAGCTACCATAACCCGAGCCCGAACCCGAAGTGTGAGGTTCTTGCAGCTTCAAAGATCTGTATCCTGCATCTACATTGGTCAATCCCAAGTAAGACCTTGCGTATATCGAAAAGTGACAAAAATGCTCAGCAGAGTCGCAGTAGCTTTGGTCAGACTCGGGGGTATTCCGTCTCGTATCACGTGGGTAACACCCGGCATTTACTTTAGTGCAGGATGTCTGATGTACATACGGAGGCTATATAAACAGATTCTTGTTCCTCGTTGATCAAGTTAATCTAGTAGATTGTGAGTAGCAATGTCGAGTCCTATGTTTGACTATATCATTGTTGGTGGTGGTGTTGCGGGATGTGTTTTGGCGAGCCGTCTTTCGGTGGCACTTCCGAACGAGTCGATTCTCCTCATTGAAGCCGGGCCAGAACATGATGCGCGAATTGCTCCTAGTATGGGAGTTGCACTTTCGGACACAAACGATATCCAATGGAACCATCGCACAGTGCCGCAGAGAGGTCTTGATGGTCAGACTGTGAGTGATTGTCAAGTCCTGTTGATTGACACAGGTGTTAAGCTGATTTGTTGCAGGTTACCCAAACACAAGGCAAGGTGTTAGGTGGCTCGGCTGCTATCAACTACCAAACTTGGACTCGTGGTGCTGCAGCAGAGTTGTATGTCTTTAATCTTTACGAGGTTGGGCATTTTCTAAGATCTGAACAGTGATCGATGGGCTTTGGAAGTCGGAGATCAGCGCTGGTCATGGAAAGGACTTCTTCCTTACTTCAAGAAGACAGAAACTTTCATCCCACCAAAGAGTGGGAACCAAGAGAAACAACCTGATATTCATGGCTACGACGGACCAATTACAGTCTCTCATGTCACATCATCATCTGGTGGCCCAAGAAACTACCCCTTGAAGTCTATGATGACAGACATATATGAGAAAACAAGGTTTCCATACAACCCTGATCTCAATTCGGGCAAAGTACTGGGGTATGGTGAACTTCCGAACAATACTTTCAACGGAGAGAGGCAATGGGCTGCTACATCTTACCCGCGAGGACCAAATGTCACACTCTGGGACAAGACTCAAGTTGCGAAGATCATATTCTCTGGGAGAAGAGCCACGGGTGTCGAAATTCTGGCGAACGACCATGTTTTTAGTAGTGCTACGGCGAGAAAAGAGGTGCTGGTATCTGGTGGCGCTCAGAATTCAGCCAAGCTTTTGATGCTCAGGTAGGACGTCCTACACAATCTGTGGAGTTAAGAATTGATTTTAGCAAGTGGCATCGGTCCAAAGGCAGTCCTAGAGACGCACAACATCCCACAGCTGGTTGGTCTACCTGTCGGAGAAAACTTCTCAGATCACCCATTCCTTGCAACGTTTTGGAAATTGCGAGATCGAAACCTCACACTCGGTGACATGGAGATGGTATCCCCGGAGGTCGATTGGACAGCTGGCGTAGGCCTTGACTTTCTCTCCTTCCATCGACACGATGACGAGAAGACAGTGGCTTTAGCGAGGAAGCATCTAGATAATGAACCTCTGGCAAGATTTGAACTGCTAGGAAGACCACATACCGAGACACTTGCTATGTAAGTCACATATGAAAACGCCTGGTAGATGCTAATAGCGTAGGAATGGCCATATAGATCTCTCTGGTCTTCTTCAAGCTCCAGCGGAATCCTCAGTCTTCACTTTCTTCAACATCTTGGTTGCTCCTTCATCACGTGGCAGCGTCCGTCTTTCATCATCAAACCCAGAAGATCCACCTCTGCTCGACCCAGCGCTTTTCGAGAACCCTGTGGACTTGCATCTCGTCTATGATCTTACACGTCAGACTCACGCAGCTATTCAGAAGTCATCAGCCGTGTCCAAGTATGGTGCTGTTGAGTACGCGATCGACGAGGGTATTCGTAATGATCTTTCTGATGAAGCGTTGAAGAAAAGGCTGCTGAATACAGTCGAAACTGTCTTCCACGGGAGTGGTACTTGTGCTATGGGGACAGTAGTGGATACAGAGTGTAGAGTGAAGGGTGTTGAGGGGTTGAGAGTTATCGATTCGAGTGTGTTTCCGTTTCCACCTGCATGCCATTTTCAGGCTATTGTTTATGCTGTTGCTGAGCAGGTATGTTCAACCTATTACACATCTTCTGCAAGTTATATGCTAATCTAGAAACAGATGGCCGACATCATTGCAAAGACTCCCATCTAGATAGAAAAATTTGTGACTGGTAATTGCCCTTCCAAACTTGATCTGGACTGAAAAGGAAGTCTATTTGACATGAGACTTCTAGAAGATGAAATCTTGAACCCAGGCTAGGGAGAATCTTTGACACCAAGTAGTAGCAACTAGTATTAGAACCTACTTATGCCTGTCAAAAGTGGGTTTGGAGATTAAGTGATTCGAATCGAAAAGTTGTCATGTTATCATTAAGAACCGTAATCAGTTGCGCGTAATAGACTCAACGGTAGTCAATCAAGCCTGTGAGGTCCAAGTCCCTTTCCATTATAGTACTATCTCTAGCACCTACCTATTCCTGTTAGTCCTAAATGTCGGTCCACTCATTGTGTACTTCAAAGTCAACCATTTTATATCAGGTGATGCTACTCCCGGCTCCGTCATGGTCAAGTATGCTAGGGATAATTCAAATTGTAATACCAGAAAACTTTTGTCTACCACATATGCCGGAGACTGAATCGTAATACGTTTAGATAGTTCTAATCGGTCTTAGGTACGCTTGTACACATGCTATATGGTCAATTCTTCATACATAGCCTCGAAGGATTTGTATATAAGCTAACTCTGTGGATATGCAGCGTGATCATTGATGAAACAATTCTTGTACTCTTTTGTCACATGATTCAAATGCAGGGTCACTGGGGGATTGTTCGGCCCTGTTGAATGGCACATCCTAGTGTCAGAACTTCTGTATAGCTCTGGGCCGTGATTCGAAAGGCTCAAGATATACTCTTCGACCAGTCTGCTATCCCCCTCTTTATCTAACCTACTCCGCACAAGCAGCATTGTTTGAAAGGTTTCCGGACCGTCTGTGGGTAGTGGTTACGCCGCCCTCGCTTAGCCGCTCACCGCTACCCCCACTTTCCAGTCCACACACAGACTTACAAAACATTATATAATTTCGAATAAGCAGAATGAGTCTCCATGGTCGGGTGGTGTAGTTGGTTATCACATCTCGTTAACAATTCACAATTGTAACAACAAACCGAGAAGGTCCTGGGATCGAGCCCCAGCCTGATCATATAACTTTTTTTTTGGAGGGGCGTTTAGAGCGCCATTCACGCGCCCAACTGGGTTTTCTCTTCCTTTTTTGGCATTATTGATTCTCATTGGCTTTCAAAAATAGAAGAATCATCTGTATTAGCCTAGAAATGATCAAGTTATGGTATTTTGAAGCTGGGGACTTTCGGGGTCGATTTTTGAATCATCGAGGTAAGCGAGGGCATCGGCTGTCTAGGACTATAGTATGGGCTTACATTATACTTCAAATGCTTCAAAGAGTCCTGAAATCATAAATAATTGTCAAAATCCATGGTGAAAGCTATGTCCTAGAATAGTGGTGTTATCCTTTTGACTGTACGCCATTTGGTAGTGTGGACATTTGACATTCCTCGGCCAACACATAGACTCGAGGAAGGTGGAAACTGCTCTCGCGACCTTGAACTTCAAATTTAATCTGGTTCCTTTCGAATTTACGATGGGTGGTTCTGGTGGTGGTGGATGAGCAAAGTCCGTTGAGCGAACCCGATGCAGACTCCTTAACACCGTGATTTTACTCCTGGGATCTGAAGAGGAACAAGATTCTCATGAACAGCTTTCGAGGAGGCCAAAGGACTAAAGCCATCTGGTAGAAGCCGGATGTCAAATTTGCAACTATGTATTTGATCGCTTGGTGCGTTGCACAAGCGGAATAATCACTTGACAATGATCTTGTAATGCGACATCGAAATGTATTGCCCTTGAAAACATTGCATCCCCTGACCTGCAAATATTTCAGATTGAGCTGTGCTGAAGTATACGCACGAGCGCGTTCCGATGGTGGGGTTCTGGAGGGGGTTTGCCAGTTAATCATCGACCTCGGCTGCGTGATGCACAACTCCTCTTCAAGAATTTCCAACATCTACCCAACATCTACACTGAATACAGGACATACAATGGCATTCTTTTCAACAACCAAGATCGAATATGTGTTATATGTGGAAATTGTGCAGTAGTTGAAATTCGCACCCACCACCACTTACTGCAACAGCAACAGCAACATCGAGGGATTAGTGTCACCACTCACTGCAAACACTTGTAATTACTGTGCGGACATAGCTGAGAAGCTGAGCTTCTTGTTTAGGCTTTGCCTCCGGATCATCTCATATATTTCCTCTGACAGATTTTGAGTAATTAACCTGTGTCGACTATCCCGCAGCTCTGACGCCATTATTCCCAAAATTTGCCATCTAAAATCTACATTTCACAACGCGATCCACTCTTGCCTATGTGCTCCCTATGCTTCCGTCAAAGCTCGTCCCAGCTCTCACAAGGCAGTTAATCCTTCGCAAAATCGCCCAGCAACAATTATTTCATCAATTCTCACGCACAATGACCCTCAAAAAACCCATCAATCTCCTCCGCGGCTGGCCAAACCCTTCCCTCCTCCCTACCACCGCCATTTCCCGCGCAGCACAATCAGCCCTCGCAGACCCCTCAATATCAACTCCTGCTCTCCTCTACGGCCCAGACCCAGGCTACCAACCTCTCAGAGAAGAGATCGCAGAATGGATGAACAGATTCTTTGGTGGCGAACCAGACGCGGAACGCATCTGTATCACGGGGGGCGCAAGCCAGAATTTAGCTTGTGTATTACAAGTCTTTACAGATCCCTTGAAGACGACGGTTTGGATGGTTGCACCTGCGTATTTTCTTGCTTGTAGGATATTCGAGGATTCGGGTTTAAAGTTGAGGGCTGTGGAGGAGGGGAGTGATGGGATTGATTTAGTTGCACTTGAGGAATGGCTGAAAAGGGTTGAGAAGGAGGAAGGAGAGACTAAGGTGAGTTTGGACTATTTCCCTCCTTGTCTTCTTCAGTTCGAGCCCATTGAGGGGAATCCCGACCTTCCTCCCATTTTCACCTCACGTGATTACCATTTTTAGAAGACCGCAAGCCTTTTCCATAGCTGGTCTCTCTTATGGCTGCAACCATATGCTTGGATCATGATGTTTAGGTTTAGGTTTGAGGTTAATAGTCAGTTGCTGACAGAACAACAGACTCTCAAGCGATCAACACCATGGTCAAAAGTCTACCGTCATATCATCTACTGTGTCCCAACCTTCTCAAATCCCTCAGGGAAAACAATGTCCCTCTCCAACCGCCAAAATCTCGTCCGTATCGCCAGGAAACACGACGCCTTAATAATAACAGACGACGTCTACGATTTCCTCCAATTCCCCACCACTCCCTCAACCTCCCCATCCTCACTAACAAAAGCTCTTCTCCCCCGGCTCGTTGACATCGATCGAACTTTAGATCCCATTCCATCCCCAAAATCGTTCGGAAACGCAATGTCAAACGCCTCATTCTCAAAAATTGCCGGACCAGGAATCAGAACAGGATGGGCAGAAGCAACACCAACCTTCACCTATGGGCTCTCACAATGCGGCTCATCTCGCAGCGGAGGAGCACCTAGTCAGCTAGCAGCTACTTTCCTCACCGAACTGCTCAAAAGTGGAGAACTAGAATCTCATATCCAAAACGTTTTAACCCCAGCTTATAAACGACGATACGAGCTCATGATCTCGTCAATAAAGAATCTACTTGTCCCACTAGGGGTAAAGATCGGAGAAGTGAGTTTCGGAGGAAAAGCCGTGTTTGGAGGGTACTTTATCTGGCTTGAGATGCCAGATGATGTAGATGCAGCCACTGTCACGGATCTTGCGAAGAGTCAGGAGAATTTGATTGTTGCACCTGGACACATTTTTGAAGTTTCGGGGGACTCGAGTGTTCAGTTTCCGAAGTCTATTAGGTTGTGCTTTTCGTGGGAGGCGGAGGAGGATTTGGAAGAGGGTATTGTGAGGCTTGCGAGGGTTGTTGAGGCTGTGAAGAACGGCAAGAAAACAGGAACGACAGGAAGTGGGTCTGATAAAAGTACTATTAAGCAGGACTTGGGAGAATTTCAATGAGAACCTGAAGCCTAAGACAGAAAGGATATCAAAAAGTCGAAGCTTCCTGGAGTCTTCGTGGCATTCATGAACTCACTTGTATCACTCGGTTCATAGCAGGTTTGTGAGTTTTGAAAGTTCTTATTCAGTAGCTATTTCCTGCCTCTGGTGCTAGACCTTGGACATATGCAGCTAGCTAGCAAGATCGCATAAAGTTTCCATATCTCGACCGCACTGAAACCTTCAAAGGAGCAGTCCAGTCACCTTTCCCATATCATCGTCTGCACCATTAAGTGCCTCATGCCAACCTAGCAAGCGCTTGAAAAGCGGCTAATGACACCTAGCACAATGTACACGCCTTGCAAATTGCAATGGCCGCCGACGAGGACAAATCTCCGCTCATAACAGTTACAATTGTAGTGTGGAAGTGGGATTGCATGTAGAAAAGAAATAGTCCATACAGTGAGAAATCCTCCAACGAAGATATTCTCCATTCATAGTTTCGAGATCAGTCCGTTTAGGTGTGGACAGGTGTTGGGTTGTGTCTGTTCCAGTTCGATCCGTATCCTCTGCCTCCTCTACCACCACGACTAGGGTTTGGGCTAGAAGATACAGTGGTGTTTTCTGCAGGGGACGCAAAAGTTGCTGAAGTATCTCTACCTCTGCCTCGCGATTGCCGTGGACCACCACGAGAGCTGCCTCGGCGCGGGTTGCTCCTCTGGCGAGGTACCACTGGTATCGGAATGCTAACGCTTCGAGGCTCTTCCTGTCCTGGAACCTTAATGGTGACAGTTGTGTTGTTGTTGGAGATTTGCTGGGCAAAGGGCAAAACCTCAGCGCTTGTCGTATGTCCAACCTGGAATTTCTTCGCCAGATTCTTGGGCGGTTGGGGTGCTGGGTTCCAAGCATTCACCGGTGCCAAAGCTGGTACTTTGATAACAGGCAAATCGCCCATCTCTTGCTCCTCGAAGCACTCTTCCGCAGCAGGCTTTGACTCAACAGTCCCGTCATCTGTGGAGGAGTCTGTACTTCGAGATGGTAATGACACAGTTGCAGAACTCTGCTGATGATTCACATCCAAAGCACTCTTACTGGAAGAGTCAACAACGGAAGGATGCGGCTTTGGTGGGGAAGTATTGCGTCCGATCAGAGAGTTAATTCGTTCCTGCCAACCTCCCCCAGTCATTGGCTCCTGTCGGCGAACGTCCTGGAATTGTGAAGCTCTTCCTGCAGAAAACTGGTTGTTTGCATTGTGGTTTACAACAGGTACCACTGGCGCTTGTACTGCTGCTGCAAACGACACGGGCTTTGGGGGCCCAATTGGCGCCAGAACCGGTGGAGGAGGTAATTTGACTACAGGTGAAGGTCGAGGTAGAAGCACATGAGGGTGTGTCGTATCACCATCGTATGCTGGATGCCCAGCCATAGTTGGTGGGGGTGGAGATGGAGATCCTGGTCTGTCAAATGATGTAGGCTGCTCTTCCAATCGAACGTCGCGATTTGGGAAGAAACGAGAGCCTCGGACTGGCGGCGACGCAGTCATAGGTGGTCTCCAACCATCAAATGATGGCGGGTGATTGCCAGCGACATTGCGTCGGGCCATCTCTTGCTCTTCAAACATTCCTCGCGCCGTGGCCTCTTCCTGAGATGTTCGCGACTGCGATGGCTCATGGACAGTGGCCACCTTGCCTTGTACTTTGCCACGAGTTCCATCCTCATTAAGGCCCACTGGTCGCCAGGTCTCTTTGATGGTTACGTTGTTCTCGGCCTCGGCGCCCTTTTCTTGGAGTTCTCTTCGGCGGACATTCTCCGCATCCTGTTCTCTAGCAACTCTTGCGTCTTCCTGGGCGATTGTATCAGGAAGGCTTCCCCAACCAGAATTCGCCACAGCAGTCCGAGTTGCTTGATCCTGAGGAGAGATACGTTGTTGTCTGCTTGGTGGTCCGATAGGTGCAGGACGAGATCCATATTCCCGACCTTGTTGGTATTGACCGTTACCACGATTTGAGTTTGGTGGCCCGATTGGACCAGGGTGGGGTCCTTGATGCATTTCCGGAAGCCTGCTTAATTCTGGGTTGAAAGTGCCATTACCCAGTGTTCTATCATTTGTAGGAGGACCCCAGACGTTTCGCGGCGCAGGCTGTTGATTTGGTGCCGCCGCCCACGGCTTATACCTATCTGAAGACGAGGATGCAGCATTTTGCCAGGATTGTGATGGCCTGCTCTGTTGAGACTGTTGCCCACCCGACGGTCGTTGATCTTGAGAGATATCGCTGGATCGGGATTCGGATGCTGGCACCGAATGCTTTTCAGAAGACGCCGAGTCCACAGGTTCCTTCGTGACAGATGGCTGAACGGATTCTGGCGCCTCTTTTGGCTTCTCACTCGGTGCTGTGGATTCAGCTTTGGAAGTCGCGAGCTCAGCTTCGTCGCGTGTCTGAATCTGAGTTGGAGCTGGCTTATCTTCCTTGGGCGCGTCTTTCTTCTTCTTCTCGGGAGGTGGACCCATAGCTTCGAGTTTGAGTCGGATCCGCTCTTTCCTGGCGGCTTCCTCCTTTGCCTCTTCCTCTTGGCGTCTCTTGATCGCGAGTTCACGCGTCTGTCGCATGATCTTCTTCTGGACTTCGATAGGGTCCTCGTACACCGCAGCTGGAGCAGCTTCAATTGGCGCGTCTGTCGATGCTGGAGGTACAACTTGACCGTGTGTAGAATGAGGTGACGTGTGGCTAGTTACGGGTGAGGCGCGCGATTGTTGCCATTGCTGGTTCGGGTAACCGCGTTGGTTTTGGTGTTGGCCAGAAGGTGAGAAGTTTCTGGGCGATGATGGTGAATCGCTTACAGCCGCTAACGACCCTCTTCGTGGATTCAACATTTCTTGAGGAGGTGGCATGTCATGTTGACCCCTGCTCATACGTCTAAAAGCATTTCCGCTTCCACCACTAACGTTAGACGAGGTTCGCCTTCTGCCATAGCTGCCTTCATGTCCAGCTGCACGATGCGTTTGGAAAGCCGGTGATGGCTCTGCTGGACCATCATGAGAAGGTCGCTGGAGCACTGCTGGTTGATGGGCGCGTGCATCATTACGCGTAGACCCCCGACGTCCATCATTAACAGGCTCATATCTGCCAGACTGTGAATTATACAGCTCTCTACTCGTGTTGGAACCTTCTCTCCAGGATGATCGACTAAAGTCATCGGCAGCAATCTCCTTCGCGGGCGGAGGTGGCATTCCTTGAAACCCATGGGGATCTCTCTGAGAGAAACGAGCTGGCTGCTGCTGTTGCTGGGGGATCTCGATGGCGACCGGGGCGAGCCTTTCTACTGGCGGCAATGGTGCCCACGGAGACTTGACTGGAGTTGGAGGTCCTTGCGGCTTCGCAACCAGGGTCGGCTTCTCGGCAGCTCCCTTCAATATCAAACCTGTTCTTCCCGTCGCAAGTCCACCAGGCTTAACGGTTGGTGAAGCTGCTGCTTGAGTAGGAGCGGGAGACACAGGCTTTACCAATCCCGCAGGCTTTGTTTCCTTCAACGGGGCAGGAACTGGCTCAGGGTTTGGCACAGGTGTTTCGTCAGCTTGTGGTAATGTAATCTTCGTCCCATCAGTCCATTCTATAGTCTCAGGTGCCCAATCGTCGTCGTCGTCATCGATGTCTGCCCAATTTGCTTGTTTGCCCGGGTCGTCCGATTGTAGTCTCGTAGCCAAATGAATACCATATTGCTGTTTCAATTCCTCGTCTGTAAATCGCTTGGGTTCCGGAGGTGGTGCCGCTATTAAATGTCAATCTAGAATACTTTGGAGTTTGAAGAAGGTCCACGTACGTCTGTTCTTGTTCCACACTGCACTCGCATCTGGAGCTGCACCGGCTTTACCGCCGTTAGCAGCAGCAGCATTGCGAGGCGCCGAATCCCGAAGACCACTTCCAGACTTGGCCACCAATCGAGGTCGCAGAGTTGTGGTGGTTGAAGGCCCATTCTGAACAGGTGTTGACACAGCTGATCCTTTATCGCCAAGCTTCGAGGGTACCACAGGAGTAGCGCCTTTCGCAGCAAGAAAGGTCTTATTCACGGATACGGGCTTGAAAGACGCGACCTTCTTCACGGTGGATGCTGTGCGGACATGCCCCTTTTCATCTCCATGATTCTTCGAGGCCTCCGCTTTCGAAGCTTCAGTATCCGATCCTCCACTAACACTGACCTCCGCCGAGTTGACGACTGCTTCGACATGTTCGTCATCCTGCTTGGCTTCATCTTTCTCGTTGGTTCCGTTTACCGCAGGCTCGATCTGCTCAGATGTAGCATCTTGACTCGGGGTCTTAACTGTGTTCTATGCGCAAGTCAATAAATAAATCAATAAAGCCCAACGCGACCACTGCCCATCAACGCACCAGCTCATGATCAGGGATTGAGTTCGACGTCGCAAGAGATTCAGGGGGCGCAGTTGCCATTCTACGTCTTCAGCGGTTGTCTGCGAAGATTCGGGCTGCTGCGCATGCGTTGGCGAATCGTAATCTCGAGAGCTGGTGAAGCTGGAGCGTATCGGTAGAGTCAGTCGCAGTATTGGCAGTATTTGCCAAGTCGAAGGACTTGATAGCTCTCTAATGGTAAAGAGGTAGGGGGTGGAGGTCGTTTCGTGGTGTTCGATTGATTTTTGTCACATCTTCTCCACGTCAGGTCAGGGACAAAGCTCGCTAGGTTAGGATTAGCGGCTCTCGTAACGGCAAGGCTGAGATTTAATCACAAGATGAAATTTGAACGCGACTATTTATTTCGAAATCCTTTTTGCTGATGCTTTCATTGTACCTTTGCATAACCTTTTCTGTGAGGTGATATGTCTCCTGTGAAACTCCCCAAGTTCGTTCAAGGTGTGTCTTCAGGCACTACACCGAGACGACGAGAGTTGGCCTGTGTATGACAGATAATACTATACAGGCGTTGTATGCCATGATAAGGCCGAGAAGTCAAGTGTAACTTTGTTAGGCCAGTATTCGTCTCGCAATGCAGGAAACTTAAGTGGCGTTTAACATACTAAGCCCATAAGCAACATGAAGGAGTGCCGGTCGAATCTTTCATACACTTTAAAAGTTGCATATGATGGAAGGCATCGTTGTAGTCTTTCGTATGGCCAGAAAATTCGTCTTCGGAATTGCAGCTGATGGGCTCAATAACATCGTCAAGCTTTCCAAGCTAAGAATACAATACCATACATCAGTCAACATGTCAGTATTAGTCGGCGCCAGATCGTCAGCTTGGCCCCCGGACTCGACAGCTCTCATGACAGGAACAATATAATTCTCTAGGCAAAGCCGAGAGACTTCTCTGCAAATGAGATGGAACGGTATGGTGGCTTCGAGGTGCAGCTGTATTCGGATTTACTTATTTACATCGATCATAATCTAACACTCCCTTCTCTCCTGTCCACATTCCTAATCCTGTTCGTGCATCTAGTGAGCATTGTTCTTGTGATGACCTGCAGTTTGTTAGATATGGGTACCCCAACAACTGGCCTGGATATCTTACGGAGATGGAAGTAGTAGTTCTGAGCATAACCAATGGTGAGGATGAGGGCAATGGCGTGGATAAGAGCTGTGCAAATTGTCAGAAAATGGATGTTTGATCGTATGGGTATAGCACGTACGAGTTGCCGATGGGTTCTTCCCGAAGTACTTCGCCTGATATCTGCCGAGAAGACCCTTGGGCTTAACGTCTGGTGCGGCTCCTCGAGGAAGCTTCTCGTAGAAGCTGACTACACGCTGCATTCGGGCAGCATCTTGAGCAGCGCCGAGTCCCTACTTCCCATCAGCCATGCTCTTGTAACTTCTGCGAAGCTAGTCCTGCCACAGCGCTCGTCCGGCATTTCGTAAGGGTACTGTAATCGCAGTAGGAGGATGTGGGGAACTCAAAGGCTTACAGAAGGAGAGGCCACCTGCAATTGACGTTAGCTGAGCTCGGTATTAGCTAGAAATTGATGGTTACCTTGGGTGGAATGAGAGTCGAAAGCGCACGGCGGGTGATGAAGCTCATCTTGACTGTAATCGCAAGAGGTCAGCCCAATTCGTCCTTTAAACTTCTCCCAACAGTCTACCGGCAGATATTCGAGATGGCGTACCTAATTGGGGTCCTGAGATGAAGCGGCGGGGAAGAAGTTGCGATCTGATGTGATTTGAAGGGCTTTGAGGTTCACGTTCCGAAAGCTCCCTCACGCTAGTGTGATGACTAAGCTGTTCCTGTACATCGAACGTCGACAAGAGGCTCAATCGACGATTTAGACGGCAATACACACCACGATGTCGTTGCTACGCCCATCAATTACAGGCCGCCTGCTCAGAGCAGGAGCTCCGGCAGCTCGTCGAATTGTCCCTGCGACCGTACGATATGACAGCACCACGGCATTGGGAACGCCCCTCACTTTATCGGACTCTTCAAGTGTTCCAGCAGAAACAGGAGAACCAAAAGATGTCAAACCCAGATACAACCAGCCGGATTATGCTGCCGAAGTTGATCAGGCTTCATCGTAAGACTATATACACCAATTTTTGTTCAAGCTGACAGGATCAGGACCTTCTCCCCAATCCCGAAACGAGTTATGAACGGCAGTGAAGATACAGATGTTTTGCCTGCTGCTGTGTTGTCAGGTGCTCCAATTGAGCTAGAGGCAAGAACCGTACGGTAGGACAATTGAATGTGAATATCACGGAGTCAAGTCTGACAAGATTCAGCATCTATCGCCCCGCCAAAACAGCTACACAATCTGGAGACTGGCACGGCCACCACTGGCGGATGGACTGGGATATTCTGTCAAAGGGGCACCGATGGGAGAACCCATTGATGGGCTGGCAATCATCTGCAGATTTCATGCAGGGGACACACCTGAACTTCAAGTCCAAGGAGGATGCGATCAAGTTTGCAGAGAAGCAAGGATATGAGTACTTCGTTCAGGAGCCAAACAACAGGAGGATCATCCCCAAGGCATACGCGAATAACTTCTTGTGGTCGGATAAGAAGTTGAAGCACATCAGGACGAAGTAGAAGGGCGCGAGATTGTACATGCGTTAGGATGATGCGTTTATATCAAGCTTTCTGCAGCGACATCAGGAATATGCACTCATTCGCGGGAATCACGAAATAGAGAAGTACAAGTCAGAACCTCTTTATGTCTTATTTACACAACCGTGGCCTTCTTGGTTGTTATCCTCTTGCATATATCGCAGCTATGCAGTTTGTATATCCACTAGCTAGACGATGAAGAAAGCCTGTACCTCATTATACTCCTCCACTCCACCCTGAATGGCATCAGATCGACACCAAGCTGGTGCCCAAATTGCTGGCATCTCGAGATCGAATTGAGGAGTTCTCCGTAGAAAATTTTGTAGAGCATACAAAACACTTGTAGAAGGATTCCACGAGCTCCCGCCTCACCTTGGAGACTGAATACTGCGATCTGTAACCCGAAATTTCCTTTGTAGTTCGATGTCCTCCACCATTCCTCTCATCCACCAACGCTCCTAACGAACGTATGCCAAACATGCTCCCACTTCGAAACAAAAGTTGCCTTGCGAAACGGAAAGTCACCAGCGAAGAGTGCGTAGCCAGCATGCTTCGGAGCCTCGACCTCAACCACTACTCGTCCTGGAAATGCATTATACAAAGACATAACCATGCTAAAGTCCGGTGGATGAGTATCCTCCACATAGACAATAACGACCAATGATTCCAAGGCTGAGAACTTCTGAAGATACTTCTCAATTCCCGGTAATACCAGTCCGGATTTCCAGTTGACCTTCGCTTTCGTAGGAGAGAATCCCATAATGCCCCATTGTCGACGTGAAAGTTCATCACCGCCGCGAGGAAGCATGATCATGACTTTCTTGGCGAAGCGGTGGAGGTTGGGTCGCTTGTCGAGGAGTGGGTAGACGAGGTTCCAGCGAGCACGGGGATCTTCATTGGGGTACTGCGAGATGTAGCCGCCGATTGATACTTCATCAACCATGGAGTCGATATAAGAGAGTACCTCACTGTAGATCTGCTTGTTGACGAAGAGAAGGGACAAGGTTCCGATCCCGTTGATTCTCAAGCGTCCTTGACCAGTCCACTACAGAGAGTCAGTACCGTAGCTTTTTGAACACATACTTTCCAGGAAGATTGGACCCCGCTTAAGAGCCGTCCCGTTGTAAAAGGAGTGAAGTGAATAGAGATGTTCTGCTTACTCGTGGGAGAACTGATACTGTGATGCCGCTTAGCTTTGTTGAAGGTGAATACTTGCTGGGACACTTCAGCGCGCCAATGATACACAATTCGATTATTTGATTGCGGAGTTCGCCAGGAAGAACGTTGGTCAGTGGTGAGGGCTGTCTCGACCAGCGACGTGGGTTGATCGGGGCCATCTTCCTCGAGTGGTGAACAGGGGTGGTTGGGGATGCCAGATCGAAGATTTGATATGAAACGAATATATTGATCTAGATTACAGGCGATAAAGAAAACTCGAGTGCAGAAAGTGAATCTGGAAGAACGAGGCTGTCGATTCACAGGCAGCAGGGTGCAAGACATGAGGCTAAGATCAGCCGGGTCTGTATATCCACGTGATGAAGGCGAATGTCCCATATTGAAGATGAAAGTAAACATCCGAGCAAAGTCCAATTGCGTGCAATTGTATACGGATTTTTAAATCAGAGGCTTCAGCACTTGTCTGGTCATCGAGCCTGCGTTGTGAGATCCTGAGAATCGTTCGATAAAGTCCAGCAAGAAGCTCGAAGAGCAGGGACAAACATATCCCACTTGGATAGAGGTGCAGCTATGGCTTGAGTAGCAGAGATATTGAGAGAAAATACAAATGTAAGATGGTCTAAAAATGTACAGGTTTGAAGTTTGCAACTTTGAGAAGAACAATAGTGGACCAGATGCAGTTTTAGCGCCACTTTATGCAGAGTTTATCCAACTCTTCTCGCGCCCTTCTCGCAATCCCACATCTTATGCAATCTCCACCACAACATAATATCTTCGAGAACGTTAAGTAACTATCCCACGGAACAACGCTTCTTCGCCTCATCGCAAATCAAGATTCGTCCCTCAATCTCCCCAATTTCGGAACTTCTTGAAGCCGCTTCTCAACGTCGCACCTCTGCAAGCGCCTATGGCTAATGCCGAAGGTCAAGCTCAGTCGAATCTATTAGCTCAAACAGACACCTCTGTTCTGATATCAGATGGCGTCCAGACTGTAAAGCATGACAATAACCCTGTCATCCTTAACTTTAATCTTATCCGATCTTAGGGCAATTGTTGCTTGTTCTCCTATCTCTGTTTCGTGTTTTGAGCTCTGAAGCTCTTGGTGTTTGATCGTAGCCTCGATCACTGAGATCACGACACAGCCTGGCTGTCGTGATCGGACCTCATATTTCACCTGTCAGCTCGTAGCTTCGTTCTGCATTCTTCTTAACTTCTTAATATTTGTATCAATTATTGACACAAGAGTTGCGTTGACCAGGTGCAATTCTCTTGTATTCCAGTGCGACTAGGAGATCTAACTATGTATTTCTCCAAAATCTCATGATCTGGGTGCTTGTCCGGGATCCCTATCAAGTATCAAACTCAAAATGTCGCAAGACAAGCTTAAAATGTTCTCCATTTATTTTTATCCTTCGTCCCAACCCAATTACCGTCTAGATCTCATCCCGAAATCCGGCTGCGATGCCAAGCCGCACAGACTTTGGGTGTCTCCTGTATCATGTTCTGTTTTCAGACAACTGCGCCTCGCTCGTTCGTCCCATGCGAAGACCTTAAGTTGTTTCGTTGATCAGAGAATCCGGAGATTGCCTATCCTTCCTGGAGCTGGAGGCTGAGCTGGTTTCGTTATGCGGACAGGAGACTTGATATAAACAGCTGCCCCGACTCTGCAGGAGGCCTTTTCTCACCACCACTTCTTATTCTCACAAGCAAGGGTGCATACTCTCATTCGGTCTTTACATTCACTTATTACTGCCAGGCAGCTTAATTTTCCGTTCTTTCTTCATCTGACAGGTTTCAAATCACAATTTATACCTTTCATCGATACCCTGACCGCACAAACATCATCAAGAGAGTTCCAAAATATTTCAACATCAAGATGCAATTCTTCTCAGTTCTTGTATTGGCACTCGCCTCCTCTGCTTTGGCCACCTCAGATTCCAGCTCTTGGGACTCAAGCTCAAAGTCCTCCGACTCCTTATCAGACAAGAACTCCTCAGTGTCCAGCTATGGCGGGAGCTCATCAGACTCTTCATCTGATAGCTCTGGATCATCTGATAAGGGATCAAGCTCGTACAGCTCCGGCTCAGACTCGAATTCATCCAGCAAGGACTCGAGCTCTTACAAGTCGGGCTCAGACTCGAGCTCATATGACAAGGGCTCATCCGACAAAGACTCATCCGATAAGGGCTCTTACAACTCGGGCTCAGATTCATCGTACGGCAAAGGTTCAGATTACGGCTCGAAGTCCAACAAGACCGAGACAACAACCACCGAGTCATCCAATACCAAGACAACCGTAGTATCTAGCGAGGCCACCTACACCGCGAAGGACAAGAACTCAACCTCCACAAAAACCAAGTCTTCCGAGGGCCAGAACTGGGAGACACTTACCACCACCCACACAAAGACGGAGACCCTGACACAGTCGCTCGAAGCTGGAAACGTAAGTATGACCCTAATCCAGTGATAACATGATCTAACGAGCCTCCAGACTGTCATTATATCAATCATCCTCAGCACTGAGACCTGGAGCACCGCCGCCAGCACTACTGTCGTCCAAAACACCATTCCCATTCTCACTGCTCAAACTTCAATTGTTCAAGCCACCGAGTCTCAAGTAGCTGTCACTACCCCAGCTGCTATCACGTCCGCCGCTGCCATCACAACTTCATTCACCAAGGCGACTGCGTCGAAGACCACTGCGTCAAATACGACCTCGCTAGTTCAACAAGCCAACCAGACAGCTCCTGCTCTTACCTTTACTGGAAGCGCATCAACGATCAGCCAGTACTCCACTGTCATGGCAGCTGGGTTCCTTGTTTTGGTGGCAGCATTTTTGTGATCTGATCTAGTCTGGGATGAGATTGGGAGCGTTGTACTATTTCTTCTGACCGGTAGATCCGAGGTGTAATTTAAGGGGCGTAAATGGTATGACACGAGTTTACAAGGCTTGGTAGTCTTAATGAAGGCTTAGATGATACCCATTCGATCCATTTGGACGAGCATAATAGATCAATCTAAATACATGTCCATCTGCGTTTCTCCTCGAGGTCGTTCAACTGACAGTAAATGCTGGCATCTGTGCACCTTTTGAAAGGAGCGCTTCGATGTAGGACCTTAGAGTTTCGTGAATCAACGAAAGACGCAAAATACTTCTTATTTGGTGAGCCATCGCACCCAGCCTTCGATCAATCATTAAAAAATTGAATCAAATTCTGAAAGAAGAGTCCAAGCTTTAGTTGAGATGAGAGGCAGTGGTTGTTGCCTGAGTGGCGAGGAGCTTGGCTGATGCGTGGGCGCAAAGCACCTCATATAGCTACCAACAAGCAAATATTTTCCGCCTTCGGGCATTTGGTCAATTTGAAACGATACAGAGAAGATTAGCATGGCCCCTGCACTAAGGATGACACGCTCAATCAAAGAGAAGCTACCAATTTTTTTGGTGTTCTATTAGCGGTAGAAAGGGAGAGCCGCTTAACAATAGAGGTTCTTGAGGTCTCAACCAAACTGTTGAACACGTTTTTTCTATCTTTTTTTGCTCTTTTTCAGTCAAACCGTAAGCGAGAAAAGCCGAGGTATAGCCACTAGCGCGGATAGATTGAGTTTCCATTTTTATTTCGATGCCCGACATGTCTTGAATCCTCTCTCGGAACAGCCTTGCTAGCGCATGCGAGCCTCGTCAACACAAGGCCTTCAACATCCAGAAAGTTAAGCATCAAACCGATGCGCCACCCTCACCACCACCACCATGGACGATATTGAATCCCTTGAGCTCCTCTCTTTGGTCTCCAAAGTGACCTCTGAACTACAAAACCATCTTGGGATTAGCGACAAGACTCTCGCAGAATTTGTCATCGCCCAGCATGCAGAATGCACGTCTCTCGAAGAGTTCCAGGCGAAGCTGGATGCCATGGGGGCAGACTTTCCGCAGAGTCTGATAGAGAGTGTGGATCGGTTAGTGAAGACTATGCATCCAAGTTATAAGGGGAAGGCGAATGGTGGCGGGCAGAATGGAACTGGGAATGAGAAACGCAAGATTGAGGAGAAAACGAAAGTATTCAAGGGACTTGCTATGCCGGACAAGGAGCTACCGTGGAAGGATGAAGTAGGGGAGGACACAAATAAGGGACCAGATGCGATTGACGATACGTTGGCTCTGCTGGAGGGATTGGAAAGCAATGCTAGGACCGAGACTGCTGGCAGGACGAGTCGGAAACGAAGTCGAAGCCCCGATGAAGATTACGATAGAGGACGAAGTCGCCAAGACAAATACAGATCACGATCACGGTCAGGAGAAGGCCGCCGGCGGAGGAAAGGCGGATATGAGGATGAAGACGAGTTTGGACGCTCGAGAAATGGTCACAAGAAAAGCAGCCGGCGGAGGAGAGACGACGATGATGAATTCAGACGACCACCCACTCCCGAGATTGACAATGAACCGGTGCTGTTCAAGGTTTATGATGGGCATGTCACAGGCGTCAAGGACTTCGGAGCATTTGTCAATATACATGGAGTCAAGGGCAAAGTTGATGGGCTTGTTCATGTGTCAGCGTTGGTAGAGGGACAACGTGTGAACCACCCGTCCGACCTTGTGTCGAGAGGGCAGCCCGTCAAAGCCAAAGTCATCAAGATTGAGGGAGGGAGGATCGGTCTGTCGATGAAAGATGTTGATCAAGAGACAGGCAGGGATTTGGCCCCTCAGGCTAGGATACAGTCTGGGGCAAATTCGGAAAGACTTGGAGGTGGAAAGGATGAATATGGTCTCATCGATGAGAAGACTTTGGTGTTCGAGGATCAAATGTCCAACAATCGCCGGAAGAATAAGAAGCGGATGACGTCTCCAGAACGTTGGGAAATTAGGCAACTTATCGCTTCTGGTGTTGTCAAAGCTTCCGATTACCCTGATCTTGATGAAGATTACAACGCCACTCTGAATGGCGAGGGTGAAATGGAGCTGGAGGAGGACGTGGATATTGAGATTCGAGAAGAAGAGCCGCCGTTCTTAGCTGGTCAAACGAAGCAATCGCTCGAACTCTCTCCAATCCGAGTAGTCAAGGCACCTGATGGTTCGATGAATCGAGCGGCGATGGCAGGAACGACCTTGGCGAAGGATCGGAGAGAGTTGAGGCAGCAGGAGGCTCAAGATAAAGCGGCAGAGGAAAACTCCAAGGTCGATCTGTCAGCGCAATGGAACGATCCTATGGTCAACCCAGATGAGAGGAAGTTTGCTAGTGATCTTAGGAGCGCCAAACCACAGATTACAAATGAAGTGGTCCCGGAATGGAAAAAGGCAACACAGAATAAGGAGCAGTCTTTTGGTCGGAGAACAGATATGACTATCAAGCAGCAGCGAGAGTCACTTCCTGTCTACAGGTTTAGGACAGAGCTTATTAAGGCCGTGCACGCGAATCAGTTGCTCATTGTGGTCGGTGATACTGGATCTGGTAAGACCACTCAATTGACTCAATACCTTGCCGAAGCTGGATTTGCGAACAATGGCATAATCGGTTGTACACAACCTCGTCGTGTTGCTGCCATGTCCGTCGCAAAGCGTGTCGCCGAAGAAGTCGGGTGCCAGCTTGGCCAGGAGGTCGGATATACTATTCGTTTTGAGGACTGCACAAGTCCCGCCACGAAGATAAAGTATATGACGGATGGTATGTTGCAGCGAGAGATTTTGATGGACTCGGATCTTAAGAGATATTCTGTCATCATGCTTGACGAGGCACACGAGCGCACTATTGCCACCGATGTTTTATTCGCCCTACTCAAGAAAACACTGAAGAGACGGCCGGATCTGAAGGTCATTGTCACATCCGCAACCCTTGATGCAGATAAGTTCTCGGCTTATTTCAACGAATGTCCTATTTTCTCGATCCCAGGTCGGACTTTCCCTGTCGAAGTCATGTATTCTCGAGAGCCAGAGTCCGACTATCTTGATGCAGCGCTGGTTACTGTCATGCAGATTCACTTGACAGAACCCCCAGGAGATATCCTTCTTTTCTTGACCGGCCAAGAAGAAATTGATACGAGTTGCGAGATCCTCTTCGAACGCATGAAAGCCCTTGGACCAAGTGTACCAGAGCTTATCGTTCTTCCTGTATACTCAGCGCTACCAAGTGAGATGCAGAGTAAGATTTTCGACCCGGCGCCTCCTGGAAGCAGAAAGGTTGTCATCGCGACCAACATTGCCGAAACTTCGATCACAATCGACCACATCTACTATGTTATCGATCCCGGATTCGTCAAACAAAACGCTTACGACCCTAAGCTGGGAATGGATTCTCTTGTTGTGACGCCAATTTCACAAGCTCAAGCAAAGCAACGATCTGGTCGTGCAGGAAGAACAGGTCCAGGAAAGTGCTTCCGTCTCTATACAGAAGCTGCGTTTCAATCGGAAATGCTGCCTACTTCGATTCCTGAAATTCAAAGGCAGAACTTGTCAACCACGATTCTCATGCTTAAAGCCATGGGTATCAATGATCTGTTACATTTTGATTTCATGGATCCTCCTCCAACAAACACTATGTTGACTGCTCTCGAAGAATTATACGCCTTATCAGCTCTAGACGACGAAGGTCTCTTGACTCGTCTAGGTCGAAAGATGGCCGATTTCCCAATGGACCCAGCCCTCGCAAAAGTCCTAATTGCTTCGGTAGATTTGAAGTGCTCTGACGAAGTTCTCAGCATTGTCGCTATGTTGTCCATGCCAACCGTCTTCTACCGACCCAAAGAAAAGCAGACACAAGCTGATCAAAAGAAAGCCAAGTTCCACGACCCCCATGGAGACCACTTAACTCTTCTCAACGTCTACAATTCGTGGAAACAGAATAAATTTGCAAATCCTTGGTGTTTCGAGAACTTTATCCAAGCACGATCCATGCGCCGAGCAAAGGATGTAAGAGATCAACTCGTCAAGATCATGGAACGATATAAACATCCCGTCATCTCCTGTGGCCGCGACACTCAGAAAGTACGACAAGCACTCTGCTCAGGCTTCTTCCGCAATTCCGCCCGCAAAGATCCTTCAGAAGGCTACAAAACCCTCACCGAAGGCACACCTGTGTATCTCCATCCTTCCTCCGCCCTGTTCGGTAAACAAGCAGAGTGGGTGATATATGATACTTTAGTGTTGACTAGTAAGGAGTATATGCACTACACGACGTCTATTGAGCCGAAATGGTTGGTGGAGGCGGCACCGAGCTTCTTTAAGGTTGCGCCGACGGATAAGTTGAGTAAGAGAAAGAAGGCGGAGAGGATACAGCCGTTGTATAATAAGTTTGCTGCGGAGGATGATTGGAGGTTATCTGCGCAGAAAAGGCAGGGTAGGGGAGGTGGTGGTGGGACTTGGGGTTAGATGGTGCATGAATTGGATGAAGAATGCTGTATGTTGGTCTTAAGCCGAATGACAAAGCGAAAAGGAAGATACCAAGTGTTTCCTTGTTGACCCAATTACTGTTGATAGTTCAAACACTGAGCTGTGCCGTGCAACTACTACTGCTGAATTGTCCATTCCCTCCATATTCACTTTCCTTCTAACTTGCACTACAGAAGCGGAACGCACACTCAGCATTGCATGGTCATTCTGGCTTTAAACAATCTCGAGATTAGTAGTTACTTTTCTTCGCACTGTTATTCACTACAAAGACCGTTTATTGCGTGGAAATCCCACTTTACTCTTGTTTCTCGGCGATGTCTGGAGATTTAAGGATAGTCCGCTTTGGTTCAGACATTGGTATCATTTAAATTCGCTCTCTGAACACCCGTCTTCTCAGCTTTATATCTGATAAGAAGTAGCACGTATTGCCCAATGCGATAATGATTGATCCAAAGAAGCCCTCAAGAACACCTTCAAAGCGGCGGCAAGAAGCAGCTTCGTACAGTCCGCTTTCATCCTGATCCAGATAACATACACAATGCGGTGCGTGTATCAAATGTAGAAACAAAACTCAAATTATATAAGTCTATACGCTTCAACTTCCACCGAGCCGCTTTCTCAATATGCTCCATCTATCCAATTTCTCTGAAATTAGTGTTAATCCTAGAGAAAACATGTCTTCATCACCTCCAAAGAAAGCTCGGGTTACTCAGGTTCGTTCCCCAGAAACTTTTCGATGACTGAGTTAGAGAACATCAAAGTTGCCACAGTCAGAAATTTGGCTAATCAATGATCAAATCATGCCAGATCCAGATATCTTTCCATGAAGTGGGATCAGTCACCATGCCGGGAAGATCATCAAAAAGACCTAGCTGCCGACTCGGGAAGAGCACGATCGGATGTTGTTTCTTGCTTGTGTCAGCATGCAGTCCGTATGATTGTGTGATGTGCTAAGATGCTAGTTCTCGTGCCACACAAATGGAGAGAATGTTTCTTATGTGAGGTTGCGAGTGTTCCACTTCCATACTAGAAGGACGATGCTGCTGTCCATTACTGGAATCCTCAAAACTGTTACCTTGTCATAAGCTGATGAGCAGAGCTGCGTGAGCTTTTCCTCTGTTGGACAAGTCTATGCTATGTTAATTGAATAGTCATTGTCTGTTCTCTGATTCAGGTTCAGACCAAGTAGCTCTGAATATATGTCCTCTAAATGGTAAATAGAGTCTTTGAAAAAAGTCAATCAAACGCCAATGACCAACAAGCTCACCAACATTAACTTGCCTTCGAAGTCTGACAAGCTAACGGATGTTGACAATTCAGCAACGGCAATGTGCGAGTTCAAGTCGGCAGTCCTAGAAGGATAGAAGCTCAAATAATGTTGGTCACTAACCTATTGTAATAACTCTCGAGTTTTCAGCACATTGTGCTAGCCTGAGAGACCACAGAACTTCACGACAGTCAAAACGATACTGACATCTGATCAGACCTTCACTTGCAGACCGCAAACAGCTCAGCTCACATCATCGACAAAATCCGGTCAGTATTACCACTAACCAATCAACATTAAGGAGTACACACATATCACATCAGAAATCCCACGTTAAAGTGATACATGTGATGCTATTGCTCTACTTTAAGGCAAATTGCCGTGGTAATCCCTTCTACCAAACCATTATCTTTACATGCACATCGCACATCATCACTTCATTCATATCCGTCATCTCACCCACCCCTCACTGTCTCCTAAATGCACCCTGTGGAGGTGGTCCTCTACCATCAAACGGCGCGCCGAAACTCATTCCATCCGGTCCTGGGAACCCACCACCCATACCTTGAGGCATGAATCCCGGTGGAGGAGGGTTGTAGAATCCTGGTGGGGGCTGCATTTGCATATTTCGTGGGGGTCCGGCCATGATCTCCGGTGGAGGGAATGAGGCCATTGGGAAGGGAGGGAACATTTGTTGGGGCATCGGCATACGACTCTGTCCGCCTGCTAGTCCTGGGGGAGGGGCGATGTTCTGAGCAATACGGTGTGGAGGGGGAAGTTGTGGTTGACGGTCCCAGCCAAGTTCCAGACCTGGTGGTGGTGGTCGAGAAAGGATTTGGGTGGGTTGAGCAGACTGTCTCTCATGAGGTAAAGGCCCACCACGTTGGAATGCTGCATCATCGTAGAAGCCTGGTGGTGCTTGGGGGCGAGTTTGGCGTTGCGATGCGCTTCGTTCACGCTGAGCCTGTGCCTCTCTCTGCATCTCCTGCTCGCGCTGTTGGTGCTCCATCAATTGTTGTTGCAATTGGCGCTCGCGGTCGTTGGACTTTTGAGGGATTCTTCCAGACATGACCTGCTCGATTCTTTGAGGCTCTGGGGCACTTTTCATCAGACCCATGAGAAAGTCCGCTTGAGGATCACGTCTCTGTGGTTGGCCTGGTCTCACGGAAGACTGACTAACAGCATTCTGACGCTGGCCAACCAGATCCTGCAATAATTGTTCCGTACTACTGGGCCGTCCCGTCGGTTGACTATTGGCCAATAGCCGTTGAGTTTGCAAATCCTGCAGCACTTGAGGGTTGCGCTGTTCAGGACGACGTTCCTCTTGAAACTCGGGACGATATTGCTGAAATGCTTCAAGTCCAGGTCCAGTACTTTGAGGCTTCTCGGTGGCAGGGGGCTTTGGCTGCTGTAAGGGATTGGCAGGAGGTGTCGAACCAGAGCTGCTCTGGGTCTGGAAGTGTAGCTTTTGCAATAATGCTGCGAATGCTTCCTTTTCATTTGACTGACCTCCACCCAAAATAGGCTGAGCAGGTTCCTGTGCATTTTGTGACGGTGGTGGTTGAGCTGGCGGCTCTGTTTGTCGTCGTGAAGCGTCATCTTGATTGAAGAACGACGTGAATCTCGAAGCCTTTCCCATTGTAGCAGCCTTGGCAATACTCTCCTTCTTCAACTCAGGACCGAGTTCTGGTGGCGCCTCAGTCGTTGGGGTACCCCACTTTCCGAAGAACTTGTCGGGTCCAGTGTCCAGTTCCAAAGGTGTCTGAACTTTCTTCTCCAATCCGAAGAACGATGGCGCATCAGGCTTGGCAGCAGACTCTTGAACTGGAGCCTTTCCACGTCCCTCCTGTGCTGCCATCGACTCCTTCCACTTCTGAAATTCGTCCAGCGAGTGTGCTTTGCTTTTATCCTCAGCAGGCTCGTCCATCCATTCAGGCTCACGCTCTTGTCGGTGGTCTCGCTGATCTCGCTGTTCCCTATCTCCTCTCTCCCAACGTGGTCGCTCACCACGATCACGATCGCCACGGTCATTTCTCTCCACCCTGTCATCACGCTCCTTTTCTCTCCAACCTCTACTTCGGTCAGCAAATCTGTCCCCATTGCTGTTGCGGTCTCTTGGGGTTGGGGGTGCATCGTTGTTCTCCCTGTCTCGGAACCATGAAGGCTCATTGCGGCCGCGTCCAGTACCATTCTTGCGAGTATCGCGGTCTTGGTCATGTTCGCCGTCCTTATTATCACGGGCTGCAAATCTGTCAAAACCTCGTGGTGTGTCTTTTACATCACGGTCATCTCGATCCTTGAATCTCCTGTCTTCCCTCCTGTCGTCTCTGTGTCGATCAACACCCATACGCCCTTGGAATCGCTCAGCACCTTCGGTGCCGAAACTCTTTCTAGGCTTCACAGTGCTCCATCCATCGCTGTCCTGATCTCCATCGGCGCGCTTTGCACGTAGATTATTCCTTGCCTCTCGTGTCCTATCACCCTCGCCTTCAGTCTTCGTACGGTTAGAGAACCGATCTCGAAAGTCGCGCTCAGTCAATGGTGCGCGATCTGGTGAGTCGAAGGTTTTGCCAGGAGTTCGGATAGATGTAGCAGAAAGGAAGGAGGTTTTAGGAGGACCGAGAATAATATCTTCAGGATCTATGAAACGTATCAGCAGAAAGATACCACAACTGAGCGCGTTATGCTTACTGGCACTGTTGCGTGAGATGTGCCTTTCGGCAACAGGGCGCCTGGGTGTTTGGTCTGGAAAAGCATTAGAGTCGTAGTTCTTGGTCTTATCAACACCTTGTCTATTGGAGCTTGTACGTGTATTATCTGCTGGTGGTCTATAGTTTGTCAATGAGGAAACAGTTTGGTCCTCTAGATCTGTGGTCTTACCCCATCCATTGGTCCGACGGTGGGAGGCCTGTTGGTTTGACCACGAGGGGAGAATCCTTGAGGTATTTCAACTCTTCCACATCGTACCGCCGAGGCTCGGCAGCAGGTACATCTTGCTTGCCCTCCATCAAGTTGGAGGCTAATAGATTGTAGCAAGTCTTTCTTCAATGTATGTTGTTCCTTCACACAATATGACAGGCCGCAGAAGAAGTTGAGATCGAGGTGTTTGTGATGAAAATGTTGTCGAGGGCGGTATCGGTGGTCGCGTGCAATGAAACGTAAAGTTTAGTTTGACAGCGATATCAGAGATGGAGAGACAGATGTTGTCTTGTCGAGTTCGGCTGAGCGCAAGGCGCAAAGCTCAAAGAAGAGGTCGTGTGTCCAAGGAGGGGATACAGGAGGTGTTGGATCTTGGAGTCACAGGGCGACAGCACATGCGCCTGGTTTGTGTTTATCTTTGAGTAGGTGCAGGAGACTTGTTTGTAGACGTGGTCACCAATGAACCGGCTTTTGTGGAGATGTAGGTGGGCATGTGTGTTGAGGAGGCTTGAGGCGATGTGAATCTATTCAGACCGCGAGAAGGCTGTCTCGCTAAGGGCCTTGAAGCTAGAGCACGGTCCTTAGAGCGCACAAATACTGGCGTGTAAGGCTCCTGTTTTCTGTTCACCTTCGAGTAGACATCAAAATCCAGGTGCAGTGGGAGAGGTAATTGTTGGGAATGTCTGTGATTTATTATATCATTGTCTGTTCAAAGGTGTCCTTCGAGCTCCAGTTGAAGACTGCGGCATTGTGGGGCATGCCCATTGTCACAATAAAGACTCGGTCAAGGTCTCACCCACACAATCCAGAGCATCATGTTACAGCATTCAAACTTTGGGTATCTTATCAGCATATATCTACATTCCAGGCGTCTCACGGTTTAGCATTTGGTGTTGCCAAATTTATCCCCTTCTTCCATCTTCCAACTCTCACCTCGTCGCATGACTTCGATACCTTGTCCATCAACACTTGGACCGACATTCCTCCTCCAAGAGCAGCTTGTGCCTGCAGCCAGGTCATAGTACTGAACCTGGTTATCAGTGTGGTGCTTCCACCCCTGATAGTCGAGGCTTTGAGAACAATCTTGAGAATTTTATCTCTCAAGTTCGCCCGCAGATACCTGCTGTTGTACAGAGATAGCAGTCTTTCGAACACCAATCTCCTGCGATATATGGCCATGTCTGCCTCCGTCTTCAGGCCGGTGAGCATATAGCTTAAGAGCCAACTGACTTCCGCATAATGTGCATCGTCCAAGGTAGGTTTTTCGTTGAGGATCTTGTGCATCAGTGGCAGCTTGTCCGCCTGCCAAGTTGGTCCCTTTGACAGAAATTTGTTCATCTTTCCATACATGATGTGAAGAGGATCTTTCAAGACAGATATGGCATTCGATGCAAATGCAGATATGAAAGTAGGTAGTGGTCCTTGATCGATAGTGTTCTTTGCCGTCTCAACAAGTTCTGAAAGAAGTAGCCATATTTGTTCTTTTGCTTCAAACGATGAAGCCTTGAGCTTGACTGCGAATTTGGCTGTGTTTGTGAGAGCTTCCTTCCGAACACTGAGATGCTCTGATGACAAGAGCATAACTAACGATTTTGCGTATTCATCCTCAATCACTTCATCAACCTCCTTAGTCGTCCATTTGACCAACGAATTGTGATCCTCGTTCGATGCATCAGGATCTTCAGTCATCGCCGTAAGTAAACTGGCTTTTGCATCATCTGATAGTGTGTTGGATTTGTCCTCCGATACTGGTTGTAATGGTACAACTTTCTGCTCTGGTACAGCAATGTCATCTACCATTTTTGGAGAATCCGAGATGATCTTTTGTGCTGGTGACTCTTCGGATAATTCCGCAGCAAACCTCTCAACAAGTGTCTTCATTGTTGGTTTGTCTTCCCCGATTTTAATCGAAGCAGCGAGCCATTCAGCCAAGAATCGGGCGATGTTTTGTGCTTTTTCGTCATCGATAGATTTTATTAAATAAGGCCATTGCTCTGCCAAGGCTAATGTCAACAAGCTAACATTAGGATGCTGCTGCTCCACAGAAGCTTCGACTGAAAGCTCTTCGAGTGCAAACAGGTATTTGATTGGCTTAGCAGCACATCGAGATAGGCAATCATCCAAGAAACTGTAGATCGCCGTCGATGAGGCACTTCCTTTGAGTCCTTTGAGCCTTAAAATGAATGTGTCCAGAGCAGAAATAGAAGTTTGGCTTTGGAAGACCTGGTTTTCCTCGGCAATCGAGGACAACACAGACCTGATCTTGACGAGCAATGTATTCGAAGGCGCCTCTGCTGCGAGCTTCAGCATACCCGTGAACGGGCTGACCAGGGCAGCTTCAGTCTTTTTGAACCATTGCATGGCAGAGGAGAGATTGGCAAATTCGAAGAGATGCTCGAGTTCAAGAGAACGCAATGCTCGATTTTCATTTGTCAGAGATGGGTCTTCCAACGCCTGTAAGCTCTCTGCCAGGGCTGCAGACACTCCAAAATTAACATCCAGCGCAATCCGAGGAACAACCTCGTAGTATAGTACGAGTAGTTTCGCGATGGCCTCTTTTTGCATCAGATCCTTACTGGTCATTCTTCTGAAAGCCAAGATAACGTCTTTAATCAATGGACATCTCAGACAGAAGTCTGCTGTAAGCCGTTCTGCAGCTTGTATCCAAAGTTGAGACGAGGTCTCGTTTGCGGCTTCGTGGTACATTTTCAATATACGTTGGAGCTTTTCAAAGGCAACGCAAAGTATTCTCGCCACAAAGAATGTAACGATCGGGTTGAGAAGTTGACCAAGGCCTCGAGTCAGAACCTTTTGATTCAGGGCCAATGGCAGGACGCTCTCCAAAACAATAGCAGGAGGAGGAGGAAGTCGGGCGTAGCGTTCTTGATGGCCGAAAAACTTGGGTATAGGAAGCTCAAGAGTGGAATAAACCAAGGCGGAGTAGCCTATCCATGTCGCTGTGAGCTTTGGATCAAAGGAGAAGTCTTTCCTGCCATAAAAAAAGTCCGCCGTCAGTTCTGGTGCACACCTCAGAATAGATGTGACAAGCTCGGTCTGCTTTGTGCTTGACCAAGGTCGTAAATTCTGGAGAAGTTCTGACAGGATCGTGTTTCGCACAGGGACCTTTTCAGTAAATCTTTCCATCCACTCAATGCTGTCAAGACCCAAGTCTATGGAAGAGCCTTCCACTCCGAGATCTGGAGCGTCGTCTGGATCCACGCCTCGAGGATAAAAACCGGAATGGCGGAATAGCACACCTATATCTGGAGTGGTACAAGCCAGTATAAGAAATTCGTGAGCTAGCGCATCCACACTCCTTACACCGGGCGCTGGATCCTCTTCATGCTGGTTGTAGTTGTATAGCAATGCGATCCGTCCTAACGAGGTGGCATTCACAATCTTCGTTTTTACATCCCTCGGCAGGACTTCGTCGAGTAAGATATGGGTCTTTAATGTCTGTAATATATCACGGACAAGAAATGGTGGATCGAGTCTGATATCTCTATGTACGGCAGAGGTAATATCCCGTTGGCTGAGAAGTTCGCGCTTCGATTCGGCGGGGAGAAACTTGATCATGGGCAACAAGAACCTCATCGCAGTCGTACGCACCGAAGGTTTTCTCAGGGTCTCCACTCCGTGACCTTCGTATCGAAGAGACAAATTACGAGCCAGCACTTTCATAGTGTGGTCCCGCTTCTGGAAAATCTGCCTCGCCATAACACCGCCGTCAAATAGACACAACTCCCTGAGCATTCTCAACACAGGAGAGATCAGATGCCCCTTAGCTTTGTTGGACGCAAGACCTCGAGAAACTAGCTCCTGTTGTCGTTTCTGCAGAAGTGTTCTGCCCAGCAATGATCCATATTGAGATAACTCTAATGTACTAGATATGGTTCGAAGCAACAAAGCAAGCACTGCAGGAACAGCAGACAAGAGACTGTCATCATTAGATTGTGCAGCGAAACTCCATGTCTGCATCAAATCTGTCAAATATATGGCTTCCTTGTCGTTTTCGTCCTTGGGTTTCTGTGATTCGAGGTACTCTTTGAGGATCGAGGTTCCATTGGTTTTATCGTTCTCTGCGTCTGCAAGTCTGTCCAAGAACGCCTTGAAAGACTGGATGGCTGTAAGAAGGTAAGAAGCTATTCCAGTTGGGAAGCGATTCAACGACTTACCATGTTTTGCGTGGTTAGCATCTTGGTCAAAGGCAAGGATCTGTCGTAATTGCCTTGCAGAACGAATCTCTGTGGATGAAGGAGCCTGGGCTTGCTGGCCACCAGGGGTGATCTTTTGACGTTTCAGATAGGCTTCATTGCCATCGACCACCTCTTCTGCAGGCCGCTTAGCCATTGTGTATTGCTGAAAGTGTTGCTGCTTGTCCGAAGCATTTTCCAATGCCTCTTGCAGCTGTGTCGAACTTTTTTTCTTGACATGAAGATAAACGCCGATACCCCGCGATGCACTAGTCCAATCATGGCATAGCTTGGGGCGGTGAAGAGCGACAAAGCTCCCAACATGCTGAGAGCTCAGTCTACAAAACCAATCTCTACCAAACATGAGGTGACAATTATTGCTTAGCCATTAGGCTCATAGCTGCAATGCCTCCGATCATACCTTCGAATCCTCGTCGTGGAACCCAACGATCATCCCACCTTCGTCAGGTCAGCAATGGCAGCGCAGATATCATGTTCAACAGCCGTCCTGTAACTGCCTCGGACGCCAGTACGGTTCAGCAAGATTCGACCACTTCGAAATCGCCCATTGAGAGACGGTGCACAGTATGGTTCCATGAGGAGGCATTCTCGAAGGACGAGGTTGTTCTCAACCTTGACCTGTTTCCAGATGTCAAGGCTGGCGAGCTGATGGCTATCATAGCATTAAAGACCGATTCCGGGGTTCGCGACTTTCAAGATAAATCACTGGCCGCGAAAAAGGATACGGAATCTCTGGCAACCGCGATGCAGCGAGAGGGGAGCAATTCCAATACAAGGAGCCCGGGTGCCGCAAATGCTAGCGACGCCAAACACGATGTCGATCTTGGGAATAGATACCTCTTCATTGCGAAAGATATGTCAAAGGAGATGAAGGCCAAACAACCTCTCCTGGAAGTCTCGGTTACAAAACATATTGCAGATGCCTTCTGTCTCAAGAACCGTTCCAGTGTATTGGTGATCACTGTTTGTCATGGCCCGTATCTGAAGCTCGGATAGTCACTAACTCATAACACAGGCCGACCCCTCGCTCAGCTCTGCATCTCACGTCGAATTGACATTCAAAGACGAGTATCTTGCCAGATCCGACATGTGGAGGCTTGCTGTTGGTGAACTCGGTAACAAGACCGTGTACAAAGGTCAAAAAGTACTGTTCATGGCCACCATCAAAGCTCAAGTGAGTTGTGTTTACGTAGACGGGCAAAAGGTTCAGTCTGCGTTCTTCTCGACCACTACCAAGCCCATATTCAGGAGCGAGTCGGCCCGATATGTTCTGTTCATCCAGATGTCCAGAGAGATGTGGGACTTTGACTCGGAAGGATCTGGAGAGATCATGTTCAACAAAGTTGTCAATGGCTTTCTCCCAGCACTATTCAAGAAGTGGGCATATTTGAAAGCGAAGCATCTTGTTAGTATTGTACTTTTCACAAGAGTCGAATATGACACTGGCATGACATCAGAACTCGCGTTGAGTACTCGCGACAGTGATTACCACACTGGCATTCAAGTCGATGGGAATAAGAGGCCATACAAGGACTTCTACAGAGTTGTTGTTAGCGAAATGGGAAGTGGTGCTTGGACTACGATCTTGTACCAGCTGAAGCGCGAGTTCAAGTTCTTCCGCAAAGACATTTCCATGCATCGGATCAATACCGTGAGTGCCGTTGTTGCAACCGCCGATAGCAGCCTAAGAGGTGTTCTTGGAACGCGGATTGAAGCCCAACCATCTTTGGCAATGCATGGGAACGTTCTTGAAGCAATCAATCTCGCATCTTCGCAGTTTGCCCATGATTACATCGACAGAGATCTGATGAGAACCGGCATTTCCGTCGTTGTTATCACTCCATGTCCCGGAATCTTCGAAGTTGACTACGAGACATTGAGGCTTACAACAGAAAGTCTCATCAACAATGGAATTGGCATAGACTTAGTGTGCTTGCCTAAAATGCCTCTACATTCGGTGCCAATATTTCGATATAGAAATCCGCAGTATGCCGCGTTCCAAGAGGCTCTGCACTTCAAGACATTTCGTAGCGAAGATAGCACACCTCGACAGCATACTGCTTTTGGTAGCAGCTTCTCCTCCTTGAATGAATCCTTATCGCCCTCGAGGGCATCGCAAACTGACCGCAGTTTGCGTGCAGGATCAGTTAGCACGATTGATCCTCCCAGCGAATGGTCATATGCTATACCCCACTGGATAGACGTCTCTTTTTGGACCGGGGCTTCTCAAGATCACGAGGAAAATGCCTACGCAACGGCCCCGTTTGAGCACAGTGAGGCGGAAGGCATGACAGATTTTGAAATCCGGTGCAAAATGTACGAGATGGAAATGGCGAGCGTTATGGAGAATGTGATGAACGAGATTGCTGTGACGCCTCTACAGCACGATGCCATATTCCCACAGATGGTATTAGGCCCTCGAGAGAGCCCTGGTCACCGATATAATCAGAACGAGACTTCTACCTCTATCAAAAGAGCTCGGAGTTATACGGCTTTGTTAGAATTTGTCAATGGTCCTTCCAAACCTTTGCTAGAACGCCACCCCTCCCAGGACGAGACAAGATTCCATCATGCGCTGGACGCCTTTGACACATCAAGGTCGGAATTGACGGAGAAGCATCCCATAACTACTTACAGTAGTGAAGGCAAGAGATACCACAAGACTGGGAGTGAGGAAGCCACCCGCAAAGCCCTTGCAGAAGATACACAAATCTTTGGCACCTCCTTCAAGGATGATTGTGGTGCGCCTAGGACTTCGCGCTTCACACCCAGCTCGTCACCAGAGAAGAAGAGAAAGGATCTCAAAATCGCGCCTGATGCACCTAAATCACGGAAAGATAGCGTAGCAAGCACAATGACTCCACCGTCGCGTTTGATGCCCTTAAAGCTGGGCAAAATTGGACGCCAAATCAGCTTGGGAAAGCATGGATTCGGTATTGCAGCCCCGAAAGCTGCAACAGCAGAGATCCATATTGAACACGCCAGTGCAGCCAAACCAGCTGCGACAGCTTCAAATTTTCTGGGTTCTAAGAAGAAAGCGAATACCGAAATGGCCAACCATTTTCTCGTCTCTGCAACATCGCAGACCCCGGAACGTCCTCCTTCATCGCAAAGTGAGAAGTCGAAGATGAAATCAGCCACCCCTCCTCTAGAGGTAAGGACTCCGTCGAAAGAGTACGAGACAGATACTACTGCATCAAGCCGGCCTATGACAATCAAGAGTGCCTTGCAATCATTGGATTCAACAAACCAGTTTAAATCTCGGTCCGTGCTTGGCTCTCTATATGAGAACGCCGACAGACATAATGATGGAGACGGCAATAATTTTTCATCGAGACTCGATGATAATCAAAAGCTTTTCACTTCTAAACTTCTTGCAGGATCAGTCCCCGAGCTTCCTGCAACCTTGTCGCCAACCACGGCTCTGTCGCCGTGGCTTAGTGTTCTGAACCCGTCGAATCCGCTGGTAAATGACACAGTTGGGCCAAGCCAGTATAGACGATGGCAGCATGTATTCCCGCGACCTGTTCTTACCAAGACTATGAAATGGAAGTCATTGTGCTCACCAGCGGCGGTACCTCTGACGACAGAGTACTTCCCAACAAAGCATCAGCTTGACACAGAATATACTCAAAAGCCATACAACATCTCTCAAAACGTTGAGGACGACCTTCACGAAGATCCCAAATCCCGGGAAGAGTTTCTCAGAGAGCTCATTGGCCTTCGACTATCTCAAGGCTTCCAAATCGTGGTCGGTCCAGCTGTTGCGGAAGCATTTGGGCAGAAGGCTTTGAAGATTGCTAACGTGTTCGACCGTGAACGTATCGCAGAGGATGGTGCTAGTGTATTCATGTCCATGGGCAGCATCATCCACCAATTATCGTGTGTTAATGAAAGCGAGATCGAAGTCAACATGTTCGTCCGAAAGCCGACCGCATCGACTACTGGTAGCCCAGGTTCCAGCGGAGGTGTTGTTTACAACCCTGCCATTCGCACGACATTGGCGGATGACTACGAGTCTCGTCGAATTATCTTGGGTAAGGCACGGGAGGAATACAATTGGAATTATGTGGACGGCTTCCTAGCAGGCTTCGATGAGGCCATGTCCGACAATCTAAGGTTTTGGCGAGCTCGATTCGTTTTGATCCCAGTCGAACGACCCAGCGCACTTCAAAGGCGGCAAGGGGAAGACAACGAGGAAGAAATTCGACTAGAGGGTATCAGAAAGCTAACTCAGATGTGGCAAAGGCACCGAGTCATTCCTGCATCCGAACGACGCTTTCACAATCAGACATCTCACAAAGTAAAGGATCCGAATCCTCTGGATATCGTGTATAAGACTGAAGACCCTTCTGTCGTCGTAACAGCAGAGCTTGAAACTTTGCCACTGGTTGAGACTGGTGAACCTGGATCGAAGCGAGGACAGTTGCTAGAAACAGACCGGTTCCGTAAGTCGAAGTTGGACATTGCAGCACTAGCTGAAGCTATTCAAGCTCCAGTGGAAAGAGGCGGAATTCGAATGCAAAATCGAAGATGGCATTTTAGGTTACATTATAATTGTTTCATTGGCTCTGACATGACGACTTGGCTAATCGAGAACTTTGAGGACATTGACACACGAGAAGAGGCTATCGAGCTTGGAAATAGGCTGATGGCGAAGGATGAGCTACAGAAGATAAGGGATAGAGAGTCTGGGAAGGAAAGCAAAGATAAGGACTGGGGGCTTTTCGTACATGTTGAAAAACGCCATCCTTTCAGAGATGGCCAGTACTTCTACCAGGTTACAGGGGAATTCGCCAAGCAACGTCCAGAGAGTCGGAGCGGCTGGTTTGCCACGAAACGAAGAGATCTTTCAAGTTCGATTCCCTCGACGCCAATGTCCGATACCATGATGAGGGACTCTCCTCGTCCTGAAAAGTCAAGGTCAAGCTCAAATTTCGACGATGGGTCTACTGACTCAGGGGCTACGACACCAACAACAGCAGGAGGAGGTGGCAAGAAACCAAAGGTAGCCCTCAGCAAGATGATAAAATACGACGTCGACCATCGAAAACGATCCTACCGTCCCGAGCGTATTAATCTGCATTATGATCGTCTTCACAATCCGGACAATTGTTACCACATCCGGATCGATTGGCTAGGTGTCACAGCTAAGCTAATTGAAGACGCAATAGAATCCTGGGCATCTACCTCGGAACGCTATGGTCTCAGACTTGTTGAAGCACCGATTGGAGAGGCCTCTTCAATTACCTCGATCCATCCATTTAGGAGTCCATACATCATCGATCTCGCTTGCCAGCCTCCAGATGTGCAACCAAGGACATATTTCGACGTAAGCTCATTCGCACCACAAGCTCCATCTAGTCCGGCCACTCGGCACTATTATCAAAAGGCCATCATGAAGAAGTTCAATTTCGTCCTCGACATCGAAGCCGCACGAAACTTTCCCAGCAACGTAGATGTCACCTATTCCTGGGGAAGGCCAGACTTCAAATACACGCAATACATCCACCGCTCCGGCGTCCTCCTCGTCCAAATCACTGATGAAGGCAACTTCCTCCTTCTCGCTAACAGACTTTACAACAATCGAACGGCGGCAGCAAGAGAGTGGGACAGGTATGTCAAGGTCGACCATGCGCCACGCATGGGTTCCTCTGTCTATAATAACCACGGGATCATGTCCGAGAAAGAATCTCCTATTAATTCTCCTTTGCTCCGTCCTGTTCTTTTTAACTCCAACTACGTCGGATCTCCTGTTTTGCGTGCTACTTCTGACGTTTTGGGTCCCAGTCTGGCGGGTTCGAAGTTGGTTAATGTCACCACTCCCGAATCCATCAAGAACGAACTTGAATCTTTTTGCAGCAATTCTGTCGCGTTGGATGCGTTTTATAAGGAGATCATGGAGAGAAGCACGCCGCCTAGTGCTACGCCGCCAATTTTGAGAAGTCCGTTTGTGGGAAGTTTGCTGGATTCGAATATTCCTACTTTAGGCTTGCCACCTGGGGTCATGGCAAGAGACACGAGTCCGAGTCCGATGAGGTTGAGTGGGCAGAGTGGTTTGGGGAGCCCGATGCCGAATTTTGCGAGGAGACAAAGTGTACAGCTTGGTATCAGTGGGATTAGTGGTATTGGTGGAGGTGCTGGTGGGAAGCAAGAAAACGACAACTCGAGAGGGAGTGTCGCGGAGTCAGATAAGACGTCTTGATTCGTGTGAATAGGATGGAGTTTGGTTTGGATGGGTGGTGGTGGTGCAATATACCAATTGTTCATTGTTGTATGTATGATATGCATGCTGTCATGTCTACAGTGCAATTTTTAGTCACGTCTTCGCCCTGGTTGTCAAGCAAGTCACTTGAAAGGTATCTGGCCCAAATTATGTTTTGGAAAGGACACTGGATGCACTCCTCGAGGGCAGCTCGCCCTCCAATCGAGAGAAGTCAGCCTTCGTTTGTTCGACCTTTTGTTTATAAAAAAGAGTATCGAGAAATGTCCCAGTAGGACAGGTTGCGTTGTTGCCAATACTCAGGAAGCTCGTCGCCTGTGCGGACACACCGTTGTCAAACTGACTGTGAGCTCAAGATAGGAGTACCTCCCTGCTCCAATCTGCTTTTTCGCATTATAATGTCTGGAATTACCATTCCTGGGCTAGACATTAAGTCTTGACTCCATGCACAAGGAAAAAGAACGCATCACGGTTCAGAGTGCTTGAGACCAAGATATACATTTTGACTAACGACAAGAGCGACGGTCTTAAATCCATGCGACCCCAACTGATTCTAAACTCAAAAAAGACGTCTGTCAACATGAGAAGTACCGTAAGGATGCTGAAAGTTGAGACAAGCACTGGATTTTGCTTCTTCGCTGCAAGAAACTGGCATTGATGTAGATGCATTTTATTTTACTTACTGTTTTCATGAACCATTGAAGTATAATGATCCAGTTGCTCAAACTCAAGTAAAAGGAACAACTAACCATGAACATGCACCCCCTCCCCCCCCCCAACTTCCCCCAACCCAATCTCCAACCTCCCAACCTCCCTGATCCCCAAGTGCAAATAAAGCGGATAATCCCCGGACTAGCACTCAAATAAATCGGCACACCATCTCTATCCGCTTTTGCGATTCCGTTCTTTACTAGCGAGGAACCTATTCCTTTCCTTTGGTAGAGGGGGGATGTTGAGAGGTCTGTGAGTTCTTTTTGATATGTGAGTTTTGTGGATGTGTTGAGGGTAGAGGACAGGAAAGGAAATGAGAGAAAGAGAAGAGAAGAGAAGACGAGGTGGGGAAGGTGAAGAGGGGGTAAGTAGAGTTACTGTAAAATGGAAGCTTGGGTTCACACTTTCTTTCCATCTCATCCAACTCTCTCAAAAATCTATCTCTCAACTCGAGATTTACACCTTTCGGCAACTCAACCTGCTCCCCATTTCCCTCCCCTCTCTCATTCTCTCTCACCTCTCTCTCACCTCTCTCTCACCTCTCTCTCACCTCTCTCTCACCTCTCTCTCACCTCTCTCTCACCTCTCTCTCCACTCCTCCTCCCCTTCCCCCATCTCCACCCCTTCCTCCTCCCAACCACCCCCCCTCCCTCTTTTCCCCATCAACAGCTATCAAAAACTCCAAAGCACCATTACTATTCAAACAAGAAATAATAAATACAGAAACTTTATTGGTGAGCCAGGTGAGGATTTCGGAGGTGTTGCAAGTGCGGAATTCGAGGATGACGCGGGGGGTGGGTGAGGTTGAGGTTGAGGTTGAGGTTGAGGTTGAGGTTGAGGTTGAGGTTGAGAGGAGGCTGTTTTTTGGGTGTGAGGTAAGGGGTAATTGGTGAGATGGGAGATGTGAGATGTGAGGGGTGAGATGGGATGATATATAAATGAGAGGAAAGGGGGACAGGTAAGGACAGAGACGTACAGTTTCGCAATAGTGTCCGTATATTCTGGTGTTACTGGGAGGTATTTGAAACCCATCTTGATTAAAGGTGTCAAGCAGGACAATTAGAGAGGTTTGAAGAACTATTACGGATCATAAAACAATGGCAGGTACTTATTCTGATATATAAGTGCTTAGATTGATCGATGCCTGACTTAAAGTTGTATACGCATGTAAATGATGTCTTACGTACGTCGAGTGTTGGTGCCTTGATCTTATCCCGAGAACTTCAGCTCCGTGTATCGTGAACTCCGAGCTTCTTCTTTGGGAAGAACTTACAAGCGGAAACAGCTCCTCGGAATCAAACTTAAAGGTGGTAAGAATTAAACCTTTGAATAAAACGCAATGCTCCACCCGAGTCATGCTTTGTGCGACGAAGAGGCACTCAAACCATCACATACAATCCCAATAAAACAAAGATCAAGATCAAAAAGCTTCAATTCTCTCTAAGATGATCTCATCTACTATCACGAGCAACGCCAGGCCATGATTCATTAACCGCCCATCTAGCCAGCCGCATCAGCTACCATAGCTTCACTTGCTTGTATGTATGCACCATCCCATCCCACCCCAATACCATGCCCACCTTAAAAACGCCTTCTTAAATCAATCATGCCATATCCCACTCCTCGAAGTAGATTAAATTCGCTCACCAAACGCCCAAACGACCACGCTAAAAGCAAAAAAAAACAGCAAACTCCCGAGCAGATTCCTCTATTGTACAGTGCAAGATCAACGATGAATCGATCCGCTCGCGAAAACGGAAAACCGCAAGATCTGGGTATTGTAAAGTGTTCGAATGTCGAATCTGATAGGCCGTGAGTTGGTGGTGGTACAAGCAAATGCAAATCGATCTTTCCTCCCGTCACCGCCGCCCTTCCTCGTCTCTCATCTTCGAAGATCCTTGGTGATGATGAGTCGAGCTCACTCATCATTCTCCACGCTCGACAACCAATTCCTCACTCCCTCTCTCAAGAAGCTCTCCCGCTCAATCTGAGCCTCCCCTTGCTCATTTCTACTCTCCGCCACTTCTCTCGCAATATCTTCCAACGCACTGAGAACCATCTTCTTGCACTCATTCCTCGGAACTTCAAGTTTCGGCTCTGCGACAGCCGGGATCTTCGCGTCAGAATTAGATCGCTCACGAGCACCGCGTCTACGAGATGTAGATCGAGAAGAGCACACTGAAGAATTCTTTGATCCTTGTCCGGATTGCGCAATAATGCGTTCCACGGCTTCAATGAGCGTTTCATCCATTGAGATGATGGCTTCTTCAACAAACTTCTCCTCGATTTGGTTGTCATATACTTCAACTGCGGGCGTGAGTTGTGCAGCGGTGTAGATCCCTCCGTATTTTGTGTCCAAACTTGGAGCGCTGGTCGGAGCTGTGTCTACATCTCGAGCCTTAACAAGACGCATATATCGAATGCGCTTGATGGAGAAGTTGGTGGTATCGGCGATGACAGCACTACTGATGTCGACCCATCGATCACCACGATCCGGTTGTGGAGTTGGAGACACGATAGGTGTTGGCTCAGCACGCATCGAGGCTTTGATTTCTTCCAACAGATCAGCTTGGACCGGGATCGCTTGAAGAGCGAAATCAGGATGAAAGCGTGGAAGCCATCCGCCAACGTTTGTGGTGGTGTCAATGTCAGGTCCAGCACGGGTATAATGCTCAAAGCCTTCCATCCCATTTCCGAATCCAGGAGTAGACAAGTATCCACTACTCGATGGCGAGCTGACAGCAGTCTCAAAAGACAAATAGTCGGGAAGTGGAACATCAATATCGATGACGCCATCAACCTCGTTGATAGAAGTCTTGACCGGAGACTCGAAAGCCCCAGATGGATCCGAAATTCGTTCTCTCGTTTGGACGATTTGCTCCGGTATCTCATCTGCCTGTTCATCTTCGGGCCTAGCTGTTGATGCACTCCCGGATTCCGACTTTCGCAATTCACGCTCCTGTTGTGCTTTCGTCTGACTGATCTGATTCTCCTTCGCTTCTTCCACCATCTGCGCCAGCTTGCTTGACTTTTGAGGTGATCCAGGTAGCTTATGGTGAGGGTCATTGATCTCCAGACTTTCCAATGTAGCCGGGTCAACACTAGTCGATGCAGTCGAATCTCGTCTGTTTGAGTTCCAAAATCCACTGATCATGCTTCCCCATCGCGAGTTTTGGCCTTGAGATTCCGTGGAAGTAGTGCTGTAATGACCAGTGCTATCTCCTCGCTTCAGCGATCGTAACAAGTCATCTGTCGCAAGACTCCCACTGCTTCCAGGTCGTGGCGCTGGTCCCGTGCCTCTGTGTGGACGTCTTGTTGAGAAATGAGGCATTGTGGTAACAGGTATGATAGCCGAGGTAGCCGCAGTACTGCTTTTTCTGCTTCCTAGATCGCTTCCTGGGATCGGAAGGTTGGCCGTTTTCATGGAAACAGCGTCCGAGGTCCTCCGATCATGGTGGATCTCAGGCCCCTGGTGTCCGGTGCCTTGCATGGTTTGGGTTGGGAAACTCATAGTCCTTGAGTGGTTGCCTTTTGGAGTTCCTACTGGACGCCGGTTCAGTTTCCTTCTTAGCGACTCCTCTCTCAACATAGGCACACCAAAATTTGGCGGAGATTGTGAATAACCTCCAAAAGACATTGATGTGCTAGGGCGATGGGCTCGATTGGACGCCGATGGTTGGTTTGCAGGGAGAAAAGCTGACAGGAGAAAGATCAACCTTCGAGCCATAAGCTTATTGTCCGAGACAATGATGGTCCGGGCCGGAAGGGAAATGTCATCATCCTTGTTCGCTCTCTGCTGTTGATAGTGTCGGCGTCGGTACCAGCTAGGTCCCAAGGCTTGAAGCCATTCAGTGTGGTTGCCCAAGAATCCAGTCAGGAGGTTAAAGAAAAAGAAACCTTCGTTCTTTCCACCAGCCCACTTGCCAACCAATCGTGCCTCTTCCCTCCAGATACCCCATCTTCCTTGGCCCGTGACAACTTGGTTTGCTTTCATGCCGCTGACAATTCGCTGTCGAGCTGCCTCGACCTCTATTTGAATCCTCGGTACATGCATCAAGCACTCTTTGTTGAGTTGCACAAGCTTGACATTGCTCTTGTTAGGCTTCGAAGCCTTGTAGTCTTCCATCACTCGCTTTCCTGATATCGACACACTCGCTGAGGCCGCACGACTATGTGAGGGTTCTCGTCGAGGATCGGGAGAGCTGATATCTGCTTGTTTCAGCATCGGGAATAGCGTAGCTGTCGCTACAGCTTGAAGGTGTGACAGAGTTCGCATGATGATATCCCAATGTTGTGTAAGAGCATCGATCCGATCCTCGACATCGCTGCAGAAAGAAGAGTCTAAAGACTCGACGCCGAAGCCACCACCAAGCATCGTCCATCCCGAACGACGTGCTGAATTGTAAGACGAGGGATATGACTCTTGCTCCGTGAAAGATCCTGGTCCACGAGCACTCGACCTCGATGTTGGTGGGAGCGGGGTATGTGGGGCTGGAGGCAGGTGTAGTACCAGTCCCACGGCGTACATTGGAGTCCTCTTCTGTTTGAGTTCGTTTTTCTTCTTTGGCAACTTGGCCGTGCCATTCTCGCCAACCTTGGGAAAGGGGTAGCCAGCTGCATCACCAGTGTTGACATTCTGGGGAGTGGGTGTGGTGTCTTGGGCGGCATCATCAGGGTCGTCATTGGGTAGTGGGACGGGGAACATGCGGGTGATCAAAACTTTTTTCTTTTCTGGGCCCCTTGTTGTCGTGGTCGGACTGAATCCTGCCGATGTCGGCCCATGAACTGTGTCTGACGTGAATGATTGTGCCAGCTTGCTGCTTCGCATTGAAGAGCGCCCAAAGGAGGCATCGCCCATGTATGATTGTGAGGTGAACGGGGCTCGAGATTCTGTTGGAAGAATGTGAACTTTGGATCCAGGCCCTTTGTATGCCAGAACATCAGAACTCCCAAACATGCAGTTCGCGAAGATCGTCATCTCTTCCCTGTACTCTCTCGCCGACCGCTGCTCTTCCGTTTCATTGTGGCTCAAGGTCTTGTTGTGATGCGGTCTGCGATCAAAAGCTCCTCCTCCAAATGCGCCCCGGGGTGCGGTAGATTCCTGCTGTATGATGACTGGTCTCGAGTTCTGACTGATGCTCGTTTTTCGCGGTGAACTGATGGAGCGCCGTCCACCAGAACGAGGTCCATTGTCTGAAGCTTGACGCTCGAGAGTGGGCGCAGACTTCGGAAGCGGACTGCTATCGAAGAGAAGATATGCTGAGCCGGTCAAATTCGTAGCTTCCTGCATTATGATTATGCGTGCATCTCGTATCTCCAGATCGATGTCCCCATTTACATCGAAGTTGCTGATCGTCGCAGGAGTGAGGATGGTCCCCGACGACAAGGGGAAGACCTGATCATTGCTATGGCATAGCGATTCAGGGTCGGGGAAGAGTAGGTTATGTGTGAATTGGTCCTCCAAGTTCGAGTCCAGAGGGTTTCGAGAAGAGGATGTCTTTGGCCCTGCGCCTGACAGTAGTTTTCCCAGCAACGACATTTCGTATAGGTGACGGAGTATCCTCCTCAATCTCTATGGTCGTCTGCAGGTCCTAGAGCACGCACTGCCGGTACAGTTCAATCGACATGGCCATGGTCGCGAGAAAGGTTGGAATTTGGTTTGTCGAATCGGTCTGATGGCGGGGAACGTGAGCGTGTCTCGAGTGTATCTGCGGTCGCAAGCCAAATTGTCCTCCACAGCAATACTCGAGTATGCTTCTGTCGCGAGACAAGTATCTGAATGTCGCAGGTTCAGATGTTGGGGGGCGGAGGCAGCAGCGTGGTGTTGTGGTCTAGGTCGGGGCGAGACTTTATTTTTGATGGTTTCGACTTGAGTGACTGACTGTTAGCGCACTGCGCTTGTGCTGGGTACTCGGCTTGGGGAACGACAACGACGTCGGGTCCACCAGCAGACTGAAGACTGAAGAGGCGGTGAATGGTCTTGGCTCCACCACCACGTCCTCCAGCGCCCCAGAGACCAGTCGCAGATGCTGGATACCCAAGTAAATACCAGCGGTGGACCAACGCCGACGAGTCTGGAGTCGCGACGGGGCATGGCTGAGTCACTGACTCAATCAAAACTCACCTATTACACCGTTACTGGCCCTGTACCACGCCGTCTGAGCACCCTATGGGAACCTGGACGTGTCGGTAGCCTGCAAGTGCTCAGAGTCCAGAATAGGCCCCGTCCACCTGCTAGATCCCAATTTGGTCCCCGTCGGATTCGATGATGTACAAAGATAATTCTACTCCTCGATTGAAGCAGTCTACACGAGAGCAGCCGTCACAAGTTCGTAATCCATATCTCACACGTCGTATTACCTTTGCGACTCGCGAACAGGCAGAAGAACAGACGCGGAAGGAAGCAAGGCAAGAGAATATTTCGGGCATGTGAATATGAGGTTACTGTATTTCTTTACGGGCCGACATATATCAAGTCTTGTATTGCCCTCTCAGCCAGTTCGTGGATGAAATGGTCCTCCGGCCTCCGCCTGTTTACGAAGCAAGGGGAAGGAGGACTCTCCCGCCGGGATGGGATTCGAAGGCTGCTTCGAAATGAAGCATGACGAAGATTGACCAGGATATTGAGCCCAGTACTCCCGTCGGGCCTGTGAGTGTACTGTACCATGCTGGGATGATTCGGACTTTGGGCACCGTCGTCAACCACTATCCGACGGCGCAGCCTCCCCTATTCTTCGTTACCGAAGCGAGCAATCGGAAATGGTAGGCGACGCGACCTCGCCGTCCAGGTCTCACTTCCTGAGACCTACTTGACGTAGATGAGGCAAGATGATGGAAGATCACATCTCACAAAGGATATCTGAGTCACATCCTCGGGCGCTGGACAGGCAGAACAAAGTATCCTGAGCTCGAGCAGTCAGTGCAGCTAGCTGGGCGCATGAACCAGATAGCAGGGCATGGTACTTCAGTACGTGGTCCTTCTACACATGCTCGCCGCATCCAGTTCTTGAAATCAGCAGAGAGCTGAGATAAGATGGACGGCGACTGGTACACAGATATCCCATCCTGCATCCAACATGCGCCTCACTTCTGAAGATTCCTTGGCCAGATTACGGTTGTGATACCGGTGAGGCTGCATGGACTTCTGAACTTCAACCACCACGCGATGCGACTCGGCACGAGTGGACCGGGACGATGCGAATCTCACCGTCTCACGAGAGATGATTTGGCCTGGATATGGCCCGAGAGACCACCGTTATGAAACGAAATTTGGATATTAGGATATACTATTGACCGGGATATACCAAGCGCCGCAGAAACAAGATCATGAGATGCATGGTAACGGTTGAGAAGCGCGAAGAGGCGTTGACGTGTGCGCGAGTAGAAGCGAAGGAACCTATCTCGACAAACTCTCATGAGCTCGGTGACTTCCTTCTGCCTACAAATCAGCAACGTTATCATGAGCTTCAACCTCCAACTGGATGAGCACAGATACGAGGTCTCTTTCAAACAGGCCACAGCCTTGTTCGTTTGCTCCTGCTTCTCTGGTCCAAGTCTCGGATTCATGATGCGTTGTTCAAAATAGTCCAGGTGATATCGTGAGCTTCGGACATCAGCTGGGCTGATGGTGACACGCCATGTTCCCTTGCTGATATCTGGTTTGACACGAGCACCAGAATCAACCTCGAGTTCCTCCTAGTGCCACCAGTACTGGTCTTCATCAGCCACACAGGAGGATGAAGCAACATGCCGCAAAGCCATGCCGTCATCCCGAATCTCACCAAAGATCACTGTGCCAGCACGCAAGGCGTGCTCCTCCTACCGTGTCTCCTGCTTCTTTCGGTCAAGGAGTAAGACATGTACAAACGAGAGATATCAGATACCTCTCACCAACCTCGCCGCCGGGCCATGACAAACACAAACCGAGACCAAGAGAGATAGCAAGATAGCAGGTACCCAACGACTTGTAGGAACATCACCATCTCCCTGCGACACAAACAAGCCCCCAACACAAACACGGCTATCTCAGATCTCAAGTCGGTGAGGCTGTAGCTGCAACGATCAGCCACCACCATGCACTCCATCCCAATGTCCACTCCCCATTCAAAGTCCGGCACTTAATCACCCTTGTTCCTCTGCATCTAAGATCCCACACAACCAATCAGTAACCCTTAAATCCATCCTTACCGTTGAATAGCGCTCAATCCACATCCACCATCTCACGTCCCCCCACGCCATGTGCAAACGAGCCCAATACCGCGTTCGCGGGTCCGATGTCTCGTCTCTTCAGTATTGCTTTTTTAGATACGACCTCGACGCTGGGTTTGAGTACCGAGACTCTTCCTGTATCGGTGTCTGGACTCTGGGATGAATAATCGTCTGCAGTACCGAGTTGGCCTATCTGATCGCTTCGGTTTCCGCCTTTCTTATATCCTCTGATATACCTGAATCCTTAGTACGACGTAAGCTTGCATGAAATCTATCATTTTCCTCCCCGAGCTGATATGAAACTCAAAATAGACGGTGAGTAAAGAATGGTGTGATCAGCCTCACACATACTCTCACTCACTCACACCTCCCTCTTCTCCTCGCTCGACTCTCGAGTCAAGAAAAGCATCACTGCGAATCCGGATCTCGCATCCAAATTTCCGAGCCCGATAACCATACCATACTATACTCAATCAGGCACCTTTTCGGACACGTTCAAACTCACGCTCGTGCTGAACCCTGGATCCTGATAGAAGATCTCTTTCTTATCGCCCTGCATCTTGCATCCTACTTGAACTCGGCTACGGGACGCACCGGGGAAACTAGCTTACCGTTCCGTCAACGTGGGATGGTCTTTGCTCCGAGCGTTGAGACAAAAACTAGTCTCCTCCGCAGAATAGAGTTTTGATAATGAGGATATAGGGGTTCACCGAGTTGGGATTGAAGATAAGGATGTTAGCCCGAGCATGTTTTCCTGAGGTTTGGAAGTGACTTTTGATGGTTGCGACTTTGTGAGAGAGGTGAGGCGGTAAGGGAAGTAAATATGTTGGGCTTTGAAAGTTAGGCTCTGAAGGTTGGCGGTGAGGTTAGAGACGGTGAGAGCTTTGATAGTTGTGCGAAGACGCGTCGAAGGTTGAGGCTCGAGGGTGAACCTTGCGTTTTGAGCTTCGTCATCTCCCCCTTTACAAGCGAGGTGCACGTTTATCTATGCTTCAGGCTTGGGGAGCGCTGTTATTTATTTCAGAGTCTATGATACATATTTCCGAGGAGGACGTGTCTTGATACCGATTTGATGATTTTCTATCTCGTAAGGGATATTGGGATATCTCAAGCTGATATACTTGCTGTAAATATGGGGTTTGCACGTCTGGCAGGTAGAATTTTGAATGGAGTCTTAGTACCGAATGGTATATTGAACAAGTGAGCTATGTCGCACTGCGAGTCAAGCAATTGAGCATCGGATTGCTCGAAAGAAGCAAAGGTGCGCGACTAAGTTGAAAGTCTTCACTCATCGAGTACCCGCATTCTCATTCACTCTTGGAAGCATAATGACTTTGGTCTTGCGACACTTTGCCCTTATCGTATGTCTACTCCTTTTCCTCCATGCTATTTGATTGAGTTACCATACCAGTTTCAGGATGCAGATGAATATCCTCTAGTCCTTCAGCATGCTCGATAATAGTTCAAGTTACTTCCCTTCCCTTGACATCAACATCTAATCGAAAATTTGACTCACTTGGCAGAAAAATTCACTTCATCAAATTACTCCTTCAACTGCCTAGGCCACTTCACTATTCGGTATTCACTAGTCCGCAGATTCACAGAGGGGGTATATATATCACGCGAACTTCAACCCCGGACTATTCTTCGAGCAACCAATACATGGGAGCCAACAGAATGCATGGGTTCGGGACAGTTCACCAGCCCGCTGAAGGACGTAAGAGCGACCGAGGGTTTGGCTAGCGTTGGACGTTCAGGCTAGTGATGTCTCGGTCTGTAGATGGTCGTATTGTTTTCTGAGATACTTATTTGTTCTCGGACATCAGGTTGACAGCAATAATCACTTTGACAACATGTCAAATATTGAAGATGACAACCATATAACAAAAGTTCGAGTCTTGATAACAAAAGGTTTTATGCAGCACCTGCATTACTTCGCAACTATATACCCTGTGTAGAAGCTCCCTCACCAATCCCGTTCTATCAATAAATATACCTAAAATTCAAATTCTCCCTATCAGTCATATCACTAAACGCAGTCCTATCCCTCTCCCTCTCCCTCTCCTCCCTCACAACCGCACTCTCACGCTCATCAATCCCCTGCTCCCTATCCCTCCTCTTATTCTCCCTCGCCAACAGCCACCTCAACGCCAGAATAACAACCACCTCTACAAGATGACTAACAATCATACTCCAGATGCCTAACTCATACCTCGGACTCTGACTCGTTTTATAGAAAAACGGGCCTGCGATATTACCTGTACAGTATCCTAGGAAAAGTACTGCATTTGTGACGACTTTCTTAGTATGTCCCGCTGTATTAGCGATCGTCATACTCAGAATCATCACAAACGCCGCATTATAAGGGCCAGTTAAATAATAACACGTTAATCGTCCCCCCTTATTCCCACTATCCAAAAACGCCAGACCAAAAGCACCAGCAATATTCGGGAGGAGGAAGATGATTATAAAATAACATCGAGACTGGAGGTTATGCGAGGAAACGTAGTCGTTGAGGAATACGCAGATGAGGATCGAGATGGCGATTAGGATGCCGTAGGGGACTTGCATGAGGGTTGTGACGAGGGTGGAGAAGCCGAAGCCTTGGATGATGAGGGTGCCGAAGTTGGAGATTCCGCCGTTGGGGATGTTGCCGCTGGTTGAGATTAGCGAGGTGTTTCGAGAAGAAAGAGAGCAGATGGGAGAGCAAGTCAAGTGGGACTTACACTACTCCTAGGACGAAGAAGAGGTAAATTTTTGGGTCTTTAAATGCTTCGACTACTTGGTACTTTTTCAAATGCTTGTTCTCAACTCCAGTTTGGTCTTGGCGAAGTCGCTCGACTGCCCAGCGTCTTTGCTTTTGGGTTAGTGCTTTTGCTGTAACTGGTGAATCGGGTAGGAAGAAGTAGAGGACGATTCCTGTTACAGTCAACACTGATCCTTTTTCTTCCAGAACCTCCCAAGACAGGTCGAACATCTCGGGTGCTGAAGCTCTGAAGGTCTGAAATTCGACCTCCAAAATGAGGGGTTATTTCATGGGTTTACTTACCCCAGATTGAGCAAAGCGCACCAATAATCAAAAACTCGTACTTCCAGCTGGGAAGGCTGCCTTTTATATGTCCGATCCCATACCCCAAGAGCCCACCGCAAGAAATGCCAAGACCGTTCGCGGTGTACCATATTCCCATGCGGAGAGGTTGTTGTCGTCGAGAATACCACATGGAGGTGATGAGCATGAAAGATGGATCGGAACATGCTTCTGCAGCTCCAGAGAAGGCACGAAGGACGGCAAGTTGGGTGAAGTTCTTGGCACAAGCTTGGAGCATCACTGAGAACGAGTTAGCACTTGTTGAGAATAGATGAATAGATTGACTCACAGAAGACACCCCACATGAAGATGTTGATACCTAAATACTTGCCAATGGGAAATCGTTGCATCATGAAGTTAGTAGGAACTATTCTTCCGTTAGTATCCCACTTCCCAGTCAACACTTCTCAGAAGGAAAACTCACAAGCCCAAGCCAGAAATCCAAAATAAAATATTGAACTTAACCAACTATACTGCGTCCCTTCTAGGTGCAGATCATCCTTAATCCCAAAGATCGCTGCATAACTCAACGTCGTCTTATCGATATAGAAGAATGCATAACAAACAGCCAAGTAGGGAAGGATCATGAGATCGATCTTCCATTGCAACGCTCGTTCGTCTGCTGGAAATATGGGCTCGTGGAGTTCATCTGGGTTCGAGAAGAGTGCTAAAGCAGTATCACCGTCGCTAACTTTCGATGAAAGTTTCCATTTTGAGTGTGGAGTTGTGGTCGTAGGTGACAAGGTTTCCTCGTGAGTTGTGATTGGCTTCTCGCCTACTTCGATATCTGTGGTTGGAGATGAAGCAATTTTATCTTGAACCTCTGCAGGTGCTGCTTTCCTCGAAAAGACCCCCATGATAGCCTCCTTGTACAAATATAAATTCAAGTTGTTTGCGTGAAGGAAGTAGTGAGGGGAAAATAGTAAGAAGAAGCAGTAATCAAGAAAGACAACATGCCGTCAAATGCCGGTCTCAAGTGCCTACGTAAGGATCACTGACCATTTACTTGTTGAATGCAACGATTCATCCGTCGATCAGCAGAAGACGGGTATGATTCTGAGCAATTGCCGTTTCGAGACCAGGATACCGCCCCCGCACTCCTCAAATGTGGGGTTTGGCGGGGGAACATTCGCGCGAAGGCGCATCAACGTCCGGCACTCCCTCGAGTGAGGAAAGCTTGCCGAGACTATGCTATGCTTTCACAAGCAGGTATTCATGTGCAGACCATTGCGTGTAATTGTCACAATTGAGTTGTTGACGAGATTGAAAGCTTAATCAGAGCATCGATTTCGGATTCAAAATGCTAATTCTACGTCATAACTTTAAAGTTGTGAACCGTCAGCCGCAAGACGTGCAGTCGCAAGAGCCTTTGCATCAGACCATCACCACACAGTTATCAGGATATTCAAGTACAAAGTAAAGTACAAGTCTTGAGGTAATATGGTTTGAACTTTGTCCTCAAGCATAAATAGCAATTCTAGTCAAAGGCTGTGAGTCTCATTCAAGTATACAATGCCGAAAGCCAGCTGCCAGAGCTTCTCGAACACTGCGTCTTGACGCGGAGCGGAGTCTATTTAGATACTTGAAGACATAAATTTTGCTTACAGTAGCCAAAGCTAATGGTTGCGCCATGCGCAAAAAAAGGCTTAGATCAAGTGTACATGGGCCGCTCATGGGCGCTCCGAAGATGGGGAAGTCCAACCAAGTAAAGATGGGACGTAATTGCGGGGTCTGCTACGTGTGATTTCTCTGAGGCTTGTAAGTTCAGTCTCCTATATATTGTGTGTACCTAGCTACATCTATTCTCTCTATGCAATTTTGGGAGCTCCTGGGAACTGTCTTGAATCGCTTAAGTAGCAGCACTATGAAGCTTTCATTCCTTACGTTTCTTTCTGCTGCTACTATAATCCATGGCAAAGCTTCACCGCTCGCTGACCGATCTGAGAAATGTTTGACGTTTGCTCAGACTTTCGAAGAATCGACAAGTCAAGATTTAAACATTCTCAACTCCACATTTGTTGCTGCAAACTCCTCACTTGGTAACGATTACGCCTTCTGTCAGGTATCTGGACAGGTCTCATATGCGAAGAACAATACTCTGAACTTCTTGCTGTATCTTCCAGATGCATCTGAATACACTGGGAGATTCATGGCCGTTGGTCAGTATATATCCTGTATCTGTGCTTGACGGAAACCTGACGTAAAATATAGGAAATGGAGGAATGGCGGGTACCATCGACACCGCGAATATGTTGGAACAGCTAAACGCAGGCTTTGCTGTAGCGGGGCATGTCACTCGACCTCTCCTCCCAAATGTTACTGATGCTTCCTCAGAGGAGACGCGGGCCATCTTGCTGCGTTGAACAACGACGGAAATGGAGCTCCAGGAGTTTACCTGCCCTACTTACATGACTTGGATCAACTTAAGGCATGGATCCACAACGCCATATCGATCTTCACACCACATGCTCGGATGCTCGTTGAAGTATATTATGGCAAACGACCAAGTTACAGCTACTACAATGGCTGCTCCACAGGCGGTGCTCAAGGTTTCGCACTTGCACAATTTCATCCTCACCTGTTTGACGGGATCTATGCTGGAAGTCCTGGGAACTGGTACTCTCACCTAGCATTATCATTTCTATGGAATGCATACAAAACCCTAAACGCGTCCTACATCCCGCAAGTAACGCTAGACGCCATCACCGCTGCTGTATTAGACGAATGCGATGAACTCGACGGTGTCCAGGACAGCATGCTTGAAAATCCACTGGAATGTCCATTCGACATCAACACAATGGCATGCATAGAATCATCTACGAATACATCGCTGTGTCTCACTCCAGCACAATTGGAGGCTGCCAAAGCAATCTACGCCGGCCCAAAGTCAACTGTTGACGGATCTGAGATCTATCCTGGCTTCTCGTTTGGCTCCGAGGTGGGCTGGTTACAGCAGGAAGGCGACCTCGTTGAAGCTTTTTCAATTCCCCTCCTACAGAATGTCGTGTTCGATGATCTTAGCTTCGACTTCAAGGACTTTGATTATGGAAGTGATGTAGCTACCGTGGATCAGAAACTCGGACAATACATTGATGAAATCAGTGTCGATCTCTCAGACTTCAAAAATTCGGGCGGGAAAATGTTAGTGTCTCAAGGATGGGCGGACCAGTATAACGCAGCAACATGGCCAATTCAACATCTCCAAGATCTGGAAACCTTCTTCTGCGGCGACATCTCGGACTTCTTCAACCTGTTCATGGTTCCTGGAGGCGGTCATTGTGGACAAGCACCCGGCTATCCTGCGAGTCCTCAAACGTACCATGTTGTCGATGCTTTAATACAATGGGTCGAAACAGGAGAGAAGCCGGCAAGCGTTTTGGCTACGGGTACAAATGGTACTGAGCCGATTAGTAGATTGCTTTGTCCGTGGCCACAAACAGCGAAGTATCTCGGGGGAGATCAGAACGTAGCAAGTAGTTATAGCTGTGAAGATTGGTTGCTGGTATGATACCGAGAACCATTAAATATCTAAGGAATCTATTCATCGATGTTGGTGTGTGAGATATTTCTTGATTATGCCCTATCAGCTTTGCGAAAAGGAGGAAATCTCGCCTAAAAACATGTAAACAAAAAAGCTATGAGATTTCCAGATTTTGATAGGGAACAAAGGCTAGATAGACTTACGGCTTTCCATATAATAAGACTGCTAATACAAATATGATTGACAAAAAGAATTTCCAAGCAGCTCAGTCTCGCAGTCTTATTCACTTCTCAAGTATTGCCGAAAAAATTCACCCAGCCTCGCTTCGCGTACCGGCCTCCCTCCACCACTGCCCAAAAACCACGAAAAGAAACTCCAAAGAAAAAGGAAACAGAGAACCGAGTCTACCCAGCCTCTTCAAAGACCAAAAAAAAAAAAAAAAGATCATAGACCTGAGTGACAAAAGGTCATTGTAGCTACGCCGACGTAGCCAACCCCCCAAGCGCGAAACTTGTCCGATTTCGAACACCTACCACGCGGCACACTAAATGCCATATTACAGGACCGGAGTCTCATAGGTAGCACACCGCACGGTATTCATGTTACCAAGAAAATCTTGCCGAGGCGGCTGAGACGAGCGAACGAATCAGCCAGATTGACTTAGTGATAGGAAAATTGCTTGTTTAAATATATATGGGTGATTTGATTTCTGTGGAGACTTAGGGTGGAAAGGGACTAGCGCAATATTGGATGGTAGGTAAGGCTTGCATTTCAGGTTGAGAATATGAGCAAGCGAGAGGGAAAGAAAGCATCATTCGAACTTTCAGTAAAGACGAAGTCTGCGACAGATAACGTGCAAGGAAAAGGCAGATAATTTCAATGGGACGCGCGCTTAAGCAACAACGGCAGGTTTGATACAGACTGAATACAATATTTGAAGATCAAATCAATTGATCAGAACATGGTCCAAGAATACTCATGGATTATATTCTACACTGCTACTCTTCGTGGTATCTTCACGGCTCTGCCCTTGAATCCCTGCATGGAAGCCATGCAGACATAATATGCCGAAGTTCCCAGGGTTCTCCCTCTACCACGCCGGTTGTCTCCTTGCCCTCAGCGTGCTCCTCACTCGGGCGGTCAGGTTAAACTCAAACATGCTGCTAAGCAAAACAACAAAGCATGCTTGCGTACCTTCACCTATGGAAAAATCCCCTCTTCTTCTTCTCACCATTCTCATCTTTATGTTTGTCTTTCTTATCTTTACTCTTCTTCTCAAGCTTCCCTTTGCCTGATGCATCTCCATTGGTGCCATTCAACGGTATTGGACCTGAATTCATGCTCATTGCTGCCATACCGGCTGTTGGTGGCTGAGGAGCAGGCCTATCATAGGCATTTCCATGGACGTCGTATGTAGGACCTTTCTGTGGTGGAGCAGGTGCACCAGGACTCCTCGCGCCTTTTGGACCGCCAGGTAGTCCCAGGCCACCCTGTCTGGGTCCAGGCCCGGCAGGTGGTGCCGCCGGTGGAGGGTCATTCCGCTTAAATAGGTGCTCAGGAGCTTTTGGTTTTGGTCTGTCGATCGGCAAATCTAGCCTTCTTCTGTCCACAGTCAAATCCCCTACTTGCTTCACGAACAGAGCTGGCGTGAACATGTGACTCGTGGCGAGAAAGACATCCCGTCCACTAGTTTTAGATACTTCATAGCACGCACGAGCTTCCGAATAAGTTGCTCCACCAGCCATGAAGACGATCACTCTCTGCCGACTTTCCACTGTCGACATTCGGTTCTTGGCCCATGTGGGTTTCGCGCTACGAAGTGATGTCTGGGCTTGCGCAGCTATTTCATCCGAATTGTCGGCTGGAGGTTTTGTGTATGGAAACGTCATCTGGTCAAGCATGCCTTTGGTAAGTTCCTCTAGCATCAACTTCAAATTCGGCTCATAGCGAGAGAGTGCGTACTCCTCACTCTGAGCTGTAGGTGTCGTCTTTCTTAGGAAGACGGGTTGATGTGGTTGCCGCACTTCCTTCAATGCTTTCAAGGGACGGGCGCCCAGTATTGCAAGATTTGTTATGACCTCGCCATCTTGTGGTGGTAGTGAGGCGTGCGCTAGGAGGCGCCTGATATCTTCCTCAATCATACCATCACGCCAGATAATGTACATCATTATCAGTCGCAACCGATCAGAAGGCCCAATATTTTCATCGTCCAGCAGCCGAACAACTTGATCTGCAAGATTCTTCGGTTTCCGGAAATCCTCGTCTAACCCAGTCGCCAAGGATTGCTCAACTGAAGCTATATCAGGTAACTTCTGGTGTTGGAAGATATTCATACACTCCTGTGCCATGCTAAGATGTAATGAATATGCTTCTTTCATCTCCTGGAATTGTGGTAGACCTGCTAACATATCTTTGATAGCATTAAGACTCGCAGCGTCTTCCGTGTTGGTGAAATGTGGATTGTCGGCAATAAACTTTTGGAAGTCCCCCATGAGCTTCTCTATCGTATCTTTCATGTGACGATGTCTATTTTCGACCCAGATCCTGTCCTTCTCCCCTATTTCTAATTCTTTCTCCTCCTGATCAGCTTCCCCTGAATTGACCACGGTCTTGTAGAAGACTTTGTCGCCTTCTTTTATGGGCAACAGATCATGCGCCATGGCTTGGTATGTGAATTCGTGCAGCAAAGGCGCATATATATCCATGGATCGATCGGTAATAAGCAGGACGCCTTGCGGTCTCGATGAAGGGGGAGGAAAGCCTTGGTTGAAATTTGCATACGCATCCAGCTCTTCCTGAACGAATCTGGCAAGATGTGAACAGAGGACTGCTGCTTCATGTGTTGGATTTCGAGGTCTATAGTATCGAACTTTAGGGTATTCTCCCAAGGAAACGCAGACGCCGGTAATCTGTATAGTCAGCATTTGTCTGGATAAAGACTAACAGGCCATACCTTCTGTGCCAGAATCTGCATATGATCGCGGACAAGCATGTTGCATGCTGGATGGTATAGTATCGGGAAACTCCAAGGATCTCGAAACGTAACCAAGTGCGACTCGCGCGGGAAGAAGTCTATTGAAAGTGTTTCAAATCCTGCCAGTTGTTCTTGGGCCTGCCTTGAGGAGTCGATGCGCCGGCGCATTTGGGGATCGAGTAGAGCCGTCCATACTAGGTAAGTTCTTCGATATCTTCGACGTTCGAAATCTGCCATGAGACAGTCGATAATATGGGGTTGTGGAGATAGAATGTAAATGGCATCCATGTCCGGATTCATCTCCCTCTTCTCCTCGATCCTCTCGATATCTGCCACATGTTACCTAGCTGCCCGACTGCTCTTTTCGTGCCACGTACTCGCAATATTCTCATTGAGAATGTCATCTTCCTTGACGACATTGTCTATTATCTTTTTCGCGGTCTCATCGATGACCAGCACCTTCCACTGCAGATGGTCAGTTGGATTAGGCAGAGTGGAGTGGCAGACATACGTCTCCTCGAGTGATTCCTTTGATAGCATCCAAGATAACTTTCGCCCTGAGTTAGCCACAGTCTCTATTGTCCAGGGTGAAGCAGCTCACTGTCGCGCTGTTCCTGGATTGCGGACACCATCTTAGGCTCGTTCGGCAGCTGAGGCCTGGTAGCTTTGTATGTTCGTGGTCGTTATGTACACGGACTTTAGTTGTGAAAGTGACAGGTTGTAAGGAGCGTCGTAGAGTTGTAGAGTTGAGGTGGGTATCGTGGCTGGTGAATCTTGGCGGGGACGTTTCGTTCTGTTTGAGGTCCTGAGGTCCGCTAAAGTTGGCTGGCGGTGTATGATGATGAGGCAACTTTAATGCACCAACTATAAGAAGGGACATTAACGTAAAAGGCGAGCAGGTTGCTCTATTACTGTGTCTGGTATATTCGACAATGATAATAACATTATCGGTCTTAAGTCGCATAGTTCTTTATGTTCCCCACTGCCTTGTTACTCGAGTACAAGCTACCATACCCCGCTACAGCCCCGCTATGGAATTGAGGCTCTGTCAGCCCGCATAAGTAATACAAGCGGTACTCGCAAGGTGCGAACTCTTTTCATTGATGACTAGAAAACTATGGAGCTATTTCTCTTTCTTGAGAGAGCTTGACATGCATTTGCGTCTGACTGTGTCTGCCTGATCTCGGTCTGCATTCGAGTCCTCACCAGGAGCATATGCGCCAGGAGTGATTTCCAGTGTCTTGACGCCTCTTATGCTAATGTTCTCCTAACAGACCACCGCAAGAACATCTAGGGGTCGAATTGGACTCACATCTGTTGTCCGACTTCTCTTGTATATCCACCGCTTTTCTTACCGGTGTCTCGAAAGAGTGTCCCGTCAAGTATAGTTCCCTTGTCATTCCTGACAAGAATCGTCATGTTTTGCCAACAACTTCAACGTCCCTCTAAGTATCTCTCAACATCGTCATTTCGGTAGAACAACTCTCGTAACCTTTCCGCCTTCTTCCTGTCTTTCTCATGTAGCTTCCTAACCTTCCCAGCATCGAGCTTCGCGAGTTTCTCCTTCTTTCGGCGGTCTGCTTCTCTTGGCAATACAACCCCAATACCTAATTTATCGTCCTTTGGCTTCGTCTTGATAGGAAATTGAATACCTTGCCCTTCTGCTCCAAGCCCACGGCGGGAATCCGGATTCCAACCATATGCTTCGAGGTATGCTAAGCCTTTGCGATTTCTGTCGAGGTGTGAAGGAGGGTGAGAATGTGTCAAACAGACTTGGTGAGCAAGTGATGCTTCATGAGGTCTCGCATTTGATTGAGGTCCAGATGTAGAAGGGTCAGCATTAAGATCAGAGACGTCGGAATCTTCAGACAAGGGCAGCTTGCAGATCTCGCAGACTTGAGTACTTGCACTAGGCTCCACGCCTATACTCGTCGAAGTAGCAGAGGGATCTGCTGTTGATTCTGACTGATATGATCTCGATTCCAGTTCTTTTGGAAGGACGAGTCGTAGATAGAGCTCGCTCGCTGATATTGATGTCGGCCTGGAGAGCGGCGCAACGCTTGACTCGCCTTCTGTTGAAGGGACGAACTTGACTCGCTTTCGTTTGATGCCTGCTCCGAATACTCGCTGGTCTTGCAGCGGTATCTCGTACGTATCGTCATCCGACATGGTGAATATTGACGTGCTTGTTGCCTCGTTAGGTTGGTTGTGCCCCAAGGTTTCACAGAACGAAGCCCAGCCTTATGCAAGTTGCCGTGGCGTCAGCGCTAAAATAAGCTTAAATTTCTGCCAATTCCCTCCGCCGGAGCCGGCTCAGCCTGACGACGGAAATGTTGGCTAGTGGCTTTCCCCTTTTCTAGAACAACACCCAGCCCGACCGTCGTCTTTCGAATATCAACGCTTTGCGTCCGGCATCTGCCAATCCACAACAATGCCTATTCATTTCTTGGCGGAAGCCGCCTGGAATGGCATCTCATGGCTCCCCAATGGCTGGGACATGCTCAAACTCGTCGTCGCGGGAGCTATCATTGCCGTCATAAAACGATATTGCATGGGCGCATACAACACGGCAGAGCGACAGATGCATGGGAAGATTGTTATGATAACAGGAGGTACATCAGGTATCGGTGCCGCAATTGCCTTGCGATTGGCAGAACGAGGAGCACAGATTGTACTATTGGTCCATCAGTCACCAAAGGATATCTTCTTAGTCGACTTCATTGAAGATCTGAGGGAGAAGAGTGGGAACGAGCTTATATACGCCGAGCAGATCGACCTTTCCTCACTCTATAGCATCCGACAGTTCGCGACAAAATGGATCAACAATGCGCCCCCACGACGACTGGACATGGTTATATTATGCGCTGCGACTCTGACGCCGCCGGGCAAAGGCCGAATCCTAACGGATGAGGGACTGGAAGAGACTTGGATGGTAAATTACCTCGCCAATTTCCATTTACTCAGCATCCTTAGTCCAGCAATCCGCGCTCAACCAGCGGATAGAGACATCAGAATCATATTCGCGACCTGCTCTTCATACATTACCTCCCCTACAATCGAGGATGGCAGTGAGGCATTGAAGAAGAAAGACTTCTCACCTGCGAAGGCATATGCACGAAGCAAGTTGGCATTAATGATGTTTGGACATGCTTTCCAGAAGCACTTGGATGCATACAAACGGCCCGATGGAGCTCCTACAAATGCAAGAGTTATCTTCGCTGATCCTGGCTATTCTCGGACACCGGGTATGCGTCGTTGGCTGACACGAGGCACACTTTGGGGCCTTGCCATGTATCTGGTGCTATGGCAGAATGTTTGGCTCATCCTGAAGAGTTCGGAGGGAGGAGCGCAGAGCTTCCTTTACGCTGCCATGGATGTTACCTTTGGGCGTGGAACTGGCGGTAAGTTGGTCAAAGAGTGCCTGGAAGTGGATTACGCGAGGACCGATGTCAAAGACGAAGCAGCTGCGAAGAAGCTATGGGAAGGGAGCGAAAAGCTCATTGAAAGAGTCGAGAGAGAAGAAGCTGTAAAGAGAGCTTTGGAGAAGAAAGAGAAGGATGAGGCTGAAAGGGCAAAAGCCCCTGCAGACAAGTCGAGCGAGAAGACTGAAGCCACACCAAAAAGCAGTGAGAATAAGTCGAAATCTCGAAGGCAGAAAAAAGCGAAATGACCGAAGAATTATATATTTGAAAGCATAGCGACGGAGTCAAGAAGATGGCGGCATCTTAAAATGGCGTATTGTACGCTCTCATCCAGGTTGAGAATGCAATCTGGAAAAGTTGATAAAGTGGCGAAAGAGATCCATGTTGACGCAAATCAGAGCTAGCTCGACATACTCAGAACATGTTCCAAGGTGTCAGATGACAGCCGCGATCAATCTACGATTCATGTCGCATTTGTTATGTCCAGAAACATACAGTACTTCTTCAAGATTATGCATATAGACCCGTGTTCAATCGTTCATCGTATTTCTCCTTTCTTCTTTTAATTTTCGTGATGCTTTCATCTGAGACATTGCATGTTGTATTTCTTTCAACTTCGCGAATTCCCGCAAAGGGTCTCCAAGTCCTCAGCCCTCGAAGACAAAGCAATTATCTCAGCTCATTCCAACCTCACAATGCCGTCCCTTCAGCTTCACCATGTACCAATACCCCACCCAGGAAATCACCATACACTCCCCCAGATCTCCAATCCTCGTTTCCGTGCTCCAACCAGCTCCAAGATACCACGCCTTCGGCTCCAAACACAGAAGCTCAAGAATGGACCTCATCTCTCCCCCCGTCCTCTCTGGATCCGAACTCGAAGAAGCACTAGAAAAAATCACTAATGTACTCGAAGATCTACAAATCGAATATGCAATTATCGGAAGTTCGGCAATCAACATCTATGCGCGCTATTACAGGGTTCCGCATCGTCAGACAAAGAGTATAAATATTGTCATCCAACCCAAAGGTGGATATGGAGAGCGAGATATCGAGGAGATGTTTCAGAACACCATGTTTGACGAGGACTTTGTGTCTTGGATGGTTAATGGTGTCAGGGTGGCGAAGGTCCTCGTTACTAGGGATTTCGGGTATGGGAGGGAGGTGAAGATATCGGTGGGGTTTCAGCTGTTAGATTCTTGGAAATGGCCTGAGAGGCGAGGTTACTATAATTTAAAGAGGAAGAGGAATGAGAGTGTGGGTTGGAGTTTGGGGAGCTGTATTGTCAAGTTGATGAATACAGGGTGGTTGTTGAAGATGAAGATTCTTGCTTGGGATAAGAGAGGGAATTTGAAGGAGATGGCTCTGCATGAGTTAGATATTAGGACGCTTGTTGATGTTATAGAGGAGCAGAGAAATGGAGGAATGGAGGTGGGAAGGGTGAGGTTCGGGGATGAGGAGGAGATGGAGGTGTTGAGACGGTTTGTGAGGAGTGGAAATGAGGATCTGACGGTATTGAGAAAGTTGATTGATTGTCCGGAGGTGTTGGGACCGTGGTGGGAGTTAAGGTGGATTAGATGGCTGTTCATATCTTTAGGGATCTTGATATTTGGACTCTTGCTGGATTATGCGACTTCAGTCAATGATTGGAAGGTTGAGAGGGATTATTGGAGTTTTTATGAGTTGTGGAGAGATATATAGTAGTGTTAAAAGTGAAACTTAAGAAGTCGATATCAGCTCCTTCGCAACTCCGAAGAACAATTGATTGCAAGACATTTACTGACGGAAGTGAATACATTGTCTTATCTTCCTGAACGTCGTCTCTGGCTTCGCTTGACCCCTTATTCGAGGGTGCGGAGCGTTGCGCATGTGCTCGGTGATCTTCGGCATGCTGTCATGCTGCAGGACAGACACGAACTTCTCCGCTTCCGAGCTACCCCACAATCTGCCATGCTCCCTTCCGTCCAGACCATCGAGACATCTTGTCCTCTTCACATCCGAATTGAGGAAAGCACATAAAGCTAGTGTTTAACTATTCTTGGTTATCCATAACGACATTCCTCAAACCAGCCCTCAATGCTACGTCGTTCGGTCTCTCAAATATTTGAAAGTCATACACCACACGAAGAGCTTTCGCGAAGTTCACAGCAAGAAGCTACGATGTTTTCGTCGTTACAGCCTTCAAGGCCGAAGGTGTGCTTATACTCCGTTCCAGAGATGCGGTGTTAGCTTCAGAAACAATACTAATCATCAACATCAAGGTCCCATCACAAACCATTTCCCCACCTTTAAACCAACAACCCTCTCGCGCCTTTTCCTCCATTCCAGCTACTCTTCCACTTTCCGCCTCCCAACCACAGCCTATCCCACAGTACAGCTATCAGCCTCCAAGAACTCCAAGATCGCAGAGAGATGCTATGCCTCCGGTACCAGTACATCCAACAGTGGCGCCAGTACAGCAGACGTTTCTACCAGCGTTAAGACATCCTGTGTTCTTCACGGATAGATTTCATAAAGCGCCGGCAGGGGTGAATGCTGGAGGCGGGAGTTGGAGTACTCCGGTAGCGGATGGGTATGTTTATAACGATGGTGTGAAGAGGGAGGGGGATGCAAGGTTGTGAGGTTGGATTTTTGGAAGAGTGTACGATGTTGCATGGCATGGAGTTAGGGATTGAACTTTGGAGCAGACACGTATAGTGAACATTGCATAATGTGCAAGTTGTGCTGGGTCACTATGAGATACCAGCATTGAAATGAATTTCAGGCGTTGTACAATGTCAGTCCCGGGATTACTAACTTTCAACTCCATGGTATAATTCAATGATCAAAAACTGCCCCCACTCCAACAATCATACAAGCTCCTCTCCAGTCTCCTGTCCTACCTAACCAACGCACTTCGACCATCCGGGCAAACCGCAACCAAATCCAACAAACAAGTAGATCAAGAAAATGACCACCACAATCAACAATGCCATCAACTTGACATTCTTCCACCACATCCTCCTCCTCAATCCTCTGCTCCTGATCCTAAACTCCTGCGCACTTCCACCCAACCTATCCGTCTTGTCAACCAACAAGTCGATCCTCTCTCCCCTCTCCAACAAACTCTCAATATTCTGGCTCATGATTCCTCTTACATTATCAATTTCTCCTTGCACGTTTGATATGGCGTCCTCCTTGCCCGCCTTCGTAGTTCCGTAGTCAACCATCAACTTCTTCAACTCGGTATTGAAGCTTCCTGCTCCATAATTAGGAAGGGCCGTGAAGTCTGTAGACTCTGGTGGGTGCTGGGAGAGAAAGCGTTTCTTGATCTCGACAAGGAATCCGAAGGGTATGCGACGGCCTAGACTTGCGTCGGCGATTACGAGGTAGGTGAGTCCGCCTGCGGAGGATTGGGAGGGAGGGTAGTCGGAAGGAGAGTCGGCGATGTAGTGGATGAATTTCTGGTCGTGGGTGTAGGTGAGCTTCTGGCTTGACTCGTGAGTTATCTTTGGAAGGACCAGGGATGCGAGAGAGGAGGTTTGAGAGGCGGCTGAGGTTGTGTGTTCCGTGAGGATGGTAGTATTATGCGCGATACAGGCATAGTAGAGAGGTGTTGGGGGTGTTGATGAGGAGGCCATGATGGAGGTTTAGGTTGTTCTCATGCAGTCAATAGACGTGAGATTGCTGTAGACAAGTCGATGGTTCACGAACAGATATCGCGGAGTCGTGTTGTACGTACGCTAATGTTGTTTGATGTTGTATGAGGACGGACTTTGGTGACGGAGGAGGCGAGACTCCTTCCGCTCCTTCTTCTCCGCGTCCGCCCTTGGCATCACGATAAGGCTAAGATAAGGTCGCCACGCGCTTTAGAAAATAAATGGATTCCAGTTTCTACATATGCATGATCACTTTTGTCAATGCCTTCTTTTCCCTTATCTTCGATCCAGTGATGTTTGCACCTGCCCGAGAAACTCGGAAATGTTTACTCTGTACTATTAAAACTTCTACCTCATATGCAATTGCACCAGTCAATGGGGTCAGGCTCTATAACCAGGCTGTGACGATTCGTCGACAAGCCACACGATTACAGCGCGAGAAAAACGACGAGAGACATGGGAATGAACATGCTGGTACCAGGTTTGGAAGGCTTCGGTCTGGGACAGCTACCTGGGGCAAAGTGAGTAATGATGTACTATCCAAAGACCAGTTGCTGAACCAACGACATTAGGGGCCTCGAGGAGATGCAGACACAGTACCTCGGAGAGTCGTGTATGGCTTTACTGGCGATCATGCAGAGAGGAAGACGGGCACCAAGCGACTGATACTAAATGCCGAGACGACTTATGGAGTGTTCGGAAGACTTATGCTGGAGGAGTTTAGTAGACTGGAACGAATCCTGCGGAGAAAGGATAATACCGAATATACGGCCTGGGGTATAGGTTCCAAGGAGGAACTGAGGGTCCGGCTTAGAGATTTCGAGGGGCATATTCAGGATTGTACTACGAAGGCAGAGGGTGGTTTGATTACTAAGGAGAAGAATCCCCTCTTCTCCCGATTCCGCCGTGCATTTGTTGTAGGGGGCTTGAAATCGCTTGGATCCGAGGTCAAGTTCGCGTTCATCAACTTTGTGGTCGAAGCCCAGTTCTCCAAGCAAGATAAGACGAATCAGGAGAAACTGGCAGATCTTCGCTACCCGTTCGAATGGTTCCCTGGTACGAGATGTCTACACCGCACGGTACATCTGCATGTTGGCCCCACCAATTCGGGCAAGACATATCATGCACTGAAGAGGTTGGAAGCAGCGAAGACTGGCGTCTACGCTGGTCCCTTGCGGCTGCTGGCACACGAAGTGTATACAAGGTTCAACGCCAAGGGAAAAACTTGTGCTTTGATTACTGGCGAAGAACGACGTATCCCCGAAGACGGGAATTTCGACTTATCAAGCTGTACAGTCGAAATGCTGCCTCTTGGTAGGAAGATCGATGTCGCTGTTATTGATGAAATCCAAATGATTGGAGATGCTGATCGTGGTTGGGCTTGGACACAGGCACTCTTGGGCGTGCAAGCAAATGAGGTCCATGTTTGTGGTGAACTACGCACTATTCAACTTGTGTCGGATCTGTGTGCGGCAATGGGCGACAAGCTCGTGATACACAAATACGAACGTCTAAGCCCTTTGGCTGTGCAAAAGCAGAGTCTTAACGGAGATCTCAGCAACCTCAGGAAAGGAGACGCCATTATCCTTTTTTCTCGCGTGGCAATTCACGCTATGAAGTCGGACGTCGAGAAGGCTACAGGCAAACGCTGTGCTGTTGTTTATGGCTCTTTGCCTCCAGAAACTCGTGCACAGCAAGCCGAACTCTTCAATAACCCAGATAACGACTATGATTTTCTTGTTGCTAGCGACGCAGTCGGTATGGGATTGAACTTGGCGATCAAACGTGTGATCTTCGAGTCGGTCTCAAAGCACGATGGTATATCATTCCGAGTTATCCAGCCATCTGAAATCAAGCAGATTGCTGGACGAGCCGGAAGATTCAAGACTGCCCACCAAGCAGCCAAAGAAGATGCTGAGGAGCAATCAGATCCCAGTGAGGACTCTATGTTATCGTTCGTCCCAAAGAATGAGTCGAAAAGGGACGAGACGAATGGACTTGTAACAACTCTCGAACGATTTGATTTGCAGGTTGTACAAAATGCCATGAATACTGAAGTAGCGCCTATCAAGACTGCTGGAATTGCCCCTCCAGCGAACGTCCTCTACCGATTTGCTCAATACTTCCCTAAAGGGACTGCCTTCAGCTATATTACCCAACGCCTCTACGACATGTGCAAGCTCGGAGAGACTTTTCATATGTGCCGCATCAAAGAGCAAACAGAGATAGCGGACTTGATTGAAGAATATGATCTCTCAACCATGGATCGAATTGTCTTCATGGCTGCACCTGTTTCTTTACGGGATGTCGGATTCGGAGATGTAGTGAAGGAGTTTGCAGAGTGTGTAGCAACGCAATCTGGTGGCGATCTTTTGGATATGAAAAGTCTCGACTTGGATTTACTCGATATGGACATCCACGATCATCCCATGGGCAGCAAAATGTACCTCCGAAAGGCGGAGATGCTGCACAAGTCTCTGACGCTGTATCTCTGGCTCAGTTATAGATTTGTTGGCGTGTTCAGAAACCAACCTTTGGCCTTTCATGTCAAGTCTCTTTGCGAGGCCAAGATTGATGAATGTTTAGCCGAGGTGTATTACGATGCTGCTAAAAAGAAGCAACTCAACTACCTTAAGCAAAAGACGATGGAGCTGGAATTGGCGGAGGCAGAAGCCCGACGACAAGCACAAGAAGGTCTGGGGCTTGAACAGGAGACTTCTGATACCCGAGAACAAGGGTTGGATAAAGCGGGCGAGATGAGTGGAATTGAAAACGAATACTCAGCCATTGGAGAAGCTGGGGCGTTGTTGGACGAGTCCTCGGCAATCGAGGCGAATATCCCAATTCCGCCAGAGGAATCTGTGAAATCCGAGTCTGTGGAGGCTTGACGGATATCATGTGTATCATATGCGCGGAATTATGTATAATCGCTGTACAACACCAACATAGGGGGAGCTTTGGGTTTTGGGAAGGATGGAAAGGATGCATTCATGGCGTTTGTTGCTTGACCTCTGCTGTGGTTCCTCGCTCGGAACCAATATACAGCTCTCTACTCTTATGGGGAATACGTAGGAAGTGTTGCATCGATGATAGGCGCAACTAAGATTCAGATTCTACAAAGTCCGTGGTTGATTGCTTTCATCCTTTTGTTGCAAGCCTTCTCGGATATCGGCTTCATTCACATTTCCTTGCAAGTCCAGAAGCTCTCGTGTCCAGGCACTTGTTAGATTATCTGGGTCACCTTTCTTCCATACTCTACTTATCCGAGAGCTTTAATACCTTGAAAGCTCTTCCACTCTATCATGTACGTTGTGCCTTTTGAGATGTTCCGGGATGTTGCAGATGACCTACGGAAGTAGTTGACGTCGACTCACAGCTGGGGGTTCCTTCCTTCCACACCAGATGCCCACTCCTCGCACCTCAAAGGTAGATCCTGCAATAAAATACAAATGACAATGGTTACGACCAAATGCCGCATAGCGAGAGCTTTTCTTTGCTGTCTTTTATCTGCTAGCTTCAAGTTTTGTTTTCAATAAATTGTTTCTTGTCAAGCTGACCTCAAGCCGCGTTGGGGTTTCACTATGTAGATTTGACATCTGTGAGGAAGATGGGGATTGGAACGATAGGGTTTTCGAACTGGATGCAATCTGGTATGTAGAAATCCTGAAGTGGATGCGGCGAGAAGTCAGCTGTTGTGAGGAGACGCAGTCCTGGTGCTATGTATTTGATATTCGCCTTTGGTCGTCGAACCATACTGAGGAAGTCGCGGAGGAAGCCTTCTCGTAGTCCAGCTCGGTCTAGCACGTCGGTGGGGATAAGACCAATCTCCTCTCCAGAGCGAGCTATGTCAAACTTGGCTGCCACGAGAGCAAGCAGATTTGCTTGGTCGTCCGGATTGTCCTTCACGCGTAGCGTTGGATGTTCAAGCAGACACTCTATTCCAATGACAAGATTGTCAAACCCATTGATGGCTGACTGTAGGTCGTTGTCGCTGTACCGTAACATCTCCCAAGGTTTGGCTGCGTCAGATCCTCTAACATGTGGATGCCTGGCAACCACATTGCCCGTATCGATCATGACCAGCCAAGCACTGAGGATAACCTCGGGAGGGATCCCATATCATTCAGCCATTCGTTGTTACCAGAGAATCTAAAATGTCCTCATGGAATGTGGACAAATGAGTTTCTTGATCGAAGCTGTACGAAAGTGAGGATTAACCCTGATCTGAACAAGTAGCTAGAATGTTTCTCACTTGAGGCCGTCTAGATGGCCACCCATATTCAAGCTCGTCATCTGGTACAAGCACATGATGCCTTCATTTTCGCGTTGCTGAGCAAACAAGTGCTTTGGCCAAGTCAGATCGGCGACATAATAGAAGGAATTTTGATCAGATGGCATCTCGTAGGCTGCTTGAAGAAACAATTTCAGTGATGGTGATAGCCTTCGAGACCACTCATTCTCTAGGTTCTGGCTGGTGATATGTGTCTGCCACCAAGTAACCTTCGGCATCTTGGTTTCATCTTCACCCTTGACGGTGTAGCCTAGCTGTATCATGAAATTGTGCAGAGTTGCGCAGCGTTCCCAGTCCATGCCAGATTCTGAATCTTGCACAGGGTAGTCGGCAGTGACGCGCCAAGTCAGAGGTTCGTGTATTGAAAATGTCATGGCGGTTCAAGAAATAGAGGGAGAATGAGAATCAAATTGACTGTTAATAGTAGGATGAAGTTGTGAAACCAAGAGTTGTGTCCATGTTGGAACAAGAGGACTGACTGTTGAATGACTCGCTTGGTGCCCAATCATGAGCTAGACCCCTGAAGGTCGGTCTTCAGCATCACGGGAACAAAGATCAAAGTAATGTGAGCCAAAAATGCAATGAATACCTTCTGCCTTATGGTAGTCTACTTGCTGAGAGGATTGGACAGTCTGAATATCGAGACTCAACGCCATTTTTCATTTATAACCATGCAAATAGATATAATGTATGTCCCACGAAGCAATCTAATCCTGTGGTAGATTTCTCATTAGCCAGATTGACCTTGTCGCTTCTATATTCAAACCACCGGCAGCACAGTTGTGATAGCCCTTATATGCCGCATCCCGTTTCTCTCACATCGTCATCTGTGACTATGGCGATGATGACGAAGTGCTGGCTATTTTTGCGTGACCGTTCGTCTTCTGAGTCGTGCCGTTTGTCTCCACTTCCTTTTCGACCCCCGACGCCGGCAACGAACCAGGAACGAGCACAGACAAGTCATACGTCCTTCCTTTCTCGATACCGGTGATCCTCGCCTCATCCAGAACCTTCCCCTCATGCATAACCATCACCTCCTTCAAGCCCTTATGTCTCCGGATATCCAACTCGAACGTCGCTCCTCTAAAAAACCGAGTGACTTTGATACCATCCCACTCCGACGGTAGTTGAGGATTGATATTCAACCCCTCAGCATCACCGCGAAGACCACACAGTCCTTCGATAAAGCAGCGATATACCCAGGTGATGGTGCCGGTGTTGAAAAGCTGGCTTGAGCGGCCTGCTGTTCGAGGATACTCGTGATAAGCACCACGATAGTAGTTGGGAATATAAATTGGAAGTTGGCCGCGTTGGATATAATCTTCCTCGCTGGGCCCGGGAAGCATTTGGCGTAGAAGCTTGTAAGCACGATCTTGTTCTCCGATGGTATATAGACTGTATATGTAAAAGATTGCGGCATGGTTGTAGACTGAGCCGTTCTCTGCCGATCCGGGATATTTTTGCGTTACTCGACCAACGTCTTCTCGCATCTTGCTGAATGGTGGTGCGAACATAGCAATGCCATATGGAGTGTCGAGTTGCTTCTCGACTTCCGAAAGCATTTTGGCTTGCTGTTGAGTACTAGCCGCACCGCTGAGAATGGAGAATGTTTGGGGATTGAGCCAAATGCGACCTTCGACATCTTCTTTGGTACCGAAGACAACATTGTCGTCTGTGATGCCGCGTGCAAACCAGTCTCCGTCCCACAAATGCTTGTTCGCAGCAGCATTGCATTCTTCAACACCAGCACGATAGCGTGCTGCCAGCTTAACTTGACCTTGTTGGTCACAGACACGGGCCCAAATACTCAAGGCGTAGCCAGTTGCTACAGTAAGCCAGCCCGATACGCCCTTTCCTTTGTAGCCGACCATATTCATTGGGTCGCACCAATCACCTTGAGCAATGTAGCTTAGTCCACGCTCGTCACGAGCGGAGAGCAGCCAGTCCATGGCGTGACTGATTCTTTCGAACACGGTATAACTTGCTCCGTGAGCACTGAGAACAGTCTCCTTCAGCAAAATGTAGTCCGCAGTCTCAGCTAGATAAGCGTCCAGAGTCACTGGTAGCCATACACACATGTCTGTATGAGGGATTTGGTTGATATATTTCAGCTCTGCACCCTCGGCCAAGAGAATCCCATCTGGCATAGCGCCACTTGCTTCCTGTTGGGAGAGGGCTGTGAGGAAAGCTTTACGAGTCACCTCCGGCTTGATGTAGCTCATACCCATATTGTCCTGGAGGTAGTTTCGTGTCTGAGGATCTGTTGTCAGGCGGTTGACATCGCCATGGTAGTAGACCTGTCGAGGCATCCAGTTGTTAACGAAGTTATCAAGATCATGATCTGGCGTCTCGATCTGTAGACATCCTCGTCCTTGCTCAATGTATTCGGCATACTCGCGAGCCGCCTGCGCGAAGGCGCCCTTGGCTAGGTACTTCTTGCTCATAGACCTGACCTCCTCATCATCATACGCTGGGCCAAACAAGAACTGGTATGCTTGAGACTCTCTCACTTCCAGTGTGATCCGGTACTGCACGGCGGCTAGTGGCAACTCGTAGCGCGCGTCAGTTCCCGACAAGGTGGGTTCGTCTAGCGCAGACGGTGCATGCAGACCCCCTTCCCCTTCGAAGGACTGTTGATTGGTCTCCCAAGCGGTGGGCGGAGTACCGCATGCCAAGTAGGTCTTGTCTTTCAAGTACTTGTTCTTGAAGTACTCTTCGGCCTTCTGATACGGTGTGACGCTGCTCGCTACAATAGCGCCTAGATCTGGTCGATATTCGGCGGACTGGTTCATCCAAGACATGTTGCCAATGCTGAAGTATGGATACACGCTGATCTTGCGCTGGCGAGATGAGAGATTCGTGACCTTGATTGTCCATAACTCTGCTACATCCTCTGTTGGCAGGCCCAAGGTCATTTCGACCCGGATATCGAGATGCTCGATAATCCATTTAATATCACTCTTGCCAACTGAGAAGCAGAAAAGGTCGACTTCGGCACGGACCGGTTCGTATGGGGCCGAGAACAGCTCACCAGTTGACTCGTCCTTGATGTAGACGAAACGTCCTGGGTGGTGTGCATAGTAGCTTTGTTCTGGTTGCATGAACGTTTTGGCTTCGAGGTTAGGCGCGTGTGAGTACTTGGTGGGTTCGGGTTGCATGAATTGGGAGACAGCGTAGCCACGGCAGGTCATTTGAATCATCATACTCTGGTTCCACAGAAAGCCACCAGCCTTGGGCATGGCAGTGGGGCTGGTAAGCTCATAGCGATCTCCATCGTGGGTCGAACTGAGCATCATTGTATGGGACCCCATGTCGGGAGTGCGAAGTGTTGAGTGAGGTTTGTATGTAGGTGTGAGGTCGCGGCTGGATGACAGGCCTTCTTGAGGATGAAGATCTGTGGGTGAATGAGAAATTGGTAGATGAAACTTCACGGGTGCTGGTCTGACCCTGACGGCCCTGGCCGCTTACACGAGGTGAGTGCCATAACTAAGTAGTCCCCGAGGACGGGAGTGCCAGATATTGGTGAATCTCGAATCGGGGAATGAAATGGCCTCTCGTCTCCCCTGAAGGCTTTGACCGCCATGTGACTGCAGGCACAGTGCAGCTGGCCCCAAAACAGAAGTTGGTGAATTTGGGGGAACCTACTTTCGGAACATCAGCGGTCAGTGTCACAATATCGAGGGCTTCCCCACGGTGGGGCGTGGGGGCCGGCCCGTAGATCCGTTAGAGTGGATATCGTGCTAAAAACATGAGAACAAGAATTGGAAAGCCACAACTTGAGAGCTTTCTAAGGCAGTGAGTATTGAAGCTGCAAACAAGTGATCGATCGTCGTTTACGGTGGCGTTTTGTTGAGGCATTTGATCCCTGTGGCGGCAGGTGAAAAGGTGCCGATGGGCTGGGATTGATATTGGAGAGTCCGAGAAAGGCTTGCTGAGATCTTTCCCGGTACCGATATTGGAAGCAGTCCGAAAAACCTGACTCGCAGGAAACAATTTTCTCGCTGAACGACGATTTGCTGGTCGGCCTGGTGTTCATGGTTCTCGAGTAGGACAGTAAGCAGATACAACGCAATTTTACGTCATACGGAAAGAGCTTTATTACCTGATAATGGCTCTCGCACCCAGTACGATATGCGTTTTCGGCGATGGTTCCGGCCGCCTCTCAGTCAAACCATTCTTGGATAGGGGCATCTATGGCTGGACGTTATCTGTTCTTACGTGCTTCGTCCCACAAATGACTTCCTCGTTCTTGAACGGCTGTAATTTTGGGAGCTCGACCAGGGAAGCCTAATTCGGACTGGGTGGCAGTATGCATCTTGTTGATTTCGCAAATGTGGATACTTACAATCGAGCTGGATATGGAAAAGAGAGGCGCAAGCAATCGTTTTCTGTTTCCCTCTGTAGGCTACCGACTGCTACGAAGAAGTGTGAGGCTTTGACAAAGTTCTTCGAACTGACTGGCGTTCTGTGCCATGGATGTGTTATGGCACATTTATGGCGAGTCCTGGTTAGAGATTTCCTAGCTATGCACGGGAAACAGAAGGTAGTAGTAGGTCTGCTGATAGGTAAAAGCGCAATGGAGCGGATGACGCTCCATGACAGTTGGGTGATGCTGCTGTTGCTCGTTGCATGCCTTAATCGTGCTCGGACCCGGCTTGTTTGCAGTAGAATCTTGAGACGAGAAAAATGGACAAAGTTGGAGAATTCTATTCTGATGATGGGAGCTATCCAACCATCAAGCAGGAGGAATTGACATGAAGTAAATTAGAGACACCGTCAATGAGAAAGTGAAGGTTTCGCAGTTTCATGGAACAGGGCTGCTTGGCGATGGTGGACTGGAGGCCATTCCTGCGGGTGGAGTCATTAATATATGCCTTCCTATGAATGAGGCGCGAATCATGAAAAGGACACTAGGATTCCGGAGGCAGGAGAGTGTTGAGAGGATATATTGATGGACATTGCGGCGATCGACGAGAAAGGATAGGAAAGGACCTGCAAATGTCAATCAGAGCGGCTTCATTTTGGTAGTAGGAAATGCAAGCACTCACTGTACACAGCTACTTCGGTGCCAAAAACAATGCTCAGATGTGAAATAGATGCTAGATGGAACAGGATATTATCGACAATGGACAAAAGTACACAAATGAAATTTGTATGAAAGTGATGGCCACGAATTGGAGGACAATAGCCGTGACAAGAAAGAGCGCCAAATATGGTCTCGTAGAAAAGAATACTCGATATTTGGTTTAAGACATAGGACTCCTCAAGGTAGAATGTGCCTATGATGTCCTTGAGATCTGTGAAAGTTCAAATCAGAAGGAAGTAAGCTAAGGAGATTGAAACGGAAGCTACCTAGGTATAGTGAGGGCCACACCTGCATTAGTCAGCCAGCCTTGCGGTCGAGATCCACCGAGGCTGATGAAACATTCCTCGAGTTCAGACCCGACTTCCAAGCAACCATAAGAGCTTGAAGCTCCATATCGAAAGCATATAGACATTGGGGCTGTGATATGTAGAGCTGCTCCAATTGACGCATCCCACCTTCCGATGCTTTGAGTACCTCCTTTCCACCTTTGACCTTCCAAGTCAACAATCACTTCCAAATCACCGACAATGCGTCAAACAATCTGGCTCTGGGCTCTGTGCCTGGGAGCTGTACTAGCAAGTCCTTCTGAAGATGATCAGAACATTCTTGAAGATGCAAAGCAGTCGATAGAGGAGGAATTGCAGAGAGCCAAGCATGAAGCAGCCCAGATCAAGAAAGCTTGTCCAGATTACAAGAAATACTCTACCTTTATGCAGTATGTCTTTCTTTCGCTACAGTCGCTTTGTACTGATATTCGGACAGCCGACCTTTCTCTGAGGGCACACGAGCTTTGCCATTCCAGCGTCCAGCAGAACAATGTCGAACCTTTAGTTCTCCACTTGTCGAGAAAGTCATTGAGGACATGAATGAGAAGATGATTGATAAGGATATGGCACGGCTGTTCGAGAACGCTTTTCCCAACACCCTCGATACGACTGTACGGTGGCACGTAGATGGGCAAGGGCAAGTGGAACACAAAGAGCTGAAGGCACGAGGTTTGAAGGACGATGGAAAGTGGGCTGGAGCTCAAAGCTTCGTGGTTACGGGAGACATCAACGCGGAATGGCTTCGGGATTCAACAAACCAATTGTTGCAATACCAGCCCCTTGCTAAGAAGGACGAGAAGCTCTTTAATTTGATCCTGGGAGCTATCAATACTCAAGCAGAATACGTCATTCAGTCACCATACTGTAATGCTTTTCAGCCTCCAGCTCCATCCAAGCTCCATGCTACCCAAAATGGTCAGGATGACTACGTACATCCAGCTTACGAACCATCGTTTGTCTTTGAGTGCAAGTACGAGCTGGACTCCTTGGCACACTTCCTTGCGATTGGAAACACCTTCTACAACCACACAGGATCAACTGCCTTCCTGAGCACCAGATGGTACAAAGCACTTGACACTGTCCTGACAGTCCTGGACCAACAATCCCAGTCAACCTTCGATCCCCAAACCGGCCGCTTCGAGAAGAACATTTACACCTTCTCCCGAATCACCAACCAAGGGACCGAGACTCTTCCATTGTCAGGAGTGGGCAATCCCCTCAACTTTGGCACAGGCCTCATCCGCTCCGCCTTCCGCCCCAGTGACGACGCCACCATCCTCGGATTCTACATCCCAGCCAACGCTCAAATGGCCGTCGAGCTCAAGAAAACAGCCGAGATGCTGACAGCAGCAAAGAACATCAAGATGGCTCAAATGCTTGAGAAGCGATCACAAGCTATTACCGACGGAATCTGGGAATATGGCGTGGTACAGCATAAGAAGTACGGACGAGTTTTTGCTTATGAAGTCGATGGATATGGAGGTCAGATCATGATGGATGATGCTAACGTCCCATCTCTCCTCGCTCTCCCCATCCTAGGGTTCGTAGAGAGAACGGATCCTGTATATCAAAACACCCGTCGCATGCTCCTCAGCAAAGAAGGAAACCCGTACTACCTCAAAGGCACAGCATTCCACGGGATCGGCGGTCCCCATATTGGTACCGAATACGCATGGCCGATGAGTTTACTCTTACAAGCAATGACGAGTGAGGATGATAAGGAGATTAGCGAGTGTATTGAGTTGGTACTGAATGCGAGTTCCTTGGGGTTAGTTCATGAGAGTATTCATGTAAATCGGATTCATGATTATACAAGGAGCTGGTTTGCGTGGGCGAATAGTGTGTTTGCGCAGACGATTTTGGATGTTGCGAAGAGGAAACCACATCTTCTATTTGGGGAGGGGGCGGAGCCGTATGATATCGAGAAGTGATATGAGCATCTAGACATGATGTAGAGAACTCTTAGCCCCACATACTTTCTCAGTAGAACGACATTCATGATTTAGCGTGTCTCGTCATCTACATTCATCGCTCGTGAATCATTCGTGTCTCAAGCATTAGAAACGTCTCGCTCCATACCACCCAAAAGGTGATGCTCAAACCTTCTCACTTCTTGCCAAAGAAAGACATGATGTTACCCTGTCCTTTCGCCGCCGCTTTCTTGGCTTTCGTCGAACCTGTACCCGTAGAAATAGGCATCTTAGCCTTTGGTGCTGGAGCTGGTTCATCCTCAGAGAACGACTCCCAGACAGGTTCTTCCTTCGTAACTATTCCTAGTTAGCCAGTTTCACACTAGATGAAAGAGCTTACTTACCCAAATACCCATCTTCATCCTTTGTAGTCTTCTTTTTCATCACCCTCCTCCTACCTCTTCTCCTGCCACCACTGACAACAGGCGGAACTTCTTTCTCCTCACTTGCTGCCTTCTCCTTCTTCGTCTGCTTGTCGACGACCTCCTCTTCTGGCTCATCAACTTTCGCTTCTTCCTCAGACTCGTCCTCCATCTCCATCATCTTCCTCAATTTCTCCTCGTTATCCTTCCTCTCTTTCCTACTCTTGGCCACAATTTCTGGGTTTGCTGGAGCAAGAGGGACGTACGTCTCTTCTTCATCGTCAGAAACATCTTTCATAGGCGAGTCTTCTTCTGCGGGTGTAGCTGCGGAGGTGGCGGAGGTATCTGTTCCTTCTCTCTTGAGTTTCGGCTTGGCTTTCGCAAAGGATTTGAATATGCTTGATGATTCTTTCTTTAGTGCTGGAGGATTGGGTGTCGATTCTTTGCTCGAAGGGTTGCTTGCTGCCGAAGTTTTGGGCTTGACATTTGATTTTCCGAAGAAATCTTTTGCTGTAGATGATATTTCTTGTTTGGGAGGAGCGGATGGTTGGGGTTCTGGCGCTTTGGGCTTTGGTGCGGCTTTCGCAGGTACAGAGGCTGCGGCCACAGGAGCTGGAGGTGGTCTTGTGCCTTTTCGTCGTCTAGCATTCTTGTTGATAATCGTGCCGTATTGGGAAGCTGTTTCGAGAGGATCTTCGGAAGCGCAAAGGACTTGGACTTCTCGGGTGATGTCTGAGAGGACTTGGAGGTCTTTCAGAGGGTGTGGTCCAATGCTGTAGATATGTATCGAGCTGATTTTTTCATACTGTGATCGTACTTCTGCATGAGGATCAGCAATTGTCCGATCCTAAGAAATTGGATTGCCAACCTTCGAGGTTCTCTTCCCTGACCAGAGTGATGCTCAAAACCCCACTTTCCTCGAAACTCTCCTCTGGCTGTGGCATGGAACTACTGAAAAATTGACTGCTTTGCATATGTGTATCTTCTCCATCTTGTTCTGCAGGGTTCGCTGCATCTTGTTCTGCGGGGTTCGCTGCAGCTTCGGGTTCCTTTCGTCGGGTTCCACTGATCAGGTATGTCGCATGAATTGTGCCTGGCTTCTTTCCGTTCTGCTGGCGATGAAACTCGAAGAGCATTCTGGTTTGTGTAAGGTTTTACTCATCAAATAGTGGTGCAATTCTTACTCCTTTGCAGCATTGACGTTGATCTTGAGAGCCCGACTGAGGAGGCGATAGGTGACCTTTGTCTGTTAGTGACATCGCTATAATCCAAAGGTCTATTGTCGAGTCACATACTATCTTGTCCTCAGTCAATATGCTTGACGCCAAATAAGTCTTGTAATCTGCCATTGGAGATTGTTGTTCGGGATTGTTCGTGGGTGTCTCCGCCTCGAGGCTGAAAAGAAAGAAGACGCGACTTTCGCGACTTCACTTTACGCGACTTTTCTGGGGTCCTGACGTTCTTCATCAACAACCACACTTCGAATGCGACAACTCTTGCGCCACCACTATTTCTAGCTCCGCCGACTCATCAAACTTCAGAATGAACGGGATATCCAAGGACGACACCGCTGAGCTGGCGGATTCTACAGACTGGCTAAACACGCCTTTAAAAGCCCTCGCGGATGTCGATTCAGCCTTGCGATGTCAAGTGTGCCGAGACTTCTACACGACACCGATGATCACCTCTTGCTCGCACACCTTCTGTTCGTTATGTATACGGCGGAGTCTAAACAACGATGGCAAATGTCCAGCATGCCGTGCCCCGGACCAAGAAATGAAGTTGCGGAACAATAATGCTATGGAGGATTTGGTGGAGGCGTTCAAGAGGGGAAGGGGGGATATATTAGCAGTTGCAAGGAAACCTGAGAATGCACTGGTTGCCTCTCGGAAGAGGAGTCTGGACGAGATTCGAGAAGACGAGGACCAGTCGCCACAGAAGAGAACCAGGCGGTCGGAACGTACCAAGTCGTCATCACAGAGGGCCAGTCAAGTCAGTATTGTAGCTGATTCTGATGGGGACCGGGATGGAGATGAGGACTATATTCCAGGTAAGAACGGTTATTTCCATATCGCTTTTCTCCCAGGTTAGAAGCATCTCAAATGTCGCACCCGCCAGCCGAGCTTTCATCTCGAAACCACCTGTCCCTGGAACAGACATTGACACACGTACTGACTGTTTTGTCCAGAAGACGGCACAGTTGTATGTCCAATCTGTCAGAGGAAAGTCAAAGAGACACTCATCAACAAGCACATCGATGAAGGATGCCCTGATGAAGCAAAAGTCACAAAGCCTCTTAGTAGCAGGCCTAGCAGAGGCTCAGCAAGAAGTCCTCTTTCTGTCCCCGAAAAGCCTATAAAGCGACCAGAGCGGCTAGCTCAGCCGCACTACTCTACAACTAAAGACAAAGCTTTGAAACAAAAGCTTGTAGATGCTGGACTATCTGCAGCAGGGAATAGGCAACTCCTGGAGAAGAGATACACGGAGTGGATCACCTTATGGAATTCGAATTGTGATGCAACGAGACCTAGGTCGAAAGGAGAGCTCAAGAGAGACTTGGAAACTTGGGAACGGACCCATGGCGGGAAAGTAAGGGAATCCAGTTCGACTCAAATGGGAAGCCAGATCAAGGACAAGAACTTTGATGCTCAAGGATGGTCTAACAAGCACGACGCGGACTTCCAGCAGCTTATAGCCACTGCCAGACGGAAAGCACAGTCTGCTAAGGCTGACGCTGCGTCTTCGGCCGCAGCAGAATCAGCTACTCCAGATCCAACACCTGCTCCGGCCATTCCAGACACCCCTGATGTGGTCATGGAGGAGAATGGAGTTAACGACCAGATTATGATTGATGATTCACCAGCAAAACCAAGTTCTCAGAAAAGATTTTTCGATGAGACTAGCTCAGTACCTCCACCATCACAATACCAGAAAAAGCTTGGGGTCATGGATAGCGATGCTGGATTGGCATCAGATATTACTACATTATGACACAGCAACTCTTGGGCACCCTAGCCTGCCATTTGCAGAAGCTGATTGTAACATAACCAGAACTCCATAGCGCCGTTACCACGTGCTGGATATACAGAATCCGATGATTATGCTGCAATATTCTCTTGCTCCAGTGACAAACGCTTAAGCTCCCCCGTGCTCTTATCCAGCTCCTTCTCTGCGCTTGGCTCTTCGGCTTGTTTCTTATCCTCAGCTTGTTTCTTTGCTTCACGCTCTGCAACCTCCAGAGTATCCAGACGCTTCTTGGTCTCTTCGGCTTGCTTCTCCTCCTGTTCTTCTCTTTCTGCTCGTTCTTTCGCTTCCACTTTCTCCTTCTCTTCTCTCTCCATAGCCTCAAGCTCATCATCCACTTCGCCTTCGTCAACAGTTCCGTTCTGGCCAGCTTCTGCAATGACATTGCCAACTTCATCGACCTGGCTCATTTGCTCTCGTAACTGATCGACCACATCGTCCACTCTGTCCACTCCTCCGACCTCTTTGTTGAGACCTGTAAGAACTTTGGTGCTTGCTTCCATGACTCGGACAAGCTCGACTTGATCGGCTGCTTGTTCGATGCTTACGAATGTTTCCTCCAGCTGTGCCAAGGTTGCATGTCGTTTTGTCAAAGTCGTCTCGGCCAGCTTCTTCGACCGTAACGCTGCCAAAGCTGAGACTCTGTTCTTCCGTGCCACGGCTTCCTTCGCTGTGACCCCAAGCTCGTCCACTCTCTTAGACAATACCGCCGTTTGGATCTCCAGATCCTTGATCAAAGTCTTCAATGAAGCAATCGTCGTATCCTCTTGTGTAATCGGGCTCACAACCTTCTCGTTCGGCGCCTTAACCTTGACAGTCTCCCCATCATAAGCTAGAGCCTGCTTATCCCTAGCCATGAACCTCAACAACAAATCCATGTCCCTCCCAGAGAGTTTCTTCTCCTTCCCAAAAACGTCCTGAACTTTCTCTTTGAATTCGTCTCTCGATAGTGTCCTCTCAACTCGGCCCCTCACGCCATCAAATATCTTCTCCACTCCCCTCCCCGCCTCCTCGAGATTCTCCAACACCACAACCGTTCCGTTGATAAGTCTATCCTCATTCCCCCACCCCAACTGCCTCAAACCCCACCTCACCACATCTCCCGGTCCCGGTACCTTAATAGTAGGCAGACCCCAACCTTTCTTATAAACACTCTCCTCCCTTTCCTCAAACTCCTTTTCCATCCACCACTTCCCCTCTCCTACCTTTCCCCCTCTACTCGCAGTCGCTTCCCTAACCACCGTTCCCAAACTCAGCGGCCTTCCCCATTCTTTTGTTCCCAAGGCGCGGAGAAGGTCCTCGGAGAAGTTTATAGAGAAATGCGAGCCTTGAGGCAACACGCCAGCTTTGGCGGCGGAAGAGAGACCGGTGCGCCACGCGGTGAGATTCGCAGTGTAGCCATCTGGGTTAGTAGTCTGGAGGTGACGGAAATCGGAATATAGGGCCGCTAGACGGGCTCTGTTTTACGTCTTGTCAGTATTACTCTTTTGTACAGTATTTGGGTGCGTTGATGCTATGACGATGATTGTACGAAGCGGCAGGCAGAAGCAGGGAATGCTTGAAGAAAGGGGAAACTGACTTGCGAAATTGAGGCTCATTGTTCTGTAGATACGTTAGAAGCTCACTCATTGTGAGCAGATGGCCAAGGCATGAATGTCGAAGCCGGGCTGTTGTTTTGTTTTGTCTGGAAGGAGCTTGTCCTTTGTTGTCAGCTTATCGATAAGGTTCGTGATTGAGGGACGCGATTTGCATAAGTTCGGCTACATATGCATAAGTTGATTTGTGCAAGATTAGGTGGAGGGTTGAACTGAGCGAATTCAGATTACGTTGAGCGTGTTGGGAGACCTCTTTTGTTGAACTGAATCCCGACTTACTCTCCATGTGTCCCAGAAGTTGGGACGTTGAACAAAATTTGTGGCACATCAATCTAGGCAGGTGGACATATATTTATAGTCCTTGCTGATATTGTCCTCTTCCTACAATGATTCCATCCAGCTGGTGGATAAAGTGCCCCTAAATCCAAGCTATGTGTACAGCCATTAGTTTAAACACCCAACGCCGTCCCCGATGCTCTTCCAACCATGTAACCGCTCAAAAGAATTATATTTAGATTCGCTTCCACGCTGCAAACCTCTCATTCAAACTGGAGAGTCGTCTTCTCTTCAGCCTCGCCTTCTAGCAAAGTCGGAGGCGGAGATTCTGTGCTCCCTATGGGCGCTGTCACACCCATCAGACTCCGTCGATGTGGACGAGCATTAAAGGCCTCGCTCTCTTCCCCGATCGAAGTATCAATAAGATCATCCACTCCTCCAGGCCCTTCGATACCGGATTCGGGATAAAGTGCGAGCTGTACTTCTCTCTGTAGACCTTGCAGGAAGTCGTTCGCTTCCGAGAACTTCGTGATACTAGCAGGTTGGAGAAGGGAGTCATACTTGGCTTTCCCATCATCTAGACTTTGCTTCGACTGTAGAGGTTTCCCAACAGTCAGCCAGGCGTCTGCAGCTCGAATACTCCACATTGCTGATTTTCGTGTTCTGCCACCCCAATGCCCACTCCCTGCGCCTTTCTTGGATGCATAGCAGACTGAAATGCGTTCTTTGACCAGGGCATCACCGATTGCGCCCACAACCTGTAATTCAAGCAGCTTCAGTCCCCATTTTGCAGCCTCTTCTGCGGATGAGCCACCACGAAGTCTCAAAAGCTCCATACCAAGTAGTAGCGAACGCAACGCCCCGTACTTGGATGAGCATCGCGTTATGTATGAGTAGTGAGCTTGCTCTAGCATCTTGTCGATTGTTTCTGACCTCGTCTTTGAGCTTAGCGAGCTCGGGCTCATGAGCATACTGACTACAGCCATCTCATTTGCAGCAGCGTGATACCTCCACGCATTGTCGTTGTTAAAGTCTGACCGAAGCAGTTCGTATGTCGATTGAGCCAGCTTCCAATCCCGAAGCATGAAAGTATAGTCTGCCAATTTGCGCATGATTGCTTCCGGTGTGTCTGGCCGGTAGAAGCCTTGGAGTCCATCATAGTTGCTGCTGGAGCCTGAAGTCCCAATCCCATTCGATGATGCCCTTGAACTCCCGCCGAAAACAGACCATTTCTTTGTTATGTTGGTAATACGGCCACTGAAACCTCGCCGCCTCGAGGCGACCTGGTCATTCCAGGTAGCCACAGATCTCTCCATTGAAGGTACGATGGACTGTGTAACCATTTCTCTAATGAATGTCTTGATAGCAGTGGTATCCGACTCAAAGATACATGGGATAGTGTCTTCGGGATCTTCCTCCATCTCTCGCGCTTGAATTTCAGCAATTTCTTCACTGGCGGCAAGCCACTCACAGCGTGGAAGAGGAACGCTGTCGTCGTCAGTAGCCACACATTGGGTACTTCGAAGTCTCAACAGGTGACAATGTAATCCGAAATGCCGTTTCATCTGTTCGAACAATGTTATAGATTTGGTGATATCGTCCCGTTCTTCGTCATGAACCAGTACATAGTACCGTAGATATTCAGTATTGACCCAAACTGGTAGCCTTTTGTCACCAAAGCTGGATTCGTCGTACAGTTTCCTTAAAGTCTCAATAGGACTAGTATTGCGGGAGCTTATAGCAATAACACAGGCCACAGGATGTGAAAAGGTTTCATGGGGCGCCAAGGGCATTCCAGAAAGCAACCTGCGGAGGTACAGTGTATAGAACGGCGACGGAACCATCGGATCCCGCGCTCCTCTGTCTCGAAAATTCAAATAGTCCTCTGAACTACCGCTAGGGAAATCCTCAGCATGAGCCAGATGTCGATCTACCAATTTGTCCACAGCCTCAATATCTCCACCTGTTCGCAACCTTCGGACAGCTTCTGGTCCTGAGTTGTTACCATTTGATCCCAAAGCCTTACCCTCCTGACTCTTCCGTGTCCCCGGTACAACTTCTGGTACCTCGAGACCATCATTGAGCTCGACGAATCGTACGGCGAAGTCCTCGAATGCTCGTCCAGCCCCTATACTATCCCGAACAGTGACTTTGCCTTGAATCCGTTCGCCAAAAGGTCGAAGAAGCTCCCATAGCCCACCCTTGAATCCTTTCTCCTTCACTAATTCTCTTGTGTCTGCCGAGGTATGGACTGCGATATGAGGCACGAATGCTTGCAGGATGAGATTCCGAGGGTCTTCGGGCCGGTCTGCAGCTGGTATCTGCTCTCCTGGCGTCCCTAGTCCTCCAAATACCGAGCCTGACATCCTCGAAGGGGTCCCAGTCCCGCTTGGTGAAACAGATCTCGAGCCAGATGGTGTTGAGGTAGAAGCGAAGAGAGAGGAGACGGACGCATTGGAGGCTCTGTATGGCAACGTCGAGACAGAAGAGGCTATTGACTGTGTATCTAAGGAGCCTCGGATCTTCGATATCCTCAACGAACGTGAGGGAGCCAACGGGTGGTCGGGAGGCTCGAATGGCGAGGCATTGCTGGTAGGTGTCATGAAGTCCGCTGAAAGAGCTTCTGTCGCAGCAGATTTGTACTCTTTCGTAGGTCCGCAGCCGTTGCCTTGTGCGGCAACATGCGGGAGGTTTGTTGCAGGAGCAGGGTGAGCACTGGTTGTGTTCTGTTCTGATTCAGATCGTGCAGGGTGCCGGTATCTGGTGGCAAGTGTTGTTCTTTGAGGTCGTAGCCGGCAACATACACATGTATGAAAGAGGTGATCAGAGAGGTCTCCCTATTCTTCAGTAAGCGTGCATTGTCATGTTCCGTGGCGCAAAGATATTTAGAGACAGCAAGACATTGAATCAAGACCGGACAAAATCACCAGAAACGCCGATTATAGATATCGCCACGTGATTGTCATAATTTATGTTGCCCTTGTTCGCTCTCACAGACCTTCATCAAGAAGGATTAAGGAGTTCTTGGGATTGTCTCCTCGATATCAGTCAATTCCCAATTGTTCCATGGATTGGAGGCTGAGCTGATGACTCTAATTGCAAGAATAGTCCTTGCCGCCTTCCCCTTCAGAATTTATCGAGTCACGAAAATTGGAGTCACTTCTAGCCGACAACTTTCTTCATGCCTCCTCATGAAAAGAAAACAACCTCCAGTTGAAGAGCGGCCGATATTGAAGAGGCACAAAAGTACCTTGGGCATGGGCCAAGCTGAACAGCTCATCGAAGCACAGTATCATCGACAAGGGGACAAGATGGCTACAGCCAAGATCACGCTCACATCTCGTGAGAGCCAGCTTCGAGATCTATTGCTAGATGTTGCGCGCTTTATCGACGAGTCCAAAGAAATCAAGGAGAAAATTGAACTTCGTTGGGCTGGGGGATGGGTTCGAGACAAGCTGTTGGACATTCCCAGCCATGACATCGACACAGCTATCAATTCCATGACAGGCTTTGCCTTCAGCTCCAAGATGCAGGATTACCTCAAGGATGAGGAAAACATGAAGAAGCACTCCTTGCAGACCAAGGACCTAGGAAGTCTTCACAAGATTTTAGCAAATCCCGAGAAGTCAAAGCATCTTGAGACCGCAACCACTAGATTGCTGGGCTTCGACGTGGATTTTGTCAATCTTCGGAAGGAGACATATTCGGGAGACAGCCGAAATCCGCAGATGGAATTTGGTACTGTTGAAGAGGACGCATTGCGGCGAGATGCGACCATCAATGCTCTTTTCTACAATCTTCACAGTGATCAGGTGGAAGACTTTTCTACAGGTCTGGAGGATCTCGCTGCTAAACGCATCCGAACACCTTTGGAACCGAGAACGACATTTATGGATGATCCGCTACGTGTGCTGAGATTGATCAGATTTGCTAGTCGCTTGGGTTTCAGTATCGATCCAGAATCTGAGACGTACATGAGTGATCCTGCAGTCATGGATGCTCTCAGGCTCAAGATTAGTCGAGAACGTGTTGGAGTTGAGGTTGAGAAGATGCTGAAAGGTAATGTCCTTTACTCGACTGTATAATATGATATGTTCCTGATCCATTTTCAGGAAATAATCCTCGAAGTGCGCTTCAGCTGATCGATAGACTTGGCCTGTACTCTACTATTTTCACGGACCCAACTGTTCATCTCAGTCCTGCACCACCTACAGACAACTGGAGCGTGGTCTATGATTGCCTGGAAGAGCTAAAGTCCAACCAAACACCGAAGTCCATTTACCAATCCCTCGTCAGATCCGACGATGCGATATATTTGGCATGGGTTCTTGCTGCTCTTACTCCGTGGTCCACAGTTGCCGAACCTGTGCCTGCCAAGAAGGGAAAGCTGAAATTGCCACTTGGAGGTATGGTTGCCCGAGAAGGGATCAAGGCTGACAACAAAGTCTGCAACGTTGTCACTGGTTCGTTCAGGCATTACGAGCAAATCTCGAAGCTGAAGGATGACATCGTACGTAAAGAGGCATATGTAAGCGAGAGAGATACTGTTGGGATGACCGTTCGGAGATGGGACAGTCAGGGCGGACACTGGCGATTGCAAGCTTTATTTTCAATCCTTGTTGAAGCGCAAAGTAGAAATGATCCAAAAGGTAAGTTCACCAGCAAAGTCAGAAGCTCTATACTGATACGTGTTAGCGTACGAGAAGCTTTTCGGTGAGTGGCAGACTTTTATCGATCACTTGGATGCTATGGACATTATGGATGCCGCTGCTGAGAAGAGTATCATTGATGGCACAAGTCTATCGAAAGCTCTTGGTGGTATCAAACCGGGCGCGTGGATGAAGCCTGCTTTGGAAGTGGTGATGGCATGGCAGCTTCGCAATCCTGGTGTCACCGACCCAGCTGGAGCCATTGAAGAGGTGAAAAAGCGGAGTGAGGAGTTGAATATTCCTAAGCCTTAGCACGAATGATACCCCCAAAAAAGAACTCTTCCGAGCCTTAAGCACTTCCATGATCAGTCAACCTCGCGATGATATAGTGTGAAGTTGTAGTCAACATTGTAACACATCCGTTATCTTGTCCATCGCGCATAACTCTTCATCCGTGGATCTATAACCTCGTGTGAAAGATTGTATCCGGGCGCCGATTACCTGTGAACCTCTTCGAGGAACCAGAAAAGGGGCTTTGGCGGGATCACCGGCTCGGCTCGCTTCGCGCTGTTTGCAATTGCACCTCATTTTTGAGACTCTCCTCAGAACTAAATTTACACAAAATTATCACACATGCTGCACGCACAAGCAACGAAATGTTCGCCGCAGCCCGTAAAGCGGCTAAACCCCTCACATCGGGCTCTTTGAGAGAATACGGCTCCGTGCAGCTGCCATTAGAGTGTAAGTATCCCCGTGTATTCGTCTCACAGAAACTTTCTGACCGGTACCAGGCTTGCCGGAGACGTATTCGCTCTCTCAGCTCTGCAACGAGATAAATGTGGATGAAAATACATCGCAAACAGTCAGCTTGTATGATACCGCAGAGCGGATCCTCAAAGCTAACGCCATCCAGAGCATCTCGGAAAAGCTTCTCATTCTCAGCAGCTGCCTAGGTGAACCAGACAGACTCCAAAAAGAGGCGGGTGACGATCGACTTGTCGCCAAGCTGTCATCATGGGTAGCAAAAGTGATGCTTCCGGATGGCCGTATAATTCTCAACGATGAGTTTCGTGAAGGTATGTGGATGCACTGTCACTGCCTCTACCTATAGCTTTTACTAATTTTCCCAGACTCGCCCTCAGCCGAAAACGAGCAAGCCATCAACACTGCTTGCCAAATAGGCATTCTCGGCCTCTCATCTCTCGCACTACTTCTCAAGCACCCATTCGCAAAGGCCTCTGGCAGGCTAGATCCTACAATCATCATCTCCATCATCCCTTTTACCTCCTCACGTGACCATTGGACGACGTCCATATCTCAGACCTTGGCCGACGATCTTCTCTCATCGTACAACACGCAAAGTCAATCGAAAGAATTTATAATTGATCATGTCCTCCAATCATTTATCAGACCACTCTTCTCAAAGTCAAAGCCTTCAGCTATCACATCTACAGGCAGAAAAGCGATGCCTTCCTCTGCACCACCCCCAAGATACGATGCAGCTTCAATGGATCGAGCTTCCAAGCCTTGGAGATACGAAGCTCCGTATTCTATCACTGTGTTCTCATGGGCTGTACAAACTGCTTCTGTAAGATTCATCTTCCACTCCTCGCTATCGAGATCAAATGCTAATATCCATCATCATACAGACAGACATCATCACAGCACACTGGAACATATTCATCCCACCCCTCCTAACCCTCCTCGACACCACCACAGCCTCAATCCTCGTCCCCAGCCTCAACACACTATCCTCCTTCCTCCCCAAATTCTCCTCAAAACTCCTCCAACAAACAGGTCTAGGAGAAGTTTTCGAAGACGCAGTAATGCCTACACTTCTCTACCTCCCCTCCATCACGCCTCTCGACGACTCTTTACAAATCCTCCCCGCTGCTTTTGAAGCCTTATTCACATTACTCGATACCCGTTTTCCTGCACCAGAATTATCGAAAGACATGGCTTTGGTGACTTTGACAACGAGAAAGAGAGATGGAAGTGGAAAGACAAGTTCCACAAACGCCCTAACACCAGACGCAAGAATCAAATTCCTAGATAGGATTATGAGAAAAGGGCTCTTAACAGCATACATCCACGCCTCTGAAAAACCTCAAATACTCACCATATTACTCTCTGCCCTCTCCACGTTGATATCGAAAATGGGAATCGATTCTGTGAAGCATTTGAAAGATATCATTCCTATCTTGACAGCTGTTCTTACAGATCCTTTTGCTGCTAGTAAGCCAGAGGGTCTAAAGGTTGGGGTGGAATGTCTGAGGACGGTGGTATTGAATTGTTGGCCAAGGTTAGGGATCAGAGATGGGTGGGGTATGGAGATCATATCTATTCTTGTCGTAGCGTGGCGAAGCGTGTTGGAAGGTATAGCAGAGGGGAAGTCTGAGATTCTGGAGCTCCAGACAGGGAAGTTGAGGAAGGCGGAAAGTGAGGAGGCTAGAGCGAAAGCTATCAAGGATGAAGAAAAGAGGATCAGGGTTCTGGAGGAGATTAAGGGAGATATCAAGGTCGTGGGACGGTTACTTGCTAAGGCTATTGAGGCTGTAGATCAGGGAGTGGACGTGAGGAAGGAGTTGAAGCCACTGTTGGATGTTGATGCTAGTCTTAGAGAGGTGTTTGGGGTGGAGGGCAGGGGTGAGGAATAGAGAAGATAGGCTACCGAAGAAGTAAGAGATGCTACGTTTCGGCAGTGCTGTTCCATTGACCAAAAGCTGAATTTCAAGAGAACCGATCAGACTTTCCTCCTTGTTATTAGCTCGACTTGTAACCAAAGCCTGATTTCAATCACATGGGAGGAACTATTCCTAATGTCCTACCCCGGTTGTAACTTTAATTTGGATTTTTTTGCAAATCGCACTTTACGCGCGCTTTTTCAAAGCGCACCTTTTAGGAAAGGCCTAGCTTTAGGGTTGAGGCTAACATAACAATTTGTAGTCAAAGACCCATATGTAGCAAGTTGATCAAATGCCAATCTCGATATCGAAGTATGCATATTGTTCGCCTTCACCCCCGTGATGTGAGAAAAGCTATCAAGAAGGAACTCCAAATAGACATGAACGACGTTTTGTTGTTGACCAATACATTACAAAACCCTTCAACGCTACGCTATGCTTATGCTCCTTAAGTATCACATCCCACAAATCCGATCCCAACTCCAGACCCATGATTTCCCTTGACAACAAAGACGTCCTCCGACCTCAATCGACAGGCTGCTGCTTAAACAAACTCTTCCCCAACAACCACTTCCTGTAAGTCTTGAACCTCTTCTTCGTGAAATCCTCTTCTAGAACCGTCAAAGGATTCTCCGCGACCTTCAAGAACGCTCTATACTCATCCAATTCCTCCAAACCCGATCCTGGCGCAGCACCCATCCCCTTCTCCATATTCAATGCCTCATCAGTTACAATTCCCAGATTCTTCCACCCGCCCTTGACGTAATCTAGGTACTCTCCGTCAATTTCCGCCGGGACTTCGGTAGATACGACTAGTGGGAGGGTTTGCGGGTGGGAAATGTAACGTGCGTAATCGCTCTCTTCTTGCGTAGAGACGGAAGGGTTTAGAGACTCGTGGACATGTTGTGTAAATGTCCATTGTGCAGCTTTACTCTTATCCAGTGGTGTGAGTTTCTGCTTTGGTGGCTCGGGTTCCTGTTGTTGAGGTTCTTTCATGATTCCATGTTGTGTATCATTCTTCTCGTGGATTGGTTGCAGCCAGCGTTGAATACTGATGCGTTTAGTGTTGATCGTTACACCAGATTTGATCGACATTGTGTCGTCGTCTGGGAGATGGATTTCTGCTTCCTCTGTAGGATCAACTATGGTGACTTCTTTTCTAGGTTTCTTTCTGTCTGGAACATCTTGATCGAGTTCCGTCCGGACTTTGAATGGTGAGAGGTCGTAGCGGCCTTCTTGGGTGGAGCGGATGGGTATGTAGCGGAGAGTTGAGTTCATCTTGCCCATGTATGAGAATATCTTCAACGTTGAAGAAAGCGCTAATGGTTTGTAGTATTCTAGCCAGTAATCATCAAAGTAGCCAAGTGGCTTCCCGGCTGTTGCACCACACGGACCCACATGTTTTGGTAATACCCGTTTCTCGAGAAACTCTGGTGTATACCAATTAATATAGCTTCGCCGACCCTTTCCAGACCATGATCGCGGGTCAGCATGATGGAGATAGTAGTCTGTCGCGAGGTCCCAAAGCATGGGTTGCCCTTGAGTGAAAATGTAATTACCCAAGAAGAGGTTGTATGCTTCTTGACGCTGGCCATCAAGGAATGAATTGTTGTAGTAGCGCTTGAAGCTTTCAACCATGTCTCGCGAATGACTCGTCCATTGATTGATCTTGCGATATGTCTCCATGGTATTGACAAGCTGCGAGCCGCCGTACTGGACAGCTATGGTATCGCCATGGTCGTGATACATATGGGTAAAGAGGTTCACAGCATCAGTATCATAGTCAATTGAGGTACCAGCAATGATACCAAGTGCATGTAACTGGTGTCCAAGTGCTCGTTTGCCAATAACAAATTGTGCTGCGTTGGTTCTGTCCAGGCAATCGATACAATTTGTCCGGGCAACTCCGTTCTGAACCTTTGGCATGGTGGTTATGCCGTCGCCATTATGGAAGAAGCCAGTCGTAGTGACTACATCTTCAGCAATATTTTCCAGGGTCCCAATCACATCTTGATCACGGCTTTTAGAAGCTCGGCTCATATCCCATGCCTTGTGAAGGATCTTTTTGTCATCGGGCAGAAATTGGTTGAGGTAGTTGATAGCATTGGTGAACTCATGAAGTAATTTTGATTCTCTTGGCGTTCGTTCTTTCGACTTGACTAGGTTCAGAACATAGATGGGTGCACCGTATCTTTTGAAGAGGTTGTCAAAATGTAGCGCAGCAGCACCATAGAAAGGATCGACCAGGTTCAACTCGATTGGTGGTTTTGGCGTGACGCCAGTATTGTCCTGCGTCCAGTATAATGGGATACTTCCTCGATGCTGGACGTAAGATGTGAAGTTCGGATTTGCAAAAAGCTTCGGTCCTGGCGCATGAAATGATGTTGTTACTACTTCGGAGACAATCTGCTCCGTTTCAACATCATTGGCAACATATCCCTGTAATTGTCAGCGACTGAAGAACCCAAGAGCGGCTCTACTTACCAAATCGTTGGCACCACGCTTTAGAAATCGAGCTCCGGCAAAGTATCTGGACCGTCGAGCAATGATTGTGATATAGACGGACCGACCATAAATTGATAGTGCTGACTGGTCAATGTATCCGTGAATCACAGGCAAGCACCAATCGTATGTATTCTTCAAGGCTCCAATGGCAGGTTGTAGAAGATAGCTGTTCCATACAAACATGGAGTTGTAATCATGGGTATGGGGATATGGCGTGCCATTTGCTACCGCAGCCCGTTCCGTGATTATATTATGCTGAAGTGTTCGTGTAATGTCATAGGAGTAACTGAAGTAGAATGACCTGGTAAGATCCAGATTGTTGAGAATTGCAAGGAACCGGGCTTCTTCTGTATTTTTGACATCCGGCTTGTATCGAGAAGCCGCACCTGTCGTGAGAGGAACAAGCTCTGTTCCATCAACAGAATATGTGAAATGTCCTCCAATCATAGCCACTTGACTTCTCTTGGTGACAAGGAGCATGTAGTAGCATCCAGTGAAACGTATAAATCCAAGCAGACCCCATGTACTGCAACGCAACTTCATACCTCCAGTACTCTTGTTACCATCGTCGATAGCGTTGAGTAGTTGGCTCATTTCCTTCTTCGTATACACGATCTCGTCCTCCGCAATGCTTAGACTTCCAGCATCTGCCGTCCGGTCAATCTTCAAGATTCGAAATCGCCTGTCCATCACATCGGCTCCAACTACATAATATCTTGTAGCGGTTTCGTACAAGGAGTACTTATGCATCTGGCACACTCCTTGATCTCCAACCTTTTCATATTCGGCTCCCTTGTTTCTCTTCATATCTGAGGTCGGGCTCGTAGTTCGTTGGAAAGGTTTGGCTGTACATTCTTCATCATCTCCATCATCAGTACCAGTATTCGGCCTCTTCTGCTCTGGCGACTGCGTGTGGTGAAGGGGTGGAAATTTGGGCAGTTCTCCTGGCTCAACATCTCGAAAGTCCGCACTCAAGGGAGATGTCATGGCAGACGTGGACCTCGATGCTGTATCGGTAGAAGCGCTTGCGGTCTCGAAATGCACATGGTTGCTGATATTGTCCGCCGGTCCTGGAGACCGTCCTCGTCTGGAGGTTGCATCGTCTTGGTCTGCCATGCTGGCGATACAGTCTCGACTATAGTAGGCTCATATTTGGACCGACAAGAAGATGTCTAAGAGACCTCGCAGGAAGCGGCCTGAAAGTGGTGATTCTGGTGGTGGGGTAACCTTATTGTGAGTCCTGGTGTTGACGTTCGTGCAAGACCTGATACCAAGTACTCGAGTACTGACAAGCATGAGCCTGCCAAGGATTTGACTGCGGCAACTGGCGGGCAATTGAAACTTGGACCCTTTCACGTGCGAAAGGCGATCCTTGTCCCACGTTCACATGCATGTGAAGCGCAACCACTCAGCCGTCAATCATTTTTACAAATCCCCCCGGGCACGCCCTTTGCTTTCTTTCCTCCCACTTGTATTATGTCTTTGCCAATATAACCACTTGTATCTGGTTTACTATCCTAATGCCATGTATGTGTCGCCATGTCTGATGACGCTCGTCAGACAGAGAGCGCCTCTGATCAGAAAGACATCATTATCCAAAGTCAGTAAAGACCTTGACATGTGATTCGCCCCCAAACTGACAACACAACAGACGTCCTCGACCAAGAAGATGTACGAATGCCACGAATACCTCAAGTCGTCTGCAAATACTGATGAGAATAGCTTTATGAAATATTAGGAGCATCGCGGTCTGCATCTGCAGCAGAATTGCGACGATGTTACCTCGAGCGATCCAAGATATGCCATCCAGACAAACCACCGTTTCACCCATTGTCAACTAGGTCAGCCTCTCCTCGAAGATCAAGGATCGCATACTCATGAATATATAGCGCCTTTCAACGCCTAGGCTTCGCATTCGATATTCTTAAATCACCTAGCGCGCGACGGACATACGATCGAGCTTCCAAACCCGCTTCTTCCCAACTACCAGACAAAACCACCTTCCTCGGCGGCGAACACACCTTCCGCAGCGCCGTCGAAGCCATACTTCATGAATTCATGACCGGCGATTTCGTTATTGTGCGCCGTTGGCTCGAATCTCTTCACTCGCAATATCCGAATCTCGTCTCCGAAGAGGTGGTAATTAACGTCGAGCGCTCTTTCATACGAATCCGCGAATTGGTCTTGACAACAAGAACATATGCGCTGTTGATATATATCGAATTGGGTAGGATACATCGGGTCCAAAAGCGATTGATGGGACTGGGATATCTGGATGTAGTGGGAAGAGCAAGACTTACGATTCATCTGGTGAGGGTTACGCTGGCAGTGCCAATGCGTGTTGATCGAGCTTTAAAACAGAGAGAAGAAAAAGCGTGGAGAGCAAAAGTTGCTGGCTTACAAGCTAGAGGTATCACGCCCACTGAAACGATGGGACGAGCTGGCATCCTGAACGATCGCGTCAGTAAGGTGTTAGAGTTCATCGTTGGAGCGGCAGGAAAAGACGAAGGTGCAGATGAAGCTTGGAGTGCGGGTTTAGGCAAGGCCCCTTAGGAAACCGACCAAAAGTCTTGGACGGTTGCTATAACTTGGTTCAGCGGCATTGGAGAAGGTGTTATGGCGTTCAAAGTTTGGACTGCGCCAGGTACATGCGGTTGTTTGGGATGGGACTCGTACTTTCATTTTTACAAAGAGTTCTTTTCCATGATACCCAGGTGCTTTAGCGGTTGGATTTTAAAGGATGCCAATAATAGATTTTACAAAATATGTCCTTTCCAGATATAATCTGCTCTTTTGTTTTGTTTTATGTTGATTGTCAGGATGGACACTGTCACGAGATAAATGTTTAGAAATACCAAGTATACTGCGACATATAAAGTCAATACATGCTATTTGAGGATAGTCGTAATTGCTATACCCAAATGTTACTTCTTTTGCCGATGTTCAACAGAAAGAGGTGACGGAAGTAGACAAGTCCAATTTTCTCTTGTATCGATGCTAATTGATGGTGCTGAGGACTCGCTGGCGCTGCTCGGAGTGAGAATATATAGTAGGAGCAACCCTCTGCTTCCTCCCCTTTCAACCCATCTAGTAAATTTCTTGAGGGCAACTTCCTAATCCGCTGGTCAAAAATGGACACCCAACCAACTCGCAACATCGGGCTGATGTTTTAGATCATGGTTTTATAGCTTTTCAATACCATGAAATAGACTGATTGTATTTGCAGTCCAGCTTCTCTGTACGAGAACCTTCTGCTCCTCAATAAGCAGCTCTTCCACATCAGCAACCAGGCCAGCTGCTATACAATCTCGAAGGACCTTGGGCGGCGCTTCATTCCCGGCTCCAACACCAAAGCTAGCATTCGACACAATGTATCGATCGCGTTGCTTAGCCATAACGATAACTTGTCTTCCGACGTAGCTCTCACTGCCAGCGGCTATAAGACCTTGTCGCCTGTCCTGATTGACCAGACTTTCAAATGGATTTGAGGTAGACAGAGATGTATGTTGTTGACTCGCGCTCACTAGACGACCTCTCGGACCTTTCGTATTCGGCATGCCATTGCTGATCAGTTCTTTTCGGAAGCAGCTTCCGCAACAAAAAGACCAAGATCACCATCATGCCGATTACATAAACGGCTTTCACAAATACTCTCATCACGCTTGTGGTCGATGCCCTTTCCCCGTGCCACTGCAGTACTGTATCCAACGGAGACCCTGCATCTTGACGACGAGTCGGCGTCAAGCCATCAGATTTTGACAGGCGGCACCAGAAGCAAAAGTGCGGGCAGGTCCGTTGGGCGTCCGATGGAACGGCACCAAATCAACAACCCTGCCCATGAGAATGCTTATTTCTAACCTTCTCTCCTTATGTTCATCTCGTCTTTCATGTTATCCTCTTCCTCACCGCCTCTCTCTTCATCCCACAATAATTGTACCATCGAGGAAGGATTGTAGACCAGACCAATCGCGAATGGCATCAATTTCTCTTATTGTTCCCTCCATACTGACGGATTCCCCGGAAACTCTGAATCCTTCAATCCTCTGCTCTTTCCTCCAATTCCCGGCAGCGATCATTTTTGGGCTGTGTGCAGGTGGGGTTTGCCCGAAATTGCTTGACAGGCCTCTACAACGTCTATCACCACCACACATCTAGCTTCTAATTTCCTTTCTCCCCTCCCCAAATCTTGGATGTCTGGGCCTCGTGGGCGACAAATCAAAGCCTGGTCATTTTTGCCAAGGATGCAAACGATCTTTCTCCTGGGAGAACAAAACGGTACTCTTCTCCGAATCTTCGTTGTTTTGTTCCCGTGTCTATATTTCGCTCTTTTATATCTTCATGTGTGTAAGCTGTTTATGACGACGAGATGAAGTTCTCAACCACGCTCCTTACTTTGACTTTTGCGTTTGCTTTTGATTCTGTTTTTGCCAATTCTGCCACGGCGAAAGATGTCTTCTCGTCATCTGATGATGTGACGAGTGTTGATATCTTTGGTGTGGATTATCCTATTGTGGCTTATATACTCAACTCTGTAAGTTCGCCGCTCATTTTCCCCTTCTCTGTCATACATGAAAGCTAACTGTTTTCCCAGCGCATAGGAACTACCAACCAAACAACCTACCTCCTAGCATGCTCCTCGTCAACCCCCACCTCATCCTGCAACTTCGCTCAACCATACACCCTAATCCAAGGCCCCTCCACCGTATCCTTCGAATTCACCGCTCCTCTGTCAACCTCCACACCAACAGCAACCTCCTCAGCAGCCGCATCAGTAATAACACAATCCTTCACCCTAGCCTGTGAAAGAGATGGAACGACATCGATGGGCTGTTTCGCAACAGGTCTAGCAGCAGATATCGATATACCAATAACCACGACCCAGTTCATCGAGTACACAGGTAAAGCTGCTCAAGCATTCTTTAAGAATGTAGCGGTGGTCACGAAATCGGAGGATTTGTTGACGTATACACCTGGAGCTACGAGTTCTAGTGCGAAAGCGACGATCACGAGTGTGTATACACCTGGAGTCACCAGTTCTGCCCTGGTATCGACGATCACGGAATCGAGTACGCTGGGAGGAGATATTTTCTATGAAGCTAAGGGCTTGAGTTCGAGTACGGATTTGGGGACGGGGATTGTGGCTGCTAGTGGAAGTCCGAGTATGAGTGCGAGTGTTGCGGCTGCTACGGCGACGGCGACGACAACAAACAGTTCTTCTGCTGGAGGTAGAATTGGGGATGGAGAAGTATTGTATGCGGTAGTGGCTGGTGTGGCTTTCTGGGGAGTGTTGGTGTTATTACCACTCTAATATATATATATATATCTCTCTCTCTTTAGGAATAAAGAATGGAATACTCAATTCCAAGGTCCGAACAGATCTTGACCTGTGTTGGTGACGTTCGGATATATAAGGGATTTGGGGATGTGGTACTGCAAGTATAAGCTGAATGGTAAGGATGTTCCCCTAGTGTTGCGCTCATTCGCATATTGGATATGTCTCCTCAGTACGGACATTCACTTTCTTTCGTGTTTGGGTTTTTGTTGCATATCGCACTTTCAGCGCGTCTTTTTTCGTGGGCTACTTGGGAATGGACGTTGAGTGGTCATCACATGCCGTAGGTCATGCCTTTGGTCAGAGGCAATTAGATTGCAAGTGCCAGTTAAGACCACCCATCCAGTACATGTCTTCAGCTCAAGTCCATGTGAGTGGAACGGTCCAACGAGCTCAAGCACTGGGTTGTCCGTCCACTTGATCGGTTCACATGGTGATTCAAGTCAAGTCAAGCCATGGCCCATGGACCATTCCAATCCATGCCTCATCTCAAGCCATGCCTTACCTCATGCTACCGCTCATCAAAACCCATGGGCCATGCCAAGAATCGAAGCTGAAAAGTGCGATTTGCAACGAAATTCGAACTTGTAACTATTCACTCTTAAAACTGTAGTTGAGTGTGTCACGGAAACAGAATTTCAAAACTAAGGGTAGGTTGGGTAGATTTGTTGCAAGTCGCATTTTTCGGGCGGTACTGGCTTGACCACGGCACTCTAGGAACACGGCACTTGCGCGATCAACGGTGTCCTATCCCTTGAATAGAGTTTCGACTTATCTTTCCATCCACTTGTTTTGTTCTGCAGTTGTCATGCCGTGAGATGCATCTAATGGATATACTTTTGAGCAAGGAGCACATCTCTTCAAACCATGCATTGACTCGTTATATTTCCCGGACTTTTTCATGGCATAGCATGAAATATCGTCCATTCACCGCTGGAGGTATCCTCCTAGACCATTCCATAGCATGGCATCGCATATCATTTCGTGACACCCATCCAACCCTTGAGAGGTCATTCCATGCCATGCCGTGCCATCAGTTAGAGAGTCTACCTACCAGTCAAGAGTGATTTGGGGTAGGAAGATGGCATGACATGAAAGTGTGATGTGCAACAAAACTCGTTCCAGCTCACTGATAACAGATTAACTCTGAAAACGTTGGTGGCCAGATATTAAACTTTTCATGCTGAAAATGTTTGGAGAATTTTGGATGAAGATCAACTTCTTGAGTTGAAAAGAAAGAGGATGTGTTCGCAGCAGCATACAGATTGCTTCCTCCTTTTGTACTAAGGAGTGAGAGGAAATATGAGGAATGCTTGATGAGAAGCAAGCAGCTGGACCTATGCCTGGTGGTAGACATGGAGCTTTGGTGGCTCCATGACAAGAAGCAAGAGGCAAGAGAAGAAAAATGCGAAAGGATTGACATAAACGAGATGTTTTAATTCTGGTGTTCGGGGAGCATTATAAAGGAGATCAATATGGTAATATATGAGAGATTGAGCACCCATGAGAGTCAAGGTCAGGTGACTATTTTGATGTTCGATTAAAGCTAAAGTTCCTGCTTAATTGTGTGAAAGGTCGAGTGGTTCAATTTGATTTCTTTCAGAGGCAGGGATGGTAAGGGTAGATATGTTGTCGACAATAGTATTGCTACAGGTAAGAACATGTAATTGACCGCTTGCTCTGCGCATGATGAAGGACAGCAGAACTACTTGGAAAAAGGAGACGTTAAAGCTGCAAGCTTTTCTCTCAAGGGGGAAACGGAGATATTGCAAATGAGGCTCGGAGCTGGAGACTTCTGTGTCTTAAAAGGGAAGAGCAGTACTGCGACACTTTTACGTAGCAGTACAGGAGAGTGATTCCACAGACTTGTATTAATAGCTAGGTGTGGCTCATCGAAACGTTCGCCCAGAGAGACGCCATCAAAGTTTGTGGGAAAGATCGCAGTGCTGTCACAGGCTTCCCCATGCTGAGCGGTACCTACCTATAGGGATGCGCCCTGAAGAAGACAAGTCTTATCAGAGCTGACTGTCCGTTGATTGGTTCCCGACAATATACAGTCTGTAGGGACCGTGCATGTTAATCAGACCACTCCGGGTCATCGAGTCTAGATCTTCAGCTAGAAGCAATGGTCTCCGAATTGTGCTGATACTAAATAGGTAGTTCGCGCTTGCGGTATGGCTATATATAAGCGATTTGGGACGAGACGACTCGGAAAGCTTGTAGGGTCCCCGACGTTATGATTGGAGCACTACTTTCCCGAGACCAACACAGGATATCTTTCCAACATTCCGTCAAAGTCTTCTTGTTTGTCCATCGTGGATATTCGCTTTCCAGCGTTGTGGAGGTTCATCGTCTCGAATAACACGCTCCGAGCGTTCAATGGTAAGTTGAGCGGGGATTGTCCGGACAAATCAGATCCGCCGGTCCAGCCATGTGTGTTCCATGCGCCAGTGCAAATCCGTATAGTCTTTGGTGTTGTCTCTTTATTGCATCACAGCGGATATTGCCCTTTGGCTGGGTTTTCAGAGACGGATCTTCTGCCTTCGTCTTGTGGTTTTCGTGCAGGTCCTCTGCACCGGGGGCCCTCTGCTGCTTCCCTGCGTCTCTTTTTCTTCTCCAATAAAACACCGCTGGCTTTCAAAGCTTTGAATCCTTCTATTCTGGAAGGGCCTGTCTGCCTGAAGCGGGCGTTTACTTGGTCGATTATTCCCTCTTTCAGCGTCTGGTGTTTCGTACCACGTCGCTCTGGCGCGCCAGGCCTATTTATACTTCAGCTTGCAATTTCCTAGGAGCTGTAATCTCGCCGCTGTCTTGCAGGCAACAACAGAGACTTTCGTATAGTTGCACAGGTGTTTGGTTCCAGTTTCCTGCACATTGCCATCCTAGTAGCGTGTTTACTCTTCGTCCATGTCGCTTTGTCTTCTGTCTTTTCTCTTGCCATCTAAATCCCAGCCAGCGTCCTCTGATTTTTGTCTGAGTTGTTGCTTAGGTCTTGCATGGAACTCTTTGATGAGCTTGCAGGTGTCTTCTGTTGTTCATTCTGGCAATTGGAGATTGTGTCGTCCCATGCCGGCTAGTACTAGGTCTTGTAAAGCCCAGCTGTTGCATTCGAGTCTCGACTGGCTGTATCATGTTTGCGCTTCATGCTATCGAGTGGTATTCCTTGGTTGCTGGACCCAGAAGAGGTGTCGGATTGTACCAGATTCATTCTTGCTTGTGTCTGCATGAGCAAGTCTTTGGGCCATGTACTGTTGCTGCTATTAGTTATGTGTCTCATCTCATTTGCAGAAGAGCGGGATTGGCATTATACTTATAGGAGTACTTTCTGAGACTGCCAGACTATGGGGCTGGTGTAGCATTCCCTTGTCGGCTTTGAAGGCGTTGTTGACCATTAACGATATCTCTTCAGGTGATCCATCAACGGGCACCGGCCCGACCGGCTTTCCGTCCCAGGTAGGTGGGCCCCAACCCACCCTAAAAATAAAGTTGGTCCCCTAGGGATATGACGCCAGTGACGTTGTCACTAGCCAGATTTGTTGTAGCATCGCGGCACCACGGGTCCATTCACTCCAAGTTCGCATCCCGACCAGATCGCTGGTAAGTTGCAGCGCACTTGTGCTTTGAGCCTCACTCACAACCTTTGGTGGCGCCGAACATGAAACCTTGACCCTCGCCCTGCCCTCCCTTCCCATCTCGCTCTGGCTTCTTGCCTGTGCATACTTCGGCTAGAAGACGCTTGCTACGTCACTGTGGTCCCTGCAGGAGTGCATGAACCAGAACCAGAACCAGCACCAGAACGGCCATGGCTTCAGACCGAGAAGAAGATCGAAACGGCAGCAACGACCCTGATGGCAGCAATCCACGGCCAGAACTAATTGATACTTCCCTACCACCTCCCTTGGCTTCAGGCTTGAACTATAACAACTCCCTCCTGCACCAGAACGACTGGACATGCGACCTTCCAGAGTCGGATCATGTGCAGTTCTTCAAAGACACGGATTGGGCATCGACGCGTCTTGGTCCTCTATCGACATGGCCGACCGCGTTGAGGCTTCATATCTATACCATTATGGCTGACAGCCAAGCTGGTTGCATTTACTGGTCTGTTGTCCCTATGCACTGAGAATTGACTGAGCTGCTGTGGTGCTAACCCACCTGCCTCGCCTGCCTCGCCCGGCGCGAGCCAGAATATATTGCTCTTCACCTTACTGATCAATCGTATAGGGGTCCTGATAAAGTGCCAATCTACAATGAGGCTTTCGTCCCTCTTGCTGGAAAGACGCATCCTCGATTGATGGGCAGTACCTTTCAAGACGGATTCCCTGAACTATGGGCTGGCATGAAGATGGTGTTCGAAGGTGCTGAAAAGACCAAGAAGGCTGTAGATGTTATCGAAATGGTAAGAACTCATGTTTGAATGCGTACAATTACCTCTCTCTCTCCCTGAGCAGTGTGGAGGAGCTTTACTGACAACTGTGGTGTGCAGTTGATGTTTGTCGAGCGCAACGACTTTACCGAAGAGGCATACTTCAGCGGCAACTTCATTCCCATTCGTGACGATACTGGCAAGATCAACGGATTCAGCAACTCCGTATTCGAAGTTACGAGGAACAAGATCGAGCAACGAAGACGAATTATGCTGAACTTGTTGCAAGTACCTGACGGTCGGAGCACACGTAGCCTGGAAAGCTTCGTCATGCCAGCACTCGAAACCAATCCCAATGATATCCCCATGGCAATGCTATACGCAGCTGATGAAGATTCGGTACCTGGCAACATCCTACTCCGCCTCCGTGGAAGCATTGGCATACCAGCCAATCACCCCCTCTCAACTATCATGACAACTCTTGAGAGTAATGAGGGAGTCATTCCTTTGCTACGACAAGCCAGATGGCGAATGACGACGGTACCGGTTGACAGCACGTTCGGCGGCGTTGAGTGGCAAGGATTTGGCAACGCACCAAAATCTGTCAGTATTCTACCAATTCAAGATACCAAGAAGCTTTTTGGTTTTCTTGTTGTTGGCGCAAATCCACGAAGACCTATAGATGACGCTTACCGCTCTTTTATGCGAGATTTATCATCTATCGTCTATCAAATCGCTTCAGCAATCCTTAGTGCCGAAGAGACATTGACCAGAGAAGCGACGCTTCAAAAAGAGATTGAAGAGGGCACCAAGCTTCGAAGATATATGGCTGAGAATGCATCTGTAGGGGTAAGTATAGTTCCTGTTCCGCTTTCAATATTTGAACATATTTCGCACTCACTCACTTCAGTTCCGGGTTGATGAAGCATGATTCATGTCACAAGCGAAACAACAGCTAACTTGGTGATCTCTAGATGCAATATATATCACCCGATGGTCGTACCCTATGGGCCAACGAGGAGTATTACCGACTTACTGATCATCCTCGCGAACGAGAGCTACAGTATAAGTTGTCGTTCATTGATGTATTTGTCGACGAAGATCGACCCAAAGCCCTCAATATCTGGAATCGATTGCTTAATGGCGAGTCAAAGCTTGCGGCTGAGCTTCGTGCTAAGAAGATCTTTACACCACCAGAAGGCGATCCCGAGCCAGCCACTTTGCAGTCACACTCCTTTCGTGTCGAAGAGGATGGCGAGCTCAAGTCTGTCATGGCCTTTAGCACCGATATCAGTGCATTCAAGTGGGCTCAAGCATACGAGGCGAGGAGAGCTACCCATGCCGAAGAGGCGAAGCGACAACAAGAGGAGTTCATTGACTTTGTCTCACACGAACTACGCAATCCTCTCTCGGCAATATTCCAATTAGCAGAAACTATCATCTGCTCCTTTCCTGATGGAGACGAAAACCAATTGTCAAAGCAAGAACTTGTTACAGCATTCAGATCCAATATCGACAACGCAAATACCATTCTCATGTGCGCCAAGCATCAAAAGCGTATCGTTGACGACGTTCTTACTTTGTCAAAACTCGAGTATACAATGCTCAGTGTCTCGCCTCGTCCGGTACAGCTACCAACCTTGGTTCACAAGTGGATGAAGATGTTCGACGCCCAACTACTTTCTCATGACATCAAGGTCAAAGTCATACCCCACTCATCTATCCTGGAGTACAAAGTCGACTGGGTTCTTTGCGACGAGTCACGGATTCAGCAGATCTTCATTAACCTCATGACCAATGCCATCAAGTTCACCAAAACCGAGGCTCGACGCGAAATCAGTATCGAGTTTGGTGCCGTCCCATCAGATCCCAGGAGCGCATTCTCGCAAAACATAGTTTGGGCGCAGAGCCACCGCGATATGGAAGATCTCACGACTGGTCCTGATTGGGGCCTTGGTCAGTCAGTATACTTCACTCTGGCTGTCACAGACACGGGAATCGGTATGACGAACGACGAAATCGATAGACTCTTCGGCCGATTCGAACAAGCCAATGCTAGGACTACGATCAAATATGGCGGTTCAGGTTTGGGACTCTTCTTATCTCATAGGCTAACAGAGAAGCAAAGTGGTGAGATTGGCGTGGCCTCAGAACCAGGTCGTGGAAGCACTTTTGCCCTCTATATCAAGTCTCGACGTACAGATCAACCTCTCTCGCCTACCTCTAGTTCACCAGAACGCACTCAACTCCCTCGATCCATAACCACCTCTGCTGCCCTGCCTCCTCCCACAATTGGTGTACTGTCAGCTCCGAAAGTTGATTTGAGCAAGATGCACGTCCTCTTGGTTGAAGACAACGAACTCAACCAGAAGGTCGTCTCAAAGCAACTCCAAAGAGCCGGATGTGTTGTCTATCTCGCAAATCACGGTCTCGAAGCCCTCTCTATTCTTCGCACAACCGATGTCTACAATACTCCGTCTCCCATCTCTCCGCAGCATCTCGATATCATTCTCATGGACTGGGAAATGCCGGTTATGGATGGCCTTACCTGCTCCCGCGAAATCCGCACCTTGCAATCCCAAGGCAAGATTACGAGACATGTTGAGATCATAGCTACGACTGCGAATGTGAGAGATGAGCAGATTGCGATTGCGTTGGAGGCGGGTGTGGATGAAGTAATTTCGAAGCCGTTCTTAGTAGCGGAGTTGCTGCAGAGGATGAGAGAGAGATTATCATTGCCGCCACGAGAGCGAGCATGTGTTGAGAGGGCTGCTACTGCGCCTGCTTGACTGGCCGACCTGTTATCATGGTTTGGTGTATTTGGAAGGGGATTGAGGGATTGGACTGGTTTGTGGAGATTCTGGTGGAGAAAGAGAGGAAGCGGTGATGATGTGATTGTATAGACAGACGTTTCGATCTGCATAGCGTGCGTGGATGGAGTTTGGATCAGCGTGAGCGAGCGAGCTTGAGCATGAGCATGCGATGTAGATGATGATGGATGAGATGATACCCACGTATTGTAGATTATAGGATAGATAAAGCCGTAGCGGGCGTTTATAATGAAGCTGATGTAAACTTATTTCGGGGTTGCTGGTGATTGAGAGGTGAGTGCTTGGTACTATATTTTTGCTGATAGGTGAGCACTCAAGCTTCAATTTTAGTTCTCGGGTCTCTTTTACAGAGCAGCGGCGAGAGCGGTGCATGCCCTCCTTTCGACTTTCGAGTTGATAGATTTCTAGATTGTCCAGACTTGTTGCTTTTTGTCCGGTACAAGGAAATGCTAGAGGGAAGAAGTGATTAAGTCTACAAGTACCAAGACCTTGGGCAGCTGAACATGGCTCTGCCTTTTGATTGAAGCGGGATAAGATCTAGATTGTTGCAATACTAAATATCCAACTTTTGCGAGGTCTCAAGCTTCAAATCATATTGTCCGTTTCTCTTTACTTTTGGGCCAGACGATGCATGTCCGGATACTTATCGCACTTCGCAGTTCGGCAAAAATAGTTCACATCTGGGGTTCCTACTGTGCGACATTGAAGATGTTGACAGCTGAGCTGATGGGTGAGATGACTTGGCTAAAGTGGGGAAGTATGGATGAAAGAAAAGCAGAGGGCGAGGGGTGCTCGCTTTATCGAGCTTTTGACTTGTAAGTTTGGATGTGATATGATGTCTTGTCTTGTATCATCTTGCAGACGAGTGACTTTGTCACTTCTTCGTGGTAGAAGGAATTGTACTCCATCTCGAAGGCTTGGAGTAGACCAAATGGTTCAAAATCCTCTATACAAGTGGAAAGCAGTATATAGATTTATCAAGACACTAGTAACGAATACATCTTCAACCATCCCACGATTTCCTCATATCATACATCTCGTTCATGACTCGAAAGTGTGTTCGTGAACGAACAGTCTAGTTCTAATCATCTCCAGTACTATTGGTCTGATCCAAGACCATTGTCCGGCCTTAAGTATCACCGTCTATGACCAACAACCAACAGCATATGCCACTTCAAGGCAACTCAAAACTCCCTGCAATAGTCTGATTTACACTCTTCAAACTACTCTTCTCACTCCCCATCCCACCAACATCCAGCCTCGCCCCAGGATGAAACGCCGTTGTCGCTGCCCCTGCCACCACGGCACCACTACCACCATCGTCACTATAAAGCGCCTTATCCAACGGTCCTCTCAGCATCTTCAACACATTCCCCGTCCACCTTGTAATATCATGAACATCAATCTCAAACTCCAAATTAGCCAGTTCATTAAAATGTCCCATCGCTTTAGCAGATTGAGCAAATGATATGAATTCCACAGACACACGACCTGGTTGAGATATGGTTTTCATCCATTCCACCATTTCTTGCAAGACTTTGTTGATAGTCTCGTTTGGGGACTTGGGTTTCTTGGACCATTCCCCATTGGTGAGAATGTAGAAAGATACAGGACGCACAATCTCAAAGGATTTCTTGCCTTTGCCGAGCATTTCCTTTTTCTTCTCATTTAAGAATTTGTTTCTGTATAGAGAAGATTGGACGCCGAGACGCCAGGCTATGTCGGTGTCTCCTGCACAAGTCTTCTTCTCAAGGAATTGGTAGAGTTCCGATGTATCGCGGCGTTGCCAGGCGTCGTATGCGACTGTGAAGAGGAGCTCTGTTCCTTTTGGTGAAAGAGGTTTGACGATGTAGGAGAGTGCTTCGAAGAGCCGTTTCACGTCCGGCCAGACGGGAGCCATAGATGAGGAGTCGTCGATGATGAATACGTGGTCTCGGTCTTCGAGGTTCTTGAGCATATCGGCTCCTGGTAGGGGAGGAAGCTTGGAGGCTTTCTTTACTTTCTTGTGCGCCTTTTTCCACTCTAATGCTGTGTTTAGACTAAGATACTCAGGACTGCTACCTTGACTCGTAATTTCTGGGAGGTTGGAGCTGGGAGGTGGCATGGATCTTGGTATTGTAGTATCATTCGAACTCGAAGTTAACGAGTTCACCCTTTGTGGTGTAGGAGTTATGCCTGGAGGACTCAGTGGGCTGAGCGGAGATACTGTTCGGGATTTTGATGGGAATAGGGAAAATCCTAGACCACGTTTTGCTGATTTAGGAGGGATGGGCTCGCGCGTGTGATCATCCTGAGAGGAGACGATGGATCGATTGTCGATTTGAACGGAGTAGCGGGAACTGACGGAGAGAGCTGATGATGGTTGACTGCTTGCTTGACTCGTTGCTCTTCTTAGTGTCTTGACTTCGGACGAGGGGCATTGTGCCTGGGCTTCGGTATGGGCCTCATTGCGGGATTCGAAACGTTCTTGGTTGCTAGGAAGAGGCATGTTCATGGCTTGGATGAAATTCTCCATACTCGACGGTCCGCTTACTGGAGCAGCTGTGAAGGCGTTGTCCCAGTCTGTAGGCATTTGGGATAGTCCGTGAGATGTTGCTCGTGGAAGGCCACGGTACTCGTTCGCTGATACATGACGGAGCATGCGTGGTCGACCTTCGTTTGGAATATGTTTGTGGAAATCGTAGTTTACGCTTACGTGGGGTGAGGTGAAGGGAGTGATGGCCGATGCTGAAGATTGGTTGTCTATCTGGTCGTCTCTCATTTGCCAGCTTGCAATAGACCCTGTAAGCTCGTTGTCGAGATCAGAGAGCTGGCTTTCGGTGGTACTCATATGTGCCTTAGATGATATCGGACTCGTGATCGCGCTTGAAGGTCCATTGATCAATGATTTGGAAGAGTGTTCGACCCGAGATCTCCAATTCTCAACACTCGGCAAGGTGCTTTCCGATATCGAAGTCAACCCTGGAGGTGGCCTTGGAATTGGTGGTAGCGGTCCAGTTGGAGGTTGAAGTCGTGGAAGCGATAAAACCCTTTGGTTACTTCCCAATCTAGAGAATCCATCCGAGGAACCAGCAGTATTGGACTCCAACTTTTGCCTCGCTCTTGATGAGACCATATCTGCTTTTCGCGATAGAGTCTTGGCGTTTGGTCTGTCTTCTTGCCACAGCATCTCGTCTACCAAGTTGCCGAGTACATCTTTAGTAACGTAATCCGACCTTCGTAATCTGTCTTCAATGTCGGAGTGCGCATCAAGAACAGACTGAAGCACCCGTTCACCGTCATGAAAACAATCACATTCCTTGAACAGTATCCTGGCTGTTTCTACTTTTCGCTGTTTCCGATAATTCAGAAGACCTCGGTACCCATCTGCGAGCCAGATTGCTGCTTCGCTGTAGACACATCCAAGTGACCAGATGTCGGCGGCCCATGTGACCTTGGTGAAGCCTCTTGTAGCATAGTCACCAGAATTGTATGGCATGTAGCACTCAGGGGCGCCTAGAAGTGTTAGCCAATGGATATAGTCTTTCAAGGTCACATACTATAAGTCGAAGCAGTGTTGTGCACCACACGAGAACCTACCCCGATGTCCACAAACTTGAACTGGAATTCTGCTACTGACTCTGCTCCATTGCTCACAACTAGTATCGTCTGTGGCTTGATATCAAGATGACCCCTATTAACATCAGCGCGAGTCTTTTCAACAATACTTGCGACTCACTCTTGAACGGAATGAATGGCCTTCAATCCTTTTATCAAGGAAAACAGATTTTCCCAGAATTTGATAATTCCTCCTCCATGGCTTGGTGGCGTCTCGTTCTGGAAAAAGTCTTCAAGCGTTCCTTTATCTGCGTATTCGAGAATCACATTACGGTCATTGCCATGAATGTAGCTCCCGAAGAATCTGATAATGCTATCCACGTGCTTTGCGCTTCGGAACCTATTGACCTCTGTGAGATAGTCGGCCTCGCCTTCCTTCGTGGGGTACCTTTTCAGGACGAAAGTATTGACATTTGGATTGCTTGTCTGCCCTTCTCATTAGTGACCTAAAGGAGCACGTGGAAAATTGCCTCACTGATTCTTGATTGGCTGGAACAAGCTTGTTGTAAGGGCCATAGATTTTAATCACATATCTTTCGGCTATGCCCTGGATCCCTTGTTGCTCCTTACTGGTGATCGGAAGTAGTCTTCGTCCAAAGTTCTTATGGAGCATGTAGTCATTGAACTGAGGTACGCAGTACATCGTCTGTCTCTCACAGAATCTCTTGAGGATCTCTTGATCGTCGAAGATCTCCAGGAACTCTCTTGGTGGATTGCTGGAGTCCAATGGTAGTCGTCTGTCTGATAGCTCCTCATACTGGGCCAACAGCTCGATGTACTTTCCCTTGCCTATCCGGAGAAGGATGACGAAGATAGCCGTATGTTCACGTAGTACAAACTCCGAGTCGATAGGTGGAAAGTTCGAGCCAAATACCTCACACAAAATTCGGCTCAATGTCGTATTGTCGTTTTCCTTGAAATAGGTTCTCAATGTCTCCAATGGCATGAAATAGGTCTTCTCAGCAGTCGTGATATCCCCAATGAGCTCAACCCAATTCTGACTCTCCCATCGGAAGAACTCGTGCAAAGCTCCAGGCTGGCCGGATAATGACATTTTGGTTCCTCGTCCGAGACTTGATGATGGCCGAATCTGCGCGAGAGACCAAGGTGTCTCCTGCACCACGGGTGCATAGTAAAGCTCCTAATCTTCTCTTGGTGACTGTCGTCGGGGATATAGTTCATTTTGATACCAGTAGTGGCCGGCGCCACCATCCTCCTAGTACTTCTGGACTTCATGCCTGGGAGGACTATTATCTTTGCCGGGTCCCGAGCTGACAAAAATACCCCGTCGCCGCCTCACGACTTGGTATTCGCCATCCCTGCCGTCACCTCACTTCACACGAGCGACAGGGGTGAGCTGAGAAGCGAGGAGGGAGCTGACATCAAATAGAAACCACGAGGGTATCTACTGCTTCTGGCAGCCTGATGTGGTTGGTGGGATCCATGTCAAGCATGTTGAAAGAGTTGACCTGCATGCAATGCTTGTTGGAGGGTTCTCTGCATGTGGGAGCCGCTTTGCAGTAAAATCCCTGATTAGCAGGGGCAGATCTCCCGCGAACTCCAGTCGGTTGGGAGAGCTTGAGAAACGTGCTCGATGCTGAAGATCTGATTCGTTGGCTTGAAGGTCGTGAATAGAATCCATTTGCTGCAGGACACTGCATGTCGACGGCACGACTGTTCTTGAGTGGAAGGAGAACCAGAACTTTAGAAGGAATTGTGAACTGTTGTGCGGAGGTAGATCAGAATGAGGTCGAGATACTGCAGGGCGAGGAGGTCTCATACGCTCCTGGGCACTTATCAGCCATACACTGTAATAGAAGAAAAGAGACACTCCATTGGGTTGGTCACAGGCGAAAATGTTGCTGATGTTGGCGTTGTTTGTGGTCACTTTGAAACTTTGAGGCGAAGGAAAGAAGCAAAATGTCTTGAAATGAGCCATCTTATCTCGGCTCGACTGCCTGGTTGGGACAGAGCAGTTGCAAGCGGGACGTAGCACGTGATAGAAGAGTTTGAACTCCCCGCCGTTATCCTAGACGCCTGGCTCTCGATATAATCATGCTCAATCATCACTATATGTCATAGTCTTACTACGATAACTGCATTAAGTACTTGTAACAAACAAGCTACGATTGCATTTATTGAAGCCCCACAACCCCGGACCAGACTACCCCTGACTTGAAGTACCATCTCGAAGCTAAAGCAATCCAGAACAGCGCGTCCATTGGATCCTTCTGGACAAAAGACAGCCACCTCCAAAGCATTGAGAAAGTGGCTGGTCCGTCTCCTGAAATAGTTTGCTTCCCTCTACCGATTTTTACACTTTCACCCCAGTGGCCAAAAGGTTAAAAATGAGCTTGATGAGATGTGAATGGAGTAAGCGCAACAGCAATGGTACTGGGTGTGAAGTCACATCAGCAGTGTCGAACTTGAGGTTGACATCTGGTTCGTGATTGGAGGAAGGCCTTTATGACGCTTCTGCAGGCGCATCTCGAACTCTATCTAAGATGGAGAAAACTGTTTCGAAGTTCTGTCAGATGCTGTGAACTACCACAAGCTGATCTCAGCTTTCATGCAAGTCGTCTCTCGTACAAAAAAACACCCCGTGGACTGCATAGAGATAAGCACAAATATTGCATGTAGTCATGCTGTTGTGCTACAGGAGTTCATTTTCTGTTGGCTAGTATTGTTGGCTGCCGCTGGTCCGCTACTGTGCATCCCTCCCTTGACAACGTCAGGGTCAACGTCCCCTTGTCATCTGTTCATAAAAAATCCAACAACGCTAAACGGCAACAATTTCCCCTCAGGCGCACCAACGTTCCTCTCAGCAGTAGGAAAGCACCAAGCAGGCGTACTCCAAAACAACATAAACACCGCGACCCACGCAAATCCAACAATTTTCTTCCAACTCCTCGTTCCCTCATTCCCTTCACTTTTCCTATTCCCAACCATATTCCCCCAAACCCACTGAATATAATCTTCAAACATAATTCCCAGCGCTTGTGCGATGAAGAATCGCACAGCTCCAGACTCGGCCCAGGAGATGTTGTTGGGTAGATCGCCAATCACGTGCACGAGGCCGGAGATGTAGAAGGTGAGGAGGATCTTTGCGTAGCGAGATATGATAGATGGGAGGGAGAAGGGGAGGTTATTGATGATGTAGGTGGCGGGGTTGTTGAAGGTTTTCCGGGTTCCTTGGTGCCAGAATTTACTATCGAGATGTCAATCATCATATCTTCGCAATTCCAAGAGTAGAGAAGGGTTTTTAAGCAAGCAAGAGAGGGCAAAGATAAGGGGGACGTACCCCCAGAATCCTCGGACGGTAGAAGCTTCGGACAAAGATCCCATCATAGGTCTCCACTCCTTGACCTCAGATACACCTAGCCCAACACTAATAAGTCCGAGGCCGTAACAGGCAGCATTGATCATACAATAAAGGGCTACCCAGAATCCAAGTGAAGTTCCAACTCTCACAGCTACTTCCCCGCCACCCACTTCGCCTCTCCATAATCTCTGAAAAACAGGAATCCTGGACGCTGAGAAAAGCTCGGAGGCATTAGGTGGTGGGGGTTGGGTTTCAATGATATCGACTATCAAGTAGCAAGCGAGGAACTTAAGGACTGTGGTGAAGATATAGGTACCCCGAGATGGTGTATACGAAGGGTCGGTTGACGAGAAGTGTTGGCAATTTTTGGCTTCGTAGGGAGTGTCGAGGTCTCTGAAAGAGATCAAAGACGCAGCTCCGAATTTGAGTCGATTCCAGAACGTATCATCTTTCTTTCCTATCTCGACTCTTTCGTCATCATCCTTTGCTGTTGCGGGTCTGGGATTATTGATGGACGTGATGCGAGCAGGACCTTGATCTTCAAAAGACCATTTGGCGAGGATACCCATCTGGAGATACAGCAGAAGAAACATGACTGAGAGAGCAGCTCCTGTGGCTGCCCATGTTGTACTGTAGACATAGTTTGAGACATTGAAGGTGATAACGTAGCAGCAAATTATTCCAAGAGGCAGGAAAGCTGGTCGAAGGATTGACGATGGGTGGGTGAAGCCTAGCAGGTAGATGATTGAAGAGAATTCGAAGACGACGAATGGCCATGGATTTACATCCTGAATGATGGTGTCCATTTTGGATATGAGAGAGGATTTGATGCGAAGTTATCGAAATATTCTTCTGAGGGATCGGGATGAGTTGGATGACGTGAGATGGGAAATTGTGAGTCTCTGCAAGTAAGCGAATCACATGCTGTTGCAAGATGTGAAGTACCCACTTATCAATTTCATAACTCTATAAGAAAGACCAACCTTAAGCGATACTTAAATCGGAAAGAAACGGCGATGGATGTCTACGAGCTTTGTATTCTCTAGTAGGACGAGACGGTCTCCCGGATCTAGAGTTGGGATTTGGGGGATCCAAAAAGGCCAGACTCGCTGCATCGGGTTTTTTCATCTTATTAAATTTTTAATTTTTACTTTTATTCAAAATAGATTCTACGGAATATCTGTCCAGATATCAAGCATGCTAAATAAATAACGCCTACCCACCCGACCCGCTAAGAATCAAGAACGTATAGAGAAATATAGAAGAGACTCAACTTCCCTCAAGGCAACATCCCAGGATGAATCCGCTTCATATGCCTCACCAAGTGATCTTTCCTCTTGAACCCCGACCCTTCCTCGGCATGCTTACACCCAGCCATGGGACACAGGAACTGTGGCACCACTACCGCCTCCTGAGGAGTGGTATGATTAGGGTGGTGAACGACGACGTGGCGTTGCATGTCTCGACGTTTCGCAGTGCTGTGGTTGCAGCCTTGGACGGGGCATGATATCGGCTTGGTGTGCTGCTTCTCGTGCCGGCTGTAAGGCACAGTGAATTAGCAAGTGATCTAGGAATGCTGAGGGTTACTTACTTGAGAAGATGTCTCTTTTCAAAACTCTTGGCACAGAAGGAACAGTTGTATGCTGAGGTTGAAGATGTTGGTGATGGTTGAGGCGACTGAGTATCTGAGTTTTGGGACGATGTGGGGCCTGAGGTCGAGGGTGTGGTATTGTAGAAGAGGAGGGAGTCGGTCGATGAGTGTCCAGGAGAGGGGTAGAACATCTGCTCGAAGTCCTCGAATGGAACAAAAAAGTCAGAAGGCGCGGTGAAGGACGTCGCGGAGAGATCACATTGAGCAGCAGTCATGTCATCTCCCCACGACCCCATATCGAAGGCTTCCTCAGGTGGCGTCCATTCCAAGCTTTGCTGCTCGCTATTCCACATCTCCTCGGCGTTGCTGTATGTGTTGATGAATTCCTCCAGGTCGAATGACGGTTCATTCGCCAAGGGTTCGATGGTATGTAGCATGTTTGGGTTGATGTATTGGCAATCCATGGTGTTGTAGAGTCCCTAGACTCGAAAGCTTTATTGGTTGATGGTGGCGTTGAGGGAAATTTAGCACAAGCGTTTGGCTAAATACAGCAGTTTAAAGACAGTACTGAGGTCATGTTGAGCTTATGCCGATACCCTCATTGTTCTCAACATTGCGGGGCATTGAAAGCTTTCGAGTCTTCTCAAGAAATATGCAGTCAAGTGACCATATGTCGAAGGAGGATGTGGCTCGCTGATCTGAGGAGATGCTCCAACTGGATTCAGCATATCGCCAAGGTGTACATCATCCTCGGTAGACATTTCCACCATAGGATCATGGACAAAAGTCTTCATGCCATCTGTATATTGCGTCAGAGACATTTCTTTTTACCTGTATTGATAGCACATACCTTCACCATGATTTGTGACAATCGAATTTGTCCCACCAGACATTTCATATGATGTAATCGCAGCTTTCAAGGATTCAACTGTCGGGGCTATCATCTCTCTAAGACCGTCTTTGTAGACTGGCATCTCAATCAAGATGGTAGGGGGAGTCTCAGGAGAGACTTGGATTGGGAACTCTTGAAGTGCCGATGCGTTATTCACCCATGCGATTGCATTAGGTCGACATCTCGTAGACTATGATAATGTTAGAAAAGGAAGGGATGATCTCTACAAGAGCAGCATACCTTTCTCGTGTTCTTGCTCGTTCCATTTCCTGCATCAAAGCAAGACTCTATGAACGAAGACAACTTCGCGACTCCCGTAGTGTAATACCTCGAAACCGAAACAAAATAGGTCTCAATAGCACACTCCATCCAAAGCGTGTAGACGCCGAGTGTCCATCTTCCAAACACGATAGCTTTGATTAAGTGGTCTTGTCGGTCGATCAAAAGCGTCATGACAAAGTGCGTGTCGAGACATGCCCAAATGGTAAACATCATCGTCATGTAAGCTGAAGAATAAAACTCGGCCCCAGCAGTCAACAACGGAGTCTTTGACACAGTCCAGAAATTCTCCTTAGTGGTGAGCCCTGGATGTCGGAAGATACCTTGACCATGCTGGATGTTGGTGATGCCAAATGTCTCGGCCAGACTTCGTCGCCTATTGATGATCCCGGGATCATGATCGCTGGATGGTACAGAGTCCCACACTTGAAATTTTGCTTGGTAGCCAGTCACCGTAGCCTCGTTGCAACGAAGATACGGATCACCCTGGTTGGAATATCTGGGCTGATCGTAGATGCCAGGCTCGTCAGAGCCGTGGTCGAGTCTGTTCAGGTCGGCCTTGAGGCGGGCTATCTCAGACCCAAGTTCGTCGTACATTCTGATTGAGCAACTGAGTATACCTGTTAGAATGAACTGTTCGAATGGTCATGCAAATCAACCCACTTCTTTGCTACTGGTGCTTCCATAAGACGGAGACACAACTTGAGGGCGACAGAAACATCCCCAAAACTCCATCCGAGTGCCATAACTAATATTTGGTTAGCTTCGAAGTCCAAAATGTCAAACGATCCATATGCAACTCGTCACTCCTAAATTGGTTGTTAATCGTACGCCGGACGGGCGAACCCTGCCCAGGCTGTCGGCACCCCGAACTGGAAGACGCTGGCCGTGAGGCTATTATCGACCTGCTCCAGGAACGTCCAACCAAGGCCCAACGTACCCAACCCGTCAAACTGGAAGTACGAGTATGTTAAGGTCACGTGGGGGAGAAAAGTCACGATACGTACTGGCAGGAGCCAATGGCCCAGTCGTCAAGCCGTTGGCTATTCAGTTCGGTAGTTATAGAATTCACACAGCATAGGAGTTGTTCTGTTGTTGGTCTGATGAGGGTACAAAAAGGTAAAGTGAAAATTCAGGCAGGAGGTTCTAGAGAATTCAAGCTGAGGCATCAATCGCTGAAGTACTTTTGGGAATGGGAGGCCTCCAGCTCTCACCGAGATTGATTAGGCATGGTGCGAAGTTCCAAGGGGGGGCTGAGTCACTGTTTTGTGGGTGCACGTAGCGTTGATAAATCTACCTGAGGTGAGCATGAGCTATGTCTGAAGGACACTGCGAACTCAGAGGATCTTTCTTTACTTCAGAGTTTGTAGGAAGATAGCTGAGCTCCTGCTTTGGTTGTATTCAAGCCTTCACGAATATTTACATCCCTTTGGAAGAGCCAGAGCAGAAGGCTTCCGTCATCTAGCGATTCGCACCCGTGCCTGTAGCACAAGCTCTATTTCTCACGATGTTGCTTCGCCACAGTGCAAGCCACTTTTTGACAGAGCCAAGAAGAGGGCGGTCAATGGCTGAGATTTGTTCCTCCTGATTGGAGGCGATTCATTCTAACCTCCACCATCTTTTGACGGTTTTAGCGGCCAATGGTGACAGGCAGCAGACAGCTCCTTCCTTTCCTTATGAGCTCTCTTTTCGATCCAACTTACTACACAGCAATTATTACTTTCTTCCTATATTCGATGCCTAAGAGAGCTTCCAATCGCTTTTACCTGCTCAGGTCTTCACATGATCTTAGAAACTCGTGGCTAGCATCGCGCTTGCCATTTTGACTGTGCCGGAAGTACGCGCCTAAATTAGAACACGCAAGCAAGAGTCCATTCACAAAACAACATCAACAAAAATCCAGAAACAACAAACTCGATTTCCTATCCATTATAGTACCTCGTTCTCCATCAACGACAACCAGGAACGGCCCGCTACGCTTCAAACAGATACTAGTCCCGACAGGCTTTCTCGTCATCAAACAATCTCGATAGTATGCTTTCTGTCATGAGCACTCCAATTTCCATAAGGAACAGCTTCATCATCCTCCAACGACAATTCCAAGACACGGTCCTGGCCATATTCATATCGAGGGATTTTGGTCAGTCCTATCCTTTTGAAACGACCCGTTTCCTCCCCATTGAACTTTCGTTCCAGCTGCAGTAAGATGCATATCAGATATCCCGCGGGATCTTTTCGAGCTGGCAGGCAATAGGCCTGACCGTTTGGACCCAGGATATCCGTATCGCTATGTGGACTATCGAGATATACGTTCCTGTGTCTCACGGTTGGACCTCCGCTTCTCGTCACCAGATGCCACCTGTATCGAACGACTCCATTATCGTTCATCTCCTGCAACTCGATCTTCTTTACTCTACCTCGGAGCCTCAGTATATTCAATGCTTCTGTTGAAGGATCCTTGACTAAGCCGAACTTGTTCTCCGGCGATACAGGGTGGACTTCAACATGGTCCACTTCGATTCTCAATCCTTCGTCTTTGGGCTTGGGGTTGTCACTGTCTCGAGATCTGGCCTCACCTTCCCTGTCGTCTGTGATTTCGCCGCATTTCACGCCGTGAGGTGCATCTATAGCAGCCCAAGAGAAAGTCGGCGCGCGGTACTTTTCAGGTCGTTTCGACATATAATAAAATCGACCACCCTCAAACAATGGATCCACATACCACAACAATCTGCAGACAAGTCAGCATGAGTTTGTACACACTTCTCCGTATGGCGGGATTGGACATACTGGCTCGCCAAGTACTTCTCCCACATCCCTGCGAGATAGACATCGCCGTCAAGTTGGTCGTGCATCATCGAAGCAATACCCGACAACGCGATTAGCTTGTCTTCCGCATTTGTGAGTTTAGTCTTAGAGTACACCTCCACGACCTCCTTCCAACGCTTATACAGATCTTGAGGCGCTCTATCAACAAATGGATTGTGGGGAATGAGACTCTTCAGCTTGCCTCCTCGGACGATATCACCGGCCTTTACACGGAATATTGGCAGTCCAGTCCTTGCAGATTCTGCAGCTTCAAGATCGCGACATTCCCAGGCAATCTGGTCTTGACAAAAGTGGAGCACGCGTGGTGCCATCAACCTCTCCTGCAGCACCCAACCTCTGGTGTTGACAGGCGCGTCGTCAACGTGCCGTTCCCAGAACGAGACGTCTAGGATTCTACAACGCTCTATACGTTGCTTTTCTGTTTCCCCGGGTAGGGCGCTCACACTGAGACTCATGAGCTTATCTTGCCACGAGTTGCTCTTGCCTGGGATACCTTCGACGTTGAGATTAATGTCGTCTTCCCACAACTCGCGTGGTTCTCGTCTAAAGAACAATCCCTTCTCGCTGTTTGTCGCTGCAGTTGCCGATATGTTCACGTACGAGTTCTGGTATATCTCGTACATCTTTGCGCTCTCCTTCAACCAATCTCTGTACGAAAGGGAATCTTCGTACCGCTCTGGCGCTGGAATGCTCCTTTGTATAATACACAGAGAGTCGATCCATACATAACGCACCCTTTTATTCAGCCGACGAGCGAAGTAAATCGCGTCTTGGAACGTCCGAGGAAGATCCTTCACTTTGATGCCTCTGTTTAGAAATTGGGCAAGATTTTGCTCCGTGAGGGTGGTGAATTTGGCTTGACCCCAGCAATGAGATAGCGTCACATAGAAACGGTTGCTCACGGGTAAAGTCCATCCTTTTGTCTCTACCAAACGGACTTTGTCAGAGTCGAGTCGATTGACACGTTCACTCTCGGGAGTGTTTTCGGACCATATTGCTTGCCCCAAATCAATGAGACGGCTTGGATACCTGTCACCATATCAGCCAACAGGCCAATGTGGGGTTTAAGATGCATTGATCTGAACAATCTTATTCTTGGACCATATCAAACCACGTTCGGGCACTCACCAATTGTCGTCAGCTTCTTTGCGGGGGCATTCTTCATGGCCTTGAGCACATGTATCGATCCACGTCCTTGCTAGACTGAGCACTTCGTCTGAAGATGTACTCGACGAGAACGGTGTATGCAGCGAACTCGTCGATGGATCTTCTGATATTCAGAATCAGCTTGCAGCCAGTAAAACGACGTTTTTCTTCACCTGTCTTATGAGAAGCTAAGCTCCTGGCTTTCTCAGGGTCATCTGCCTGGAGATCCACCCTCTGCAGGACAAAAGTTCCGACCCTCTTCTTGTCTTCCAGCTTGAAATCCAGACGATATATTCCCTGCTGACCAGTTCCGTAGATTTCAGACAGATAAGCACTGGTGAAGTTAATTTTCTCGTCAGGCCTCAGCTTCTTCACGCGAAACCATTCTGCCCAGAACGCCCTGCGAATGTCCGTCCAAGCTTGTGTAATGATCCCTTTACGATTCTTTTCCTCGAGTTTTGACACTTCGGTCAATATGCTTCTGCATATGACACAGCTCATACCAGCACTCTCTTTCAGATGGCGCCGGTCGGCGTGGTGATCGAAACAAAGATCATAAGTTCCTGTCTTGATGTTAGAATTTCGAGGCTGGCCAGGTTCATGCACATAATGCACTCACCCCTCCACTGGCTTCCTTGGTGGCCCCTGAGCATGCCATAGCATATCGCACAAAGCATGTTGACTGATACAATTGCTCCTCGCGAAACAGATTGTCCTCACTCGATGCGACAGACTTGGAGGAGAATGGAAGAAGTTAAGAACAGGCTTTCCGGGTGGTGCCAGCGCTCATACCCGGGAACTGTGAGGTGCTACGAGCAAGGGTCGGCAACCTACAGCGGGGGACTGCGCGAGGAAGGTCGTTTCCAGCCGCTCGTTCGCTGATCTTCTACCCCGGTCTGTTTATTGCTGCAGGATCAGTGAAAGTGGTGTGTGACCATTGGAAAGGGGCACATATTTCAGAGAACCCTGTGAGAAAGCTCTCACGGCAGACTCAGCCTCGATCATAGTTTACCAAGGCGGCACTGGAATGTGCTCAATGTCTTGTAAGGACAGCTCTCATACTTTATTGAGAGAATTCTCATGCTATCACGGTCTTCAGATCATTTTTCAAACTCTTCGCTTCAAGTGACAAAATGGCCCCCAAATCTTGGCATCAACCGCATCATGCAATATCCGAAATCCGGGCTGTGTCAAAAGCACGCTTTAGGAAGCTCGCAGCTTCGAACAGGTCCAGACACCAATCATTATCCATTGTCCAGCTTCGTGTGAAGCCACTGTGTCTCTGGGTTCGTCCACGCATTGTTCTGGCTTCTGGGCAAGGTTTTTGGTCGCAAACCAATACAGCTGCAACCCCTCTTCAGCGGCTCACACTCGTTCCATGCGGGCTGGTGCAGCTTACAACAAGCTCCTCATGTCATAATTGGGCGCCATACAGCCTCAAATTCTTCGCTGTCCAAACTCCACCCTATCAAAGAGGTGCGGTTCCACAATCGAACACCCTTCTCTTGCCTCGATATCCTCTCCTGCAATTGGATATAGTCCAAAGTACTCCCTACCAGTCATTCTCCTCGTCACACAGCTGCGGCCCGCTGCCTATTGTATTAAGGCTGCAACATCAGAGCCTCGATCACAAAGCAGTAATATATACGTGAGTACTGCGCATCTTCGAGCCTCAGTCTCTTTCCTTCCTAAAAGCATGCCACCAGTCACCCGCAGCATGGCAAATATACCTCCTTTCGACCTCTCGTGGTTCGAACCTGCCGTTCCTGTCCGCTTTGAAACGAACAAGATCTCGAAAGAGGAATTGCTAGGCTTTCAGCCATTCAAAGACTGGGCCACAGCTCTGAAATCCTCCCTCGACCTGCAACGATCAGATGATGAGCACCCTTTCCACGAACATCCCTATACGCTCCGATCAATCACTATACAATCTGCGGACAAGTTCGGCCCCGTCAAAGTAGGCTTTGTCAAGCTCGTCGCCGATATCTGGAATGACAAGAAAGACACAAATGGCAAAAGTGAGAATCTGCCTGGCGTAGCGTTCTTGAGGGGAGGTAGCGTTGCAATGCTCATGATCCTCCGACCGAGCGATTCCAACACGGAAAGATGGGTCATCATGACAGAACAACCTCGCATACCAGCAGGCAGCCTGAGATTCATGGAGATTCCAGCAGGGATGATGGATGGAAAGCAAGAATTCGCAGGGCAGGCCGCCAACGAGATTAGAGAAGAGACTGGCTTGGTTGTCCGCGAAGCCGAGCTCAAAGACCTCACAGCACTGGCTCTCAAAGGGGTTCCAAACTCAGAGGACATGGCGAGTGCGATGTATCCTAGTCCTGGGGGCTCAGATGAGTACATTGCGATTTTTCTGTGGGAGAAGGTGTTAGATAGACAAGAGATTGAAGATTTGAGGGGAAAGTTGACGGGTTTGAGGACTCAAGGAGAGAAAATCACTGTAAGGATCTTGGATTATGAGCAGTTGTGGAGAGTGGGCGCAAGAGATGCGAAGACGTTGGCAGCTTGGAGTCTGTACGAGGCTCTGAAGAGGGCCAGGCATCCCGCGTTGATTGAGAGCCGGACCTGGTGAGAGGCATATATCCAGTGTGCTTTCTTTCCTAGTTCTTTCATTGAGTTATATGGTATAAATAGATAAATAACACAGCCTATCGACTCTCGTCGTTCTCGGTGGATGATCAAGTTCCAAGACTCGTTATCGTGTGATGCTTCACTTCCGCTATAAAGCGACTGAGCTTCAAATTAAGGTTTATCTGATCATTAGACGAGATTCCGAGACAACGGCTCTTTGCTCATATCGAGTGCAGGAGAGAGTAATCCAATATTGGAATGTATCATTTACATTTTGAATTTTGCATCAACGCATGCCCAGAGAATATGATTACCATGCCCAGACCTCCTAGCGCCTTCTTTGTTTCCACACATCTTCGCCAATAAAAACCGCTTCGTAAGCTGTGATCCAAGAAAACAAATTTGACAACTCTCAATGGTTGCCCGAACGCGAGCATGTCAATATCGCCAATGTTCCCCCCGTGTAATCCTCCTCAAAATGATCCGTCAGCCAAGCGAGCTGGCCAATCACAGCCTTCCCACTTGTTCCACTCTTCCTGTACGCCCGCACCACGTTTCCATGATCTTCGCTTACTTGCATGAGGGGTCGTCTGTCTGACCGAAAAGTGAGGATCGCGAGGACGGGTCTTGTGGATTTTACATCAAAGGTACCTGAGTACCGAAGGGTTTACTAAGATTCTTCGGAGATAAGAATATATCTCATACCTGTCACATAGAAATTCGTCTATGCTTCTAGGCCTGATCTCAGTATAAATTGAGCGGGTATCAGCAGCTCGTTGTCATACACCTCGTTATCTATCGTTCACTCCTCAGCACCTGACAAAAATACAATCATGGCTATCAGTACATCAGCAATCGAGACACTAAAGTCTCAACTATCAAGTTCAGCAGAAATCATCACTCCTGGATCAGAGAAATATGAGGACAGTCTCAAGAGATGGTCAGCCGCTGCTGAGAAACCAGCTGTGAATATGCCACCCCACCTTTCCTCACAGACTAAGCTAATATCTCTCAGGGCCTTGTAGTCTTCCCAACCACAACAGAAGATGTATCAAAAACCATCCTCTTCGCCACATCTAATTCCCTGGACCTTGTTACCGTGGGAGGTGGTCACGGGACAAGCGGTGCCTCGTCCACTGATGGCGGGGTATCCATCAACCTTACCAAGATGCGCAAAGTCACTGTTGATGTTGACAAGAAGACCGTTACCGCTCAAGGAGGAGCTCTCTGGAAAGACGTCGATGATGAAGCAGAGAAGTACCAACTTGCAGCTGTAGGAGGGACGGTAAACCATACCGGAATCGGAGGATTGACTTTGGGAGGAGGATATGGAGTTCTTACATCAGCTCATGGAATGGTTATTGATAATCTGCTGGAAGTTGAGCTGGTGCTTGCTGATGGCAAGATCGTGACTGTTTCTGACAAAGAAAATGAGGATCTTTTTTGGGCTGTCAAAGGCGCTGGTATTGGTTTTGGCGTCGCTACAAGCTTCACCTACCAAGCTCACGAGCAAAAGAACCCAGTATGGGGAGGAGTCCTCATTTTCACTAAAGAGCAACTCCAAGGCGTTATCGATATGGGGAATCATGTTCTGCAAGACGCTGTTCCAGGAAAATTGATGCTAGCAGGTTACGCAGCTCCTCCACCAGCCTTCCAACCCGTCGTCCTCGCAGTCGTCTGGTACAACGGCTCAGAAGAGGAAGCGAGGACATACTACAAGCCCCTTCTCGATCTTGGACCCCTTGCAGATCTCACGAATGTCATGCCATATTCCGGTTCGAACGAAATGGTCAACGAATCAATGGGTCACGGTCTCCGCCGCACGACTAAAGGTTCTGCGTTCCTTGCACCACTAGATATCAATTTCGCGCAGACTATGTGGGATGATTGGCTTCCGTTTATAGAGAAGAATCCCGATGCAGGCGCCACTGCGGTGATTTACGAGTTCGTCCCGTACAAGAAGCTTATCGAGGTGGAGCAGACTGCTACGGCGTTTGCGAATAGAGGCGCTTATGGTAATTTGTTGTTCCAGCCTACGTGGTCGAAGCCGGAGAATGATCAGGTTTGTAGGGAGTGGACGAGGGCGTTGAGTGCGAAGTCGAAGGCGGAGTTGGAGAGGAGGAAGGCGGAGGGGACGGATGAGACGACTGAGAATAGTGTTGGGGAGTATGGGAATTATGATAGTAAGTCTTTTGATGTGATTGATTGGAAGGATACTAATGATATACAGGTCTTGGTGCTAGTGGGAAGATCGTGTTTGGCGTCAACTTCCCTCGATTGGCGGAGCTGAAGAAGCGTTATGATCCTCACAACATCTTCAACAAAGGCCCAAGTTTGCAAGCTTAGAGATCTTGATGGACGAATTCTCGATATTTTGAGCAAGATACTCTCATGATAGATGACACGCATACCACTCCCATGAAATAAATGCGATGTTCACGTGCAGCTCACACTTTTCAGGAGTGGTTGCAGATTCATCTTCCATGCTCAATGCCCACTCGTCACATCCATCTTCAACACCTCCCTTAATTCCTCATCAACTTCATATACCCTCTCCTCAGGCATCAAGCTCATTCTCACCAACTCCTCCTTGCTCAACTTTTCTCCCTTTGCTCTCGCAGCATCAACTTCCTCCTTTAACTTTCTCGCCATATCTACCACCATATCAGCACTATCCAACACCAATTTTACCTCGCCCCGTCCCCTCTCTCACTTTCTCAAAAGTCCACCAGGAAATAAAGAAAGAAAAGTAAAACTCACCACTAACATCCTCAATCCTCACAATCCCCTCCACAAACCTCTCACTAACTCCCCTCCCAATACCCACCTGCAAACTCCTATACCCCAATTCCTCTAACCCCGGTCCCCGCTCCGGATCCCACTGTACCCTAACATGTCTTTGCCTCTCCTCTGCTGTTAATGTTTTGTTTGCTGTAACGACTGCTTCCATCAACAACTCTTTGAAAGTTGCGTGTTTGATGCGAAGGGCTAGGATGTGGGATTGCCAGGGATCTTTTTGGGCGTAGCCTGATCTGTACCTGGAGATACAATCAGTATTGTAAGACATTATAGCTGCAGTGATACTGGAAATCGAAACAGAAACGGGGAGAGGGGAAAAGGGAACGTGCATCATCCAACACCAACTGGGTTTAATCCACGTCATCCTATCATACTTGAAATCTGGACTAGCAGATAAAATCTGCTCTTTCACAGCAGCTGTAGCTATAGCCTCGCTATAAGCTTGATAAACAGTGATAGTTTCCTCATCGTACTTTGCTCGAATTTGGCGGTATGGTGTTTTGGTTGAGGGTGTCTTCATTGCGTTCTTTGCAACGTAGTGTGAATGCTGCTGTTTGTATGATTTTCTGACTATTGATATGTTCGTGAGGAATCAATTTCGTATGAGGAGAGTTGTGGGGTGTATACATGCAAGAGCTTTGGATGAGATGAAGATTGTTTGGAGGGAGTCATTCGCCGGGACGGCTGGGCACTGCCACCACGGGCTTGGAATGGTGGGAGAGGGTCCGGTAGTATCTACTTGACTGTATCGTGATCCTTCTGTGGCTTGAGTATGAGTCAAGGCTATCTCGGACCCAAATTGCGTGTTCGAGATCCAGATATTGAGCTGCCGAACGTTCAGTGACAATTTGAGCTCATTGTTCGTCCTATGGATGGAGATACTAGACTTAGATGCCACCAGCCTGAGACCAACAATTAAAGAGCGGAATTGATCGAGAATGCAGATGAATCTTAAATCTTTCTTAGTTTTTCAAGCTTTGAAGATTATGCTTGTAGACATCCTCCAAAGGAGTGGTCAACCACATGCTGGCTCTTCCTGCTCCGTCCTATCAGCACTTCCGCCATAAGCTCCACCATCAAGAATGATCTCCTCATTATCCTCTAAATCATCCTGCACTCTTCTCCAAGTTTTGTTTTTCCTTCCCTCCAACTCAACATCCTTCCCATTCCCAGAATCCCATACCGGCTTAATCAATCCTCCAAGTAACGGATTCCTACTAAATGTCCCTCTGCCCCTTTTCTCATTCCCACTAATATCACCCAATGGCAAATCCTCCTCCACAGTCAGAACTTCATCCTCAAATTCCTGATCAAATTTCGGCTTCTCAACAGCAGCCATCCTCTTCACCACCTTTCCTTTCACAACATCAATGCTAACAACCTGTCTCCGTTTTTCGTACTCAGGACGAGCATTCCATTCCTGTTCTGCCAGAATCTTCTGTTGTTTCTTTACCTGTCTCGCTCGTTCCGCTGGACTGGCCCACATATTTCCTCCCTCTCCTCTCCCTCCTATCCCAGTATCGAAATCTGCAGCTTCGTCTTTGACTGTTGTTCTTTTCGCATTCTGAGCTTGGAAGTTCAACAGCTTATCTCTATGCTCTTTCGCTTTTAATTCAGCTTCCGTCATTGATGATGTATCTTGTCCAGGTCGTGGTCCAGAGAATGGAGCGGGTTTCTTGGATACCTCAGCTCGGCGATTGGAGGCATTGTCAAGGGACATCTTGGCCTGTCCACGTTCTTCACGGAGCGACCGTATCATGCCCTGGACTTCGACAGCGCTCAGGAGAGGTTCGCCGCAGAATGTACATGGTCCCAATCCTTCCTTCACGCATATGACCTTCCCACAATTCAAGCAATTCGGAGCAGATGCAAGCAGAGGATGTCTGGTAGCAATACAATTGCATGCTCGTTGAGAGGCAGGGAGGAGGAGTGTGTTATTTGTAGATATTTCGAGAGAGCGGATCGCGGCGTCGAGTTCGGTGAGGACAGTAGATTGGCCATGCATAGACGTTCCGCCTGTGATGTTTACTTTCGTGGGTTTTGGCGCGGGAGAGGATGTTCGAGAGGGATTCTGGGAGGGTACGCGGGAAGAGGAGGTGGATTTCGGTTTCGTCTTGAAGTCTGATATTAAGGAACCTGCTGCAGAGGGTGGTGGTTTGGGTATTGGTGCTTGAACTGCGGCAGGTGTTGGATCGAGTAATGAAGCAGACGATATCGTAGGTATCGGCCTTTTCGATATATAGTCATCTTCATCCTTCTTCTTGTATGCAGTGCCTTGGGCATAGCTTTCGTTTATCTGGCGGGGTGGTGGAGTATGGAGACCCGTCTTCTTCTTTGGCTGCTTCCTCGACGGTTTGGGAACATTTTCGGTCTGTGGAGATTTCGAGCTTGAGCTTGGGTCTTGTCTGCGGGAATTGTATGCGGAGATGAACTCTATCGATTGTGGGGATTCGCCCAGGAGGTTGTTGAAGTGATCAGCGGCGTCTTGCTTCGACAAGGTTGCTGCGTAATCCAGGACCTGTTGCAGGTCTTCATCTGGCAGAGGAAGCAGTTTCGAAAGCTGAGCAACCGACATGTCTAACTCAAGTGTTTATTGTATCGGGAGTGAGGTCGTGATGCTGGAGATTTCCAGAGGTTGTGTTTGTTGTGCTTTGTTCGAAGATTAAGCTTATATTTTATTTGGCGGGGTGGGAGCTTCGGCGATGCGTCATCCCCTGAAAGCCCCTGTAGATTGGCCTGCCACATGTAATTGATATCACGAAACAGACAACCCTCTTATCGTCGCATATCGTCGGGTTCTCTTTCCTGCAACTACCGTATCATGGTCTCTTTTAAAGTTGTTGCTCCTTGTTACGCCCTCCGATAGACAAGTGGATGGTGGGCCGAGTCCGCTCAATGCCATCCGCTGACATTGAGTCATGAACTTTGCAGAGAATTGGCCTATGACTGTCCAGCAACTTCTTCATAAGCTCCTATCCATCTCCAAGTTGCCCCCCTTTTTCGATTGGATTTCTTTCATAGTTCTCATAAATTTCTTGTCTACTCAACTCCCAATTGCTTTGTATCTTGCATTACTGTCCCGCTCATCTTGCAGTCACTCTCAATGGGGGAAGCAAGCTTCATCGAATCCAAAATGGGGGAAGTTTCTCTTGAGCAGACTCCTTGCTATGAGTCTACGCCATTTGGAAAGGAAATGTTGAAACATTTCCTTTTCAATCCGACCTTCAGGAATTTGAACCATGGTATCTTCGGTTCTATCATCACTACATATCACTATCTAAAAGCCAACAGGATCATGGGGGTCATTTCCTCGAGCTATCCGAGAGAAGCAGAGATATTATCAAGACATGTGTGAAGCTGCTCCGGATCCTTTCATTCGATATACATATCCTAAACTTCTCGATGAGAACCGAGAAGCTGTTGCAAAGCTCATCAATTGTCCTCCTGAGGCAGTAGTTATCGTTGCCAACGCAACAACGGGAGTCAATACCGTCCTTCGGAATATTGTTTGGCATTACCATGGCAAGGATGAAATCCTCTACTTCAGGTGAGCAGCAAGCCTCTCAAGAAGGCAATCCGTCCTGACAATAGCAGGCATATCTATGGAGCATGCTTGAAGACTGTCGAGTATGTCTGCGAAGCAAACCACAACATCGTTAAGCCGCGAGAAATCATCGTCCAATATCCTATGGAAGATGCTGATCTCCTCTGGCTCTTCCGAGAAAGCATCCAAGCCAGCCGAGCCCAAGGCAAGAACCCTCGACTTGCAATCTTCGATACTGTCTCCTCGTTACCTGGTCTTCGGATGCCATTCGAAGAGCTCACCAAGATGTGCAAAGAGGAGGGAGTCTTGTCTTTGATTGATGGTGCTCATGGCATTGGACATGTACCTATTGACATGTCAACCTTGGATCCAGACTTCTTCGTCTCGAACCTTCACAAATGGCTTCTCTTGCCCCGCGGTTGCGCCGCATTTTACGTCCCAGTACGCAACCAACACTTGATGCGGTCCACCCTCCCCACCTCTCATGGATTCGTACCAGAAGCATCCAACAGTACTGCGAGGAATCCACTTCCTCCGAGCACGAAAAGCGAGTTCATCAACAACTTCGAGTTTATCGGGTCACTCGACAACACAAACTACCTCTGCATCACCGAAGCCATCAAATGGCGACAACTCGTCTGCGGCGGCGAAACAGCCATCATGGATTACTGCAATACCCTTGCCAGAGAGGGTGGAAAAGCAACTGCCAAAGTCCTAGGAAGTAAGATCCTAGATAACAGTACAGAGACATTGACAAACTGTAGTCTTGTCAACGTCCTACTTCCTATCAAGATGAGCGAGAAGAAGGTAGATGGTGTGCCTACTATCAAGCCGGGAGATGGAATAATCGCTCATCAATGGATGGAGCACACATTGGTTGATGACTACAACACGTTTATTGCTATTTTCTATTTTCAGGGACAGTGGTGGGCGAGGTTGAGTGGGCAGATGTATTTGGATCTTGATGATTTTGTTTGGGCTGGCGAGGTGCTGAAGAAGATCTGTGAGAGGGTTGGGAAGGAAGAATACTTGAAAGTTGGGCAGGATTTGGATTAGGACAACAAAGGAGAGGTTTTTGAGGGTTATTTTGGTAAAGGATGGCAGATTCTTGTTTTGTCACCATTTACAAAGTACTGAGACGTTTGGTACAGCAAGGCAAGAGCTGAATGCTTGGTAGCTTCTTGATATGGTGCTCGGCTACGGCACGTGGGAAAGATGAAGTGCTAGCCAAGAAGTCTGGATGTATACACCTATATCCACACTTCATTTCAAGATCCGAAAATATATGACTTTGATTTCGCCTCATCCATCCGGACCGGATCAATCTATACAAACGACCTCGACAACCAATCAGCCAAGCCGGGTCACGCGGGTGGCTGCCAGCCACTCAAAAGCTAAGCGCGTACCTTCATCTCCTCCAATTTCTGCATCCGTCCACGTCGTCTTGTTCCCTGACCATATCTCGAAAAGCAAACACCCGTCATCAAATCTTAGCCTCTGACAATGGATACCATCCATGCGCACATTTAGTCTCCCGCCTTTTCCTTGTTTCAAGTCATCGCATTCGACTTTTTCAGGTAAGGGCTGAAAGCTCAAAGTTCTGGCTGCAGATCTCATTGCTGCTCTCCCGCTGTCCCGTCCATGCGATTCTGTGGTTCGCAAGGGCTTCTGTTATCTTTGCTATTATTATCGTAATTTCTTGCGTTATTTCAGCTCCCTTTCATCCACGCTGTTTCACAGCGCGATTATATCAAAGCAACTTTCGACTCTCACTCCGGCGAAGGATTGTTCTCGCCAGCTTCTCAGCGTGAGCCCGATCGAGCGACGACGCGACGGCTCGACGCCTCCAAATTTCAGAGGGTCTATGCTTCGGATGTCTTCTCGCTCCCACTCGCCATGAACGGCTTGGACCAAGATTGGCGTGCTTGATTGAGCTTATTACTTTCAGTTACGGGTTATCATTGGATGAAAGACCCCGGGCTAAAGTACGAAATTACGATCGGGAAGATCCTCAGAACATCGTTTTCTTGCAGAGGAGCTCGCCCCATGTTGCATATACTTTACGATCGACGTGCGATCCATGCTACGCTGCGTCTGGGGAGGTCCCGTTTGTACTTGGCGCGGACCGGCGAGCTTTGGAAGGAGGAGATAGAGACGGCTTCCTCCCGAGGTTCTTCTTCCTGGACTTCTTCCTTCGTCCTCCTTGTCTCACTGCTAATACTGGACCTGAGTCGAAGGCACCAACAGACGTGCCAGACAGTTCCATCGAACTCTGATATTGTCCTTCGTCATACAGTACGCACGGAAACATGTTTCGCAGTAGCAGTAAATCTCACTCCGAACCTATCGCGGTGCCGAGTGTAGATGGGGAATCGCAACACTCGAGCTGGAAACCAAGTCTCCGAAGACTCAAACATGGCTTGTTCGCCAACAAAGACAATGCTCCACGGCCTGAAGACGAAGCACAGGACTCGACGACAAATGCGACGCTATCCTCACCAAAAGAGAGTTCATCTACAGAGGCAGCGGCCTTTATACCGCGGACACAATCTCTCGTCTCTGGACCCAAACCAACGGAGCCTCCAACCGACACGCCCAAAATCCGAGCATCGATTTCGGGCGATCGACCTCCACCGAGTACCAGAAACCTCAATTTCATAAAGCGCTCAGCGTCAACTGCAAGACTACGGACGAGAAAACATGGACGGACCGAGTCGCAAGGAGGAATACTCGACGGTTCCATCGATCTTGGAACCACACCAGCTCTATCTATACCCGGTCCTTACATACCCAAACACGCAGCATCTGATTTCTCGAGATCAACTGGGCCAACATCACCCACATCTCCACCACCGACAAAGACAAAGACACCATATACACCCCAACACGCAGCATCAGACTTCACCAAGTCCACCACCACACATAAGAAGAAACCATCTATAACGATAACAGGACGCTATAATCCTCAACACGCAGCCTCGGATTTCTCTACAATGAACATCCAACAAAAGGCAGAAGCAAGCAGACCGTCATCTCCAGTAGCCAAATACCAACCAGCATACGTACCAAAACACGCAGCGAGTGATTTCTCCAAGATCAAACTAGCACCCAAGATGGTTGATTCCGAAAACCTGCCAACATTCGCCACAAAAACGATCAGTCTACCAGCGAAAGCAGGGAAATTACTCGGATTGGGATCTCCAACATCGCCGACTGCAGAAATGAAGGATTCGGAACCACAGAATAACGACTACCAGCAATTCCTTATGGAAGCCAAACAAGCAGCAGCCAGAACGTATAACTCAACAGGGGTCATAAGTCCGAATAAAGCTTGTCCCCAGGTCAGCACGAAAATGGCAGTCATTGTAGCTAAACATCAGGAATCTTCACGTCAGCAGTCCGCGTTATCGAGATCAAGATCTGGGAGTGAGAGGAGTAGAGTGGGGGTGGTGGTTGGTAGGGTAGCGGAGTATATTAAGCCGAGGAGGCAGCAGAGTTTGAAGAGTCTGAGGACGGATGTTGGGAGTGTGGATGATGTGGATGAGGGTGATGGGTGCAGTATTGGAACTGGGAACTCGGCGGAGAGAGCGATTGCTAATTTGAGGAGGGAGGTGGAGAGGGAGAAGAGGAGGCTTAGAAAGGAGGAGAAGGCTAGAAGAGAGGGTGACAGAACAAGGAAGAGGATGCCGGTTAGTTCGGGGATGAGGAAGTTTAGTAGTAGGAGTTTGAAGGAGATACAGGTATAGAGAGGCGTCATTTTGGAGTCAAAGTTGGAGTTTGAAGAAGATATATTGGTTTGGGTATATATGGGCTGAGGCTCGGCAGCCTTTGGTGGAAGATACGAATTACGATTTATGATCTTGGAGTTTCGGTTTTCTTCCTGTTCGTGCTGATTTATCTTGTTGTCTCGGATACAGCGAATTAACTCTCCCATCCACTCCATCTCTCCGGGCCACTTTTCTAACTCTCCACTCCATCGTGCCAGCGATTCTTCTATATTTTAAGCCTCATCTCTCCATCTCTCCATCCCTCTGAAGTTCTAGCTCTCCATCTCTCTATAGGAGATTCGAGGGGAGTAGGGGTCATCTCTCTAAGAGAGTTTAGGGGGTGTTATTGGTCTAAATCGGCTTACTTAGCTTTCTATTCTTTGTAATAAGAGTACAAATTATATTAAAACTCTAATTATAAGACATTAAGGGTCGATTTAAAAAGCGGAGTACCCTTACGGAGTTATATAACTTCTAAAGATTTAGGAATTTTCGACCCGCTTTTTTTCCTAGTTCGGAACTCTCCTCTCCAAATCGACTCTCCACTCCTCTCCATCTCCCCATCTCTCCGTCTCTCCGGGGGTATATCTTCATCTCTCCTCTCCTCTCCTCTCCGTGGGGGGGGGACAGCTCTCCATATATCCAGGGCCGGATCTCACGGATGGATGGGAGAGTTCATACGCTGCTCGGATATACCATGCGAGTTTTCGTTAGCGTCTTATACCATTCGTTGTCTATATCTTCAACGCCTCAAGCCTGTATTTGACTGTCTGCCATACAAGAGCGGCCTTTCTACTGAATTTGTTGTCTCATGCTCAGCGAGCTGGAGGCTTTTTTCCCAGACCCCGTGGTCTCCTGCTCACCCGCCTAAGCAATAACTTGTGGGGTCATCATCTCAAAGTCCCTGCGATACCAGAATCATAGCTACAGCTACGTTCCTTGTACTCGTATCTTGCCCTGAATTCTGCATTATGATTACATCCTAAGCTGACTTAAGATATAAGCATCATCGTTCAATACTCACGTTCCAATCCAACTCGTCTCTACCACTCACTTTCTAAGTCTCTATCTATACCTTCATTTAAAGCCGAAATGGTAAACGCAAAAGTCATGACCAGAAGGTCAAGACATAGTGCATAAGCGAGCTCGCCCCTGATCAGACACGTGCCTGCCGCGAAGTGCTGTCAAAAAAGCTTGTATTTCTTCCAGAAACAGACTATACATACGTGTCCCGAACCAGCAGAAAGTATCATCAACCATACCTGCCCCCCTCTATATCTCAATAAGTATCGTACCCATACGGCACACTCTTCCAAATCGCATGCTTCAAATAAACATACAAAACCTCCTGCCAAGTACTCCACTGATGCGCCCCATTCCCCGGGTAATGACTCAAATACCGCACCCCCACCGCACTCAACCTCGTCTGCAAATCCCTCGAGTTCCCAAACGCATTATCATAAAACCCCGCTCCGGTGAAAATCCCTACATCGCGAAGAGAGGTTTGATTCCATATCGGATCATCGGGTTGGGGAGAGGGTGTGTTGGACATTATGCAGTAAGAAGAGAAAGAGGTTGTAGCGTTGAAGAGCATGGTTATGGTTTGTCCTCCTCCGAGGGAGAGGCCGCTGAATGCACGGGCTGAGGGGGTGGCGTTTATGGAGTAGGTGGTTTCGATCCAGGGGATGAGGTGGGAGAAGTAGTTTTCGCGGATGGCGCTGAAGAATCCGTTGAGACCGTCTGTATATGCATAAGCATTTGTTTTCTATCAAAAGTAGATGAAGACAAGAGAGTATACGTACCGACGTCAAAACCGTCAATGGTTGTGTTAGTAGCGAATTGCGCTTGTGTAAAGCCGAGATTATACAGGTTTGGTGTGACTAAGATCATTGGCTCTACATCTCCTGACTGAATGAGACGATCGAGAATGTTATGAGCGCGGCCTTGATTGAACCAATCCGAATCCGTTCCTCCGCCTCCGTGTTGGAGGTAAAGGACGGGATATCGCTTTCCTGGAATGGTGCCATATTCACTGGGAAGGTAGATCCCGACATCGTGGATATCTGGCAGTGTTAGTTGTGAAAGGTCTGATAAGGGAAAAGGAACCTACCTGGGGAAGGATATGTAGAGCCTGGAGAGGGATATTGCTGGATAGAGATGTTGCCTCTGCAATCTTCCTGGGGAAGTGGAAGTTGCCAGTCATAATTCTTAACCTGGTACTTCTCATCGAACGGTACCTGGATGGTGCTCACAAGTTGATCACCAGGGTAGAGTTCAATCGGTGGATTCGAGGGGTCAGTAAGCGCTGCGCAGTTCTTATAACTTGCGTTCTTACAGTCAGGATAGAAGTTGTAGTTAAATGTCCCAGATGGAAATGGCACTGTGAGTTCCCAGTCTCCAGATGATGAATTGTATGTCATATTGAGTCCGGCGAGAGTAGCAGGACTACCTGTGTCAAGACTACCAGTGATGGCGGAAACTGCCATGGAGAAGTAGTCAGGCTTCCATTCCCAGGGAGAGTAGCCATTTGTGACGAAAGGCGAGGCATGAAGAGGGTCCGAGTATAGAGGAAAGCCTAGCAGGACGGATTCGGCATGTGTGGTGGCATTTGGGGTGAAGATGAAGTCAACGACATAGCCTGTAGGACCAGAATCGACTTTTCTGACTGTCGTCTTTGCAGCGTGAGCTGCTACCAAGAGCGCTGCGCTCGTAAGAAGGCGTGCTAGAATCATGAGTGACACGGCCAAGGAATCTTATTTGACAAGGACGAGAAGGAAAGAGAAATTTCCATAAGACAGGACTTATATGACTTGCTCCAGTACACTTCAAAGCAACTCGGAAGTCGGCAGGGTAGATGTTAGAGAACCAATGCAACTTCGCCCTTGCATTTCGTCATTCTACAAACACAGAGCGGTGTGCGGCCCTTCTTCACGCTTGTGATGGTCCCAAAGACCTTGAATACTATTCAGGCACAAGAGCAAGTAGTATTAGGAAGTGCACGCGAAGGAAGGAATCGGCCCTTCAAGAGTGGAAATTCCAAAGCTCTCAAGCTCGATGTTCCCCGCGTTTTGCCCCGCGTTCCTCGGATGCAGTCTGCCGATTGCAGGAACCGAATGAAGGGAGAAAATGAATGACCGATCAGATCACTTCATTCGCTTTCATTCGGGCTTTCATTCACGTCAAACAGAAGAGCCGTGACTGCCAGTGTTCTGCGTGGTTGTTTGCTTGTACGGAAGCTTGGCGTTGTCACTCGCAACGGAGCGGATCTGGCTAGTCCTCGTAATCTACCTACTGTGAATGCTAAATTTCCATCAGGGGTCTGTATATAGGAGCGCAAAGTCACTTCGCTCTCGGTGCCGTACCTATATATCTCAGGTATGGGTATCTGTTAGTAATGGTGAAGTGGAAATCTGCAAAACAGACAAATTCAATGTATCTTGACATCAAAACTTCTCTCCAGTCTTCCTATGATGACTGCCACTTCGTCTCTTCTCGCGAACAGAACATCGCCTCTCGAAGTGACCCTGATTATCAATTCGTCATTCGTCTTCAGCCAATCTGTCGGAGGAGCAAAATGAAAGGCGAATTCCAAGGGTTTCGAGACACTCATTGTAGCCGAACAGACCCAGCCATTGGTGTGCAAGAATATTAAATGGCTACCATAATTCCCGATAATGTACTCTATATCGGCAGCAAGATGTTGAAAGTCCAAAATTGGGGCAGCACCAACAGAGTCGTCTGTGAAATCGGTAGCATTGAAGAAGATGAAACGCGACATTGATCGTATGTTCGGATCAGAAAATGTCGCTACCAGCACATTCCGATTGAAGCACGAGCTTAATGATTGAACTTGGAGCTCAGGTATGATACTTCCCGTCAGCAAAATACCCTCACCGGCGCTCGTGAGTCTTTCTAATGTTGACCAGGAGTATATGTACGCAACTGCTTCGGAAACCAGAATGAGGTGGTCGTTGTTGGTGGGATGATTTCCCCACTCAAAATTGCCCCGGTCTTCCCGCTGAAGAGACTTGATGATGGATCCGTTATCTGAGTAAAGGGAGTCTTGCTGGTCTGAACAAATCAAGACTCTTGTGGATGTTGTGTTGCAGATGAACTGTTCAACAAAAATGCCATCACCGCGGTGCTCAAACATAGATGCTGCCAGCCACTGTCCTCCTTGGTACTGAATATTGTGCAACATCAGTCGTCCAGCGGAGTCGATACTCGTCAATCTCGACGTTCTCGGGTCGAAGTGGAGGGATACCACACTGTTCCCATGCTTGCACAACCATGGAGTGGTAATAGGTTGCCCATTATCAAGATCCAACATGGAGACTGAGCCATCCTGTCTGCCGACAAAGAAAGCATTACCGTTATCATAGCATGAGATAGCGGTGATCAAAATCTCCTCCTTAAAGTTTCCTACTTCTCCCTCGAGACCTTCACTGAATGCTGACAAGCTTTTGTCACTGCCGTGTTCAATCTCCCGCCGATACAGAGCTGCAGGCTCCCAAACTCGGCACTGCCGACCACGCCCACGTATATCAAGTAGACGAGAGCTATCATAGCTGAACGAGAACGCCGTTATGCCATAGTCTCGAGCCTTGATCCGATACAAGGCTTGTAAAGTTTCAAAATCCCACAACTCAATGGTACCATCAACGTCACTGCCAGCTAGAGCACGAGCATCAGGAGATGTGACCAATTCCGTAGCTGTAGATGTTGTGCTTGTCTTCACGTGGCCATGCGCAGTGTCAAAGAGTACTATTTCGCTGGTGTTATATTTTGCGGCCATCAAAGAAATGCCAGGCAACTGCGAAAAAGCTATGCTCCAGCAGTCTATGCAAGCCATTGGCTGCACGGTCGGGTAAGTCGAGCCTTTTTCTCTGTTGAAGAATCTATACGTCCTTTCCTCGAAGTTCCAGAGTAGTATATCCTGAGCACGGTACACTACTGCTAGGCTATCGAATTCCATATTAAAGGCCACATGATTGGGTGACTTGCCATGATATACATGATGTGATTCCGCGTCAAGCTTTTCGAGCCAATTCAGAACGGTTTCGGTACCGTCAAGGAGGTTCCAGATAACAAGCTGGTTGTTTTTCAGTGCAGCAAGGACCTTGGCGTCATTATCCGAAAAGGTGAGGGCTAGTACTTCTTTCGGAATGCGAAATTCCCACTTTTGCTGCCAGGTATTGCAATCCCAGACACGAACCCCACGAGGGCCGGTTGATACCAAAAGCTGACTATTTGAGCTGAACTGCAACAAGTGGACGGACATCTTAGTTACAAGAACTCGTTCCTCGAGGCATGACTTCTCATTGTAAATTGCTATTCTACCAGCAGACGTTCCGATGGCATAGAATCTTTCTGAAGTTCCGATCGCACGAAGTCTCTCATTGATGGGCGTCCCATTGCTGTCCGGTGTGTGCCTGAGGGCAATTGTGCAAAGACAATCATCCCAGCCCTGCTCTGATATGCCGGTCACCGATAGCACGTTCTCGCTTTTCGCTGCAAATTGAGTGTGAGGAGAAGCGCTTTTAGGGCAAAATGCAGGAATCTGATCAAATATGGAGGAAGGTTGGCTCAACAGCTGCGTTCCAAATTTTATGACCAGCTTGACTAGGTCTATAGCCCAAGCATCGACAACGACTACATCGGGTCCAAGGAGAAGGCTTGTTCTTGACCGCCTCCTTGAGAGGGTCTTCAGTGACTGTCCAGCTCGCAACAAGGATTCCAGATCTGACATTCGAGCGAGGTGCTCAATCCAGGACAGGATGTTTGGGGATCGTAGAAATTTTGCTACTTTTTTCAGAACTTCGTCGTCCGTAGAGGGAGATTGGTTGATATGTTCGAATACTGCTTTGCAGGCATAGCTCACAAATGCTGATCGTTGAATCTGTGTTGCACCGAGTTTGTGCTGGTTTCTCCCCCTCATCTCTGGACCATTCAGGTAGTCCAAGCAAGCGATAGCAAGCCGCTTATTCCCATCTCTTTTGCTGATTGAGGAAGTTTCGTGTTTACTATAATCTTCATCCTCGGATCGAAGGAGAAAGTCCCGAGATGATGTATGCAGGATTCTGACTTGGGATTGCTTGTCGATGAAGACCAGCTCGTTGCAGTTCCTGGCAATTGCACATGACATATTCGGTATTTTATCGTCTAACTCCAGCTCTAGAGCACAACGGAGCTCTTCTGTGGTCATGGGCCGGATGGCGCATACCACCCAAGTAAGAATAGGCCTTGCAAGTCGACGAGAAGGACCGGACATCGATACCATGATACGAGAGTATAGATCGTTCATTTCGGAGGGGATCCCGTCAAGGACTGTGTCTATCTCTCGAGATGTGGTTACCGATTTGAGCTTTTCAAGAACAACATGTGCCCACAAAAAGCACCCTGAAGATTTACCAAGAATTTGGCGCATAATTTCGTGTCTTTGAGGCTCACTCTCAGCTGGGAATTCGTGTATATGCTCTCTCAAATATGCAGCTATGTCATGCTGCGTGTCTTCTACCAATATGCTGTGAGAATATGCCACCTGTGGCATTCGTGGGAAGTTCGCATCAGTTCGACTTGTCGCAAAAATCCTAATGGGTGTGACTGCTTGGACTTTTAGGAGGAGTGGCAGCAACTCAGTCTGGGCTTGACATTCATCCAACGCGTCAATGATCCAATAGCAAGTCGATGCTAGGGAGAGCTTAAAGATTCTTTCTAACCATAGCTTCCTCCACATTAACCGATAGTCTGTAGCTTGGCACAAATTTTCATACTTCTTGCAGACGTCCAGGATAAGTTGGTATACCTCGGGATAGAATGATGCGAGTTGCCATGCCATCGATCTCAAAAATTCCGCGATCGATGATTTCTTGTTGTCACTGTGCGTGAAAAAGTAATAGCAGCAATTTCGTTCTGTTTGCTGCAAATGCTCGACCAGATAGCCACAAACGAAGGACTTCCCAGTCGCTGGTTTAGCCTGCAACCAAAATATCCGGGGTTTCTGGGAGGAGTGGAGCCATTCTCCAAAGTCGACCTTTCCCAAAAGCCATTCGCATGACCCCGATAGGCGCTCTGAAGTGACACGAAATAGATCATCATCCGGAGCTTCAGTGATTTTGAGATAACCGTCAAGAAGTTTTTGCCGCTTTGGGTCTGTCTGAGACGCGAATCCGGGGACCTGAACCTGCAGCAGACTAATGGTCCGTGCTAAAGCATTCCTCAGCGCCTTAAAGTTGGTGTCTGCATTGGATGAGAACTTGCAGATGCTTCGATGGTCGCCATTGAGAAGGGCCAGTCGCTCTTCTTCGTAACCCAGGATTGCATTCTCCTTAGGTACAATAACTCCAAGAACGCCGAGGGGCCGCGTCTCGTGGAAGAAAGCAGATGCAACCCTCGACTATATTTTGGGAACTCTTCGTTAATTGACTGAACACAAAGAGAATTTCGACTGAGGTCTCTTAGGAAGGGTCTGGTGCCAGGAGTTATTTTGAGAATTCGTTCTAGAAGTTGAGCGTCGCTGGAGCCTTGATGGGGCGTGGCGATGAAGCATACTGCACGAATGAGTCCAGAAATTACTTCATATCGTGAGATTTGCTTGGCAAGGATGTAGGCATTCTTTATGACCAGTCCACCCATGCTGTGACCGATCAGTATCATAGGAGACTAGAAATATGTTACCCGTGTCTGCCCTGTGGCGTGTAATTCAAAGCAATAATAAGGAGGTTGAAATTACAAAAATCAGAATATGAGCCTTACAGGAGAGGAGAGCATTGAAGGGCAGTCTTGCAAGCAAGCTAGCAAAGCCACCGAAAAGTCGTATATGTTGAGCGTACTCTTTCTCTTGAAGTTGGAATCGTACCCAAAGGCGTGTATTGCAGCATCTTGGAAGGGAGATTCGAGCGGAAGCAAGTCCCTTGGCCAATACACGTCACGGTTTCCTGTCTGGGCCCATGTCCATGTACTCTCAGAGCCTCCACCCAAGCCATGAACAAAAACCAAGTGCACAACAGCACGCTTATCGGACGATGGTTCATACAATGTTGTAAGACCAAATGGGCCCTTGTCGCTATCAGTCACTGGCCGCGGAGAATCCTTGCGTGAGAAGGAAAGTTTTGAGAGCAAACTTCGTGTGGGCAAACCTGAGGACGGTGAAGATCCCGTGAACGTTCTTTTGGGCTCCATAATAGCAAACCGAGCGTCATATTGGTTCAGCGGCCGAGAGCTACCAAAGATGGGTATCGAAACACCACGCCTGTCAGTGGGTATCGTGGGTATTCGGCATAATCTGCGATGGATTAATGTAGCCCCATTTGACTGCGGCACCGTCGGTGAGCACGTCTGCTTACTGGTAGTACAACTGCCTGATGGAAGCTTCGAGTTTGCCTGCTGGCGCCGAACCGCATCATTCAGGTCATGGTCCGGGCCGCCCTAATTGTTCGATATCATGCAGCGACTTCGTTGCAGGGTTTAGATGGGTGGTTCAGAAGCTGCATGTCATGCGAATCCCAAGGCCAATCTCTTGCCACTTTAAAGGTGCCGCGAGGGTGTGAATAGCTAGATGGATGTTCGTTCGTTCGCGCGGTCAGGGCTGTTTACAAGCCTCGACTCAAACATTGTTTTCTTAAAGCCGTGTGAGCACGGTATGCAGCAAACGGTACTTATTAGATTCGTGGCCTCTTAGATAGGGCTCACTCGCTGATCTCGCACGTCCTTCAGCCGCGCAGTTCTACCAAAATTTCCCATTCCTTGCACCGATTCAAAGTCGAGTATAGGCATGCTATCATGCTTAGAACTTGAATGTCGGACTCTTCGAATTGTGGCGTTATGGCTGCCAGCTGTCTGTTTCGTTCTCAGTCGCAGTTGAGGAAAGTGCGCAGTTGAGGGAAGCCGCGGTGGGTTGGGAGAACCTTCAGTCCAAACTGAATAATACCAAGACGTGATCTAAAGCATAAGAATTTTCGAATAGTTGTCGAGGTTTCATCACTGGTGATGGGAATGCATAAAATGGCATCACAAGGGATGAGACGAGGAGATGGAGGTACGCTGCTGTCACGTGCACCATGTATCAGATGGGTAAGGGACCGGGATAGGTTAGTGTCTCTCCACTTGCAATTGCCCCTGGATTTTTTGCTGCATCTGTTTCCTCCAGAAACAAGGACACTCATGTCAGAGCAGTTCCCTTCCGTGGATACGCATTCTCCCCTCTTGATGTCGCCCAGTCTCCATATGACTCCAGATACTTTTCGTCAAACTCCTTCATTAGCTTGATTGTGCTTTGAGTCTATCAGTGTTGGTTTGACACCACAAAAGTGCGACCTACCATTGCCTGAACATAGGAGTCCCAACCCAACATGCCGAAGCTCTAGCTTCAAAGGCTCCGTTTGATGTAAGCAAAGTCTACGAGGCCTGAAGACCAGCGGAAGCCTTACACGGAGTACAGCGAATTCCGGCCGTCGTGATCCTCCTCTGGAGCGACTTCGCGGAGAATTTATGGTATGATTCAATGTATGGCCTTCCTGTCTTATGTCGCGGAACTCTCCATGGTCCAAGATCAACTGGTGTGGTTAGCAGAAGTAAATAAGGGAGGATCCCGACTTACACTCATTATGTGCATAAAGCACGATGCATCGAATATCATCGGCTCTTTCACAAGGCCGGGAGACTATATGAGCACCTGGCAACAGGCACTGGCAATAGCTTCCCCTTCAACTGGAATGGCCGGCGCCTGGTGGTGATAGGAAATGAGGTTCAATACAGTACGAGAAAAGAGTACTAAGAGGAAATAGCGCATGTTCCGTTATCATTCCTCAATGCTTTGGAAAGATACTAACCTACTCTTGTGGTTATCTGGTCGCAACTACGCAGGTTGGTACACAACTCTTGGGTAATTCCGTTGATTTCAAATTGCTCAGATGGCAAGAATGTGCTTCACAATGGGCTAACCTACTTGTCAGGCGTGGTCGGCATGATTCCTCAGTGCTGTTAGCGGAAAGTCGATGGACCACGGTACAAACCAGCCAAAGGAACTGAAGTCACAGTCGACGAAGTGTAGCGACGATTCAATCAAACTCTCCATTATGAAGACTGTAATCCGAAGCTTTTCTGCTTATAGCTCATCTTCAACGGGGGTTGGCGGTCTGGGCTGGGTCATTCAAGCCTCACGTAAAACGAAGCGCGCTCTTCATACACCACCCCACGGTTAACCTCGAACCACGAGTATTCTCAACCTACGAATACTCCAGAGCCACGTCTACTACTGCTAAACCACGAAATTCCGTGAACTCACTGGCCCACACAAGCTCAACACTGAGTTCTATAATCCAAATTAAACACACTGCTTACCACATACGACCATAGACTGAAGAGAATTGGGCATCCCGTCCGCTCTGCCTTCCACAAGCTTCAGATCGGGAAGTCAGTACTTGAGTGGGTGACCATCAGGGAATCCTTCCTGTTGTATGTTTTTTTGCTCCAGTTTCAAGGTTACTGACCCGCTCGGTGGAGTTTGGTGGGCGACGACAGGCAATTTTTGGAACGATCTTCTTCTTTTGCTCAAACATGCGTCCCCGGACCTGAAGACTCAAGGCATTTCGAACAAGCCCCATTAGAAGGGTGTTGTAAAGCTGAAAATATCAGATTTGGACATTCACGTCAGATGTTATTCGCCGTCACAATCCTCATTTTAAAACTTATTGTTGTCATTTGCCATTCGATCGCTTGGGCTCATAGAAAGCGCACATCTATATCTCCTATGCTCTCTCACATTCATTTTGTTTAAATTGAGTCAATGCGGTGACTGTTATCTTTATGTTTGGCCTCATAATAGCTATTTAGCTCCCTCACCTTGGAAATCTGTCGGAGACAATAGCTATCCATTTGTGCTGAGTAAACTTTCAGACCAAAGCCAATGAACCATCCAGGTTGCGCGCCAGCGCTTCACTGAAAACAGACAATGTCTTTGGATTCAATTTGGTTGGGAGTAACGGTAGCTCCCGCGAGTTCCCTTGTGTCGAAGCAGGAGCTATATTCACGTAGGCTGAACCATTTTAATTACCCAGGTAGTGTATTCGCTTTCGGTCTGAGTCACTTTCATCTTCTTCGTATGCAAAAGAGGTTTCCCTTGCAAAAATCCTCACTCCCATGCTGCGGAGCAATGTTTTTCACGGCAGGTCTCCCAAACTATCTCGCGACATCTCCTACATAGCAACGCATCGAGATGGCTTCCGAACCCAAACATCCAGGCTACCCAGGTCTAGGGCGTCGACGATTCCAAATCTCTGGACCTGAAACATACACAGGTCCAGCAGACAAATTGACTCCTCTCAAGCACACATACGACCCAGAAGGTCGAGTGGGTATTCCACCACTTCAGCTTCTTCCTCTGCAAGAGTCTCGTGTGTTTGGAGACAACGAAGCATATGATAAGTACTACCGCAACCCACAATTGCGGCCGGAAATTCAAAAGATCTTGAAGTTCGTATGCCCACTTCTATCGCATTCAACTCCACACGTGATCTGAAAGTTCCATGTCTTCGAGGAGCATTTATCTGCGCTTCCCATATGCTAACGTCTCAACTAGGAAATACAGCATCTCAGTAGTTCATTACGATCTCATCTACCGCTACATCGGTCTCCAAACCGATTCCGAAAACGAGAAGGTCCTCACCCTATGCATCGAAACACGCGTTGGATTTAAATGGAGCACCCCATCAAACCAACGAAACTGCGTTGTTGAACTTCACGAGCTTTTGCAACGACAAGAACTACCTGCTACCGTGGAACTTATCAGCCACCGACTCTGGGCTCCAAAGACAATGTCCTACCTCAAGAAAGAGCATCCATTTTATCACACCTGGGAGAACACACTTGACAATGGGAAATCATTCACGGATATCATCGATGCAAATAAGAAGTTGAGGGGCAATTGCGCGTCTGTGGATCTCATCAGACTTGGGTCTAATCACCAAATCCCAGAGAAGAATCCTATCGTCATCTCGGTCACGGTTTCAAATTGGGATCTGGACCTACACGATTGGGAACCAACGAGAAGGCGGATGAAAGCCTTGTTGAAACACATCGGTTGTCCCAGTATCAAGGTCGAGTTTGAACACGGGGATTTGCTGAGGAGTTGTGATGTCAAGCAGGTGCTTGATAAATACTTACTCAACTCGGAGCAATTCGCGACTCCGTATATTCGTCCAGGAAGCAGTATATCAAGTGGAAATTGTACCCCTGGACTCGGGACAAGAGGCGTGGTCATGGAGATCCTAGACGCTGGATCTTCACAGGTTGTGTCTACTGTTGTCTTGACGAACCACCTCAGCGAGGCTACGCCAGAGCCCGACGTCAATGTCTCACAAGACTACCAATCTCCAAGCGTCCAAGTGATCTCCGAGATGATCAAACATCTCGAAAACAGAGCTCTCAGAGTGAAAACTGAACTTGATCGCGACTGGGATGAACTAGATGAAGAATCCCGAGCATATGATCAAGAAAGTATCAAAGAAATGAACAAGAAAGTCGAGACTTTGAAAAGTCCGAGCTACCCTATTCAGAAACTGGGAACAGTTTTCTACTCTGGACAAAATCGAATGCACACAGGTGGAGGTAGACTTGATGTCGCAGCTGTTGTGATTGACGATGATGTTTTGGAAAATGCGTCTAATGATATCAGTCATCGTGATCGGGACTGGCGGCGAAAAGATACGTTGGAATATCCAATTGCCAATAGCATCAGAAGGGTGGATATGAGTTTTGGGAAGGAAGGCGGGGATGCGAAATCTACTTTAGAGGTTTTTAAGATTGGTGCTGGTACTGGCTGCAGCTCCGGTAATGTCATGTCGAAGAAGGTGAGTGAAGAGCTTTCATGTTTTGACACTCCTGGGTCATTATACTCCTGGCATATTCTGAAATGAATGTACTAAACTATTTTCAAATATCGATGGTATACGCGAACGGGTACTGGACACCCGAAGCTGCCGTGATGGGAGAATATCGTATAGCGTACGGAGGTTCCCAGATACTTCATGGAGGTGACACCGGCTCAGCAGTCATCACCAGTAACGGGACCTTGCTTGGTATTGTGTTTGCTGGACAGAGAAAGCGTAATAATATCGAGTCCTTGCACTATATCGTTCCTATACATGCTATTCTAGAGGATATCAAGAAGTGGTCTCATGGTTGGTTCGAGGCTAGGCTGAAGGTTTGTAGGCAGGGGTCGAAAGCTTGAAGTTGACTCTTGGCATGGAGGAGAAGACACCTGGGTGTCCTTGGGTATACATGGGACTAATAACGATATAGAAATCTATAGCACTTATATTACGATGGTAGTGAGATGAAGGGAAATTGGCGTTATCATGGTGTCCCAAACTCTACAATGTTGAGATGGATGTTTTGAATGTGAGGCCGAGAAAGAGTACAAAGAAGTCGGAATGGTTTTCAATAAATTTTCAAGGACGTACCACTATACGGAGAATCTTAAAACACATAGATGGCTGAGATGACATCAATGTCGAGTACCCAAAGTAGAATTCGGAGCTCTGTGGATGTATGACATCCTGGACGGTCACATGCTGTCTCACCAAACCTGGAGGTGTTCCCTACTTGCATCCCTGTCCATTCCTATCTTACAGATCGAAGAGTAGTTGAGGGACCTCGCTGCTTTCTGCAAGGACTATAGTCATCTATTCTATCCCTCTACTAAATCGCCACTGGACCACCACCTCGCTCAACCAGACTCCACCACATACTTTCTCATACCTTAACATACTTCCTCCAATCATGAACATCCTTATACCCCAGAACTTCTCTAATCTTCCTATTACTCAACGGAGCCTCATACTCTCCCATTTCTCTCGAGATCTTTACACCAGGACACTCTTTATCCAAAAACTCCTTCGTCGTGCCTTTCACCGTGATCGTATCGTTCGTCGCATTGAATACCTGAAACCCCAAATCGCTCTTCTTAATCGCAAGATCACAAATTTGACCTAGGTCACGAGCATCGATGTATGACCAAGCATTGCGTTTGCGGGAGGAGGGGTTGTTGACTGAGGGGTTAGTCACGTGGGAAAGTGGAAGGACTGGAGGAACGTACTGAAGGCAGGGAAGTCCCTCTCATACTCGTGAGGTTCAATCACATTCCCGATTCTCAAAGCATAGATATCATTCTTGAACCTCCTCGAGAATGTTCTCGCTGTCTTCTCACCACAGATCTTGCTTAACGCATACCTATTTACCCTTCCGTTAGCTCACATACCACCAACCACCTTGAAAAGAGTAGGATAGAAGAGGAAGACTCACGAATCCTCAGGATCAACATCATAATCCTCCTCCAAAGGAAAGGAATGATAATCCACATCTCCCTGCGCGAAACAAACACCATAAGTCGTCTCGCTACTCGCGATGACGATTTTCTTCACACCAAGTTTGCAAGCTGCTTCTACCACGTTATATGTTGAGCGGACGTTTGCTTGGAAGAGTTCGCTGTCGGGGACGAGCATGTTTCTTGCATAAGCTATTCATTTCGTCAGCACTCACTATCAGATACCTCATCTCAACCTCTTAAACCTGAAGTTGAGAGTGAGACTCGGAGGCCAAGACATACCAGCAAAATGAATAACCACATCCGGAGCAGCAGGAACAGGCCCATCACTATACCCAGACATATTAAAATGACTGGTCAGCGCATTGAACACCTGTCCCGAGTCCGTGAGGTCTGTTTTTAGGGTATAGACATCTGCTTCCGCGTCGGGGAACGGGACGAGATCTAGGTTGAGAACTTTGTGGCCGGCGTTGAGGAGGTAGGGAATTACATGGCGTCCTGCTTTGCCGGAACCGCCTGTGAAGACCTTTGATTTATGTCAGCTTTGATTCTGAATGAGAAGAATGGGATGGGGTTTTGAGAGGCCTCCTCGTGATATTGGTCACGACTTACAATCTTCTTCCCGCCCGGAACGGTGGGGTTGGTATTGTTTGACATCTTTTTAAAATTGATTGGTTTAGATCTTGAGATTTTGGATATGTCTGATATTTATTGCGATCTGAACATTAAGACAATATCCCACTGCGAAAAAATTATTCCGTTTTAATAAGCAATTGGATCGTCGTTATTCTCATTCAGGCTGAAGAGAAAAAGAGCTGTTGACGTCACCGGATTGGAGGAGGCGAAAGAAAGATGAGCGGTGACATTACCCCGCCCCCTTTTCTAGCGAGGGATTTGACGACAACATCACGAAACTCACAAATGCTTGTTAAAGGTTTCTTATAAAATGAACAGGATGAAATTGAAGTAAATCGAACAATGGTATGCTTTTCCGTCTATGTACTCGCTTTGGGCTCAAAAACACTCATCTCGCTACCGTAACAACCCTCATCCTCGCAACAGCCCAGCTCATCACCCACCATGCTGAACCCAGATGGATTTGATGTGTTACCAATAACGCCAAACTCCTAGGTATCCGTGATAAGAGGTAGCCATTAAGCAGGAGAGCTTCGTCCGGATGATATTGGAGTCGCGTTGTTGGTGCCGAAAATGCTCTGGACTAACTCTCCACCTCTGATAGCGAGGATGGAGAGAAGAGTGTCGCTCAACTATAGTATTGTCAGTATCACCGTCTCAAAAAGTTATTTGGAAGGAAGTACTCACACCATGCGTTCCCTCATTACATCCTTGCAACCAAACACCCGCTTCACTCCCAACCTTTCCTTCCTCAAAAACAACACTATAGTCTCTTCTTACACCAAACTTTCCATCCGCAGGTGGTAACAAGTTCGAGATATCAGATAAAATATCCTCGTGAGCGTTTCGCTTATACCCAGTAGCAGTGAAAACATAATCAACCTCCAACTCCTCCTCCACCTCCACATCACCAGGGTGAAAATGCACAGGTCCTAATCTCAACGAGACGCCCGAATCCTTGGTCTGGGAAGCAGAAACGATTTGGCGATTGTTGATGATATCCGCTCTCCAGGTTTTCTTATCGGAAGAACGGAGACGTTGCATGTAAAGCTTCTCATACAGATGTTCGAGGAGAGTGAGACGGACGACTCCGTAGTTGGTTCCTCGGTCCATGGCTAGAGATGAAGCGCGGAAAGAGGGGTCTTGGGCGTAGATTCCGTCTACGCGGTCCGGGTCGAAGATTTCGTTTACGCTGTTGTTCTGTTAGTATGATGTCCACATGACTTCGGGGTGAAGGAAACTTACAAAGGCGAATCGTCAGAAGGTCGTAAGCTTGCACCTTTGATCACAAGTCTGACCTGTGAGTTAGGGAATCGTTCCCAGAGATCATTGAAGATCTCAGCAGCCGATTGTCCACTTCCCACAACAGCGAAGCGTAGTGGTCTTCCGATCGACTTAGCAGACTCCTCGATCCGAGGGATAGTAGTTGCGAATTGTGAAGAGTGAGCAACATGCTTGAGTCCTTGGAGGTTCTGAGGGATAATTGGACGACCTCCAACTGCTACTACGATGTGCCGAGCAGTTCTCGTGATGGAATCGCCGGTAGCTGTGTCGCGAGCTATGACAGACCATGATGTGACTTCCCCAGAAGAGTTCTTTGATGCTGCCTTGACAGAAGAGACTTCCAGACCATATCCAACCTTTCCTTCTCTTTCGAAGTGGCTGGCACACCAGCGTAGGTAATCCTCGTACTCCACTCGACTGGGCAAAAATGTTGACAGATTGATGAATTGATTCAACCTCCCATTCGCAAAGAGATAGTTGATGAACGTGAACTTCGACCGTGGGTCCCGAGGCGTAGCGAGATCTTTCAAGAACGAGATTTGCATCTTGGCATTGGGCAGTTGCATTCCCGCGTGCCATGCAAATTGTGGTTGTTTCTCAAGAAAGAGAACCTTTGGTGAAGATGATAGGGAAGAAGCTTGTTTCGCATCGTGTAACGCGATGGCGATTGCGAGAGAAGCAGGGCCGAAACCTATGCAGAGGAGGTCGAGGATTTCGTTCTCGCTTGATGATAGGGGAGTGGTCGCAGCCGAGTGTCCGTTGATGCCGTTTGAGTGTCCGTTCAAATGCATGTTCGGCAACTCTCCTGCGGGTGAGGAGATGCCGCTCGATCTGAAAGAATCCGATTCATCGATTGGAAGGTCGATAGCTGATGGTGCCATGGTTGTTCGCTGTATATCTCGTCTTGAAGTATAGGAGAGGTAGGTAACGTGATCTGACTCGGTTGATGAGGGGTAGATATCTGAAGCTCAAAAGATGTGGGAATACAAGAGCACGCCAGATATAAAATCTGATATGATAATGCAAGTTCTCTTCAGATAATCAGATAAGGCAGGAGTGGATGGTCATGCAAATGTAGCACAAACACCTCCTTTATGACTTGTCGAATAAAAAGCAATACCACAATCTTTCAGAAACTCAATTGCTTGCCCGTCTACCAGGTGCAAGGTAAGGCAATAATAGCTCCCAGCTCTCCGCAGCGGCAAGCCAGGATGAGAAATCGGTTCAAGGTGATTGGGAGATGGCTAGTTTGACTTTCGGACTGATGACGAACTGGGATATCGAGATTCTCTTATTCGTCAGTAAATATTGGTAGGATCGAAAGACACGAGTAATGAGAACCGTTCTTTTGGTGAGACGGGAAGGGCAATTCGTTCGAGTGCTGTTTTGGGTCATGCGGTGATGACCTTGGGGGTTGATGTTGAGAGAGATGTCTTCGCTTGCCACCGATTGGTCGATAGAAGTACCGTTGAGGAAACAGACCGTGGCTTATTTCGATGACCGTTTATCTCCGTCCAAGATGGCGGCTGTGGGCAGAAATCGAGCTGGAAATTTGGAATGAGGAAAGTGAGGTAAGTAGGTAATGATGAATCAGTAAGAGATTTAGCAGGAAGAAGATGATTGGCGATTTAGGTATCATATACGACATTGATCGTTAAAGCCTGCCAAACCAAAACCTGGCCATTTTCGCCGAGGTCGTCGTCCCCGACTCGTTTTCTCGCTTGATGCTCCCTTGGCTGTAGAATGGGACCTGCAGTCATCAGCTGTTCGGGCATGTCACTGCACCGTGTTTGCAGGGAAGTTTTTTGCCATCTTTTTTTCTTATGATGGAGGATGGGAGTAACTCCGTAGTGACGCAAATCAGTCGGCGTATTCACTCCACTGACAACCCTACTTTCGTTTCTCCACGCCCCCTCCAAGGGAGCTTCAAGGGAGGGTCGAGAGTGGGATCTAATCAGATCGATTCCTGGACGCCCAGCCTGTCCCACGGCGGCACGATTTGTTTGCGCCATTCCATATGTTGTTAGGTAAAGAGTCATGAAGCAATCACAACAAGCCCTGGGTATCTTATACGGTGGCCAAATTCCTCGCCATTACTGTCGTGGAAGTGCAATTTGTGCAGTCCAGATTTGGTACCGAGCGATGACGCGAACGTCATTGAAGCTAGGATGGTTTAGAAAAGCAATTTGCCAAGGCAAGTTATCAGATGAAGATATTTTTTTTATCTGATCCGCTGCAATCCGTTACGGCTCCGAGACGATCCAGGTGCCGATGTCGGGGTGTGGAATTTACCCTGGCGGCGTCGCATCGCAAGGGATGGAGTGGATACAGCAAGGATCAACTTTATCAGATGGACTGATAATCACAGCTGAGCAAGGGGATCTTCGGGCCAAGACAAATTATCTGATCTTCGAACGGACCTCCTGGAAGCGGTAGTCGTTGTGTCGGATCTTTTCTGGATGGAGCAGGTGGGGTACGGGATAGAGTTTCGACGGAAGGACGACGGGTTGCCACGAATTAACGGCAAGGGCCGTTGAAAGATGTCGTTGGGGGTACCCTAATGGCAAAGTGTTACGAGATATTTACTTGAGAAGAGGATCTAGAGCGGGAGGAGTTATATGAGGTTTGTGATATTGGGACTTGGCCCGAGACTATGAGAAGGGGGTTGAAAACAAGCTCGACCAAGGACGAAGACTCCGTCGGCAAGACGGTTAGTTGTGGAGAGGAGATGCAAGACGAGGTAAGCATGAGTCAGCTACTGTAGAGCTATAGATGGCTCGATGGGAGCATACATCCTAGCCTACATGCAATGCGAGAAATCGTCAAAGTCTTGTATGCAAGGTGAGTTTTGTGGGAGAAATTGGACTGAGATCGGCGATGTCGTGGGTAATGCTCTTATTGTGTTACCCGATCTTATCAAACAACGGTGTTTGTGTTACAGAAACATGTGAAATTGTTCTGGAAGAGTGCAGCTCTCCAGGTACCTGGGGAGATGTCAGCAGTAAAGTGGCACATTCTATGTGAAAGTACCAATCATCTGGAGATGTCTTACTGGTACCTAGGTAGATCTCAGCAGTATAGCGGTACCTCGTGCAAATGCCAATTTCCTGGAAGGTCCTCATGGTTCAATGAATCCGGTACATTCAGGTAGATCTGAGCAGCTATAACGCAGCGTTCAAATACCGATTTCCCGAATGATACTTCACACAAATCCTCACAAACATCCTACAAATACCATGTGTAAGTAACTATGCAGGAAATAGATCCATTATGCCTCAGATAAGCTTGTTCTATAGATGCTGCGACCTCCAACTCCTCGCCATATATGCAAGAATAGCAGAAAATTTACAATAAAGACTATATAACGCAACGTCTCAATCTTAACCTTACCCACCAAGAACCTGCGCCCTAATCATTTGCTCATATATTCCCCCTCCCCTCATCAACTCCTCATGCCGCCCCTCTTCGACTATCCTCCCATTATCAAACACCAAAATACGATCCGCGCCCATAACACTCGTCAATCGATGCGCAATCATGATCGTCGTCCTTGTCTTGCCTCCATTCCCTTTCACTACATCAATAGCTGCTTGTATCTGTTTCTCAGAATGACTATCCAGGGCACTCGTTGCTTCATCCAGTAACAGGATCTCAGGATCTCGGATGTAGGCTCGTGCGATAGCAACGCGTTGTTTCTGGCCGCCTGAGAGTTGAGAGCCGTTTTGACCGCATTGAGTGTTATATCCATCTGGAAGTGAGGAGATGAACTCGTGGATTCCAACAGCTTTACATGCTGCGATGACTTCTTCAAGTGTAGCTTTGTGCCCAGGTCTCGCTCCTAACCCAACATTGAAAGCGACTGATCCCGAAAACAGATCAGGATCTTGTGCTACAAGCGATATTCGAGCTCGGTGTTGCGAGACTGGGACGCTGCGAATGTCGACGCCATCTAGAAGAATAAATCCTGAAGTGGGGTCGTAGAATCGTTCGATGAGGGAAATGGTAGATGTTTTTCCAGCGCCTGATCTTCCGACCAAAGCTACTGTTTCGCCCGCATTAATCTCAAGGTTCAGGTCCTTGAACACAGGAGCGTCAGGCCGGGATGCGTATGCGAGGCTGACATTCTTGAAGGCAATGGCGCCAGCTTGGGAATGGTCTGATCGAGTGACAACCTGGGTACACTCTTGAGGTGCATGTGTGGAAGATGTGTTATCAATTGTGGGCTTCTGATCATGCAGAGCAAAAACACGCGATGCTGCTCCTTTCGCTCGACCGATATCGGGTGCAAGAGAGAATATTTGACCTGCGGCTTGAGCCGAGAAGAGGATTGCAGGAAGGACTATGAAGAATTGTAGACTGGTGTATTCTCCTGACCGAACTTGTTTTGCTCCCCACCAATATGCTAAAGCATAGACGAAGTATGTGATAGCAAGGGCGAAAGCAAGGAGCAAGTTCCCAAGTGCGGTATGTCTAAATGTTTGATCTTGAAATTTGTTTACTGCCAGAAGGAATCGCTCCGAGGTTTGTCGTTCAGTACCAAGAGCAGCGATGGTTCGAATGGATGAGCACGCTTCTGAAGCTAAGGATGCTGCTTCAGTGTATGCTTGTTGACTCTTTTCCTCAAGCTGAGCGAGAACCCGGAGGCGGAAGAACCCAGCGAGGATTACGACCGGAGACGTTGCGAAGAGGACGATTGCAATCTTCCATGCAACAATATGCGCGAGAATTGCTCCTCCCACAACGGACACAAGAGCTGAGACGATGGTGCCAATGATGACTCCAGACAGACCGCTAAGATGGCCAGCATCCATACTGATGACTGAGGTAAGGGAAGCAGTCGATCGTCCAGGCTGCAGAAACCATTCCATATCTTGGCGAAGAATAGTACGTAACGAGATGTCTCGAGTTCTGAAAATCAAGTGCTCCGACACAAGACCAAAGCACGACCCCGATAGTGTGTAACCAGCAAGGGCGGCTAATGCGACGATGAAAAACATCAGACAATAGAAGTTGACTCTCTCAGTAGGTACTGATCCATTGAGGAGTTCGACAAGATGACCAAAGATGATTGCCTCGCCAAGGATAAGACCGCCAGTGATGAGTGAGCCTAGAATAGCAAGACATGTGAAAAATGCCCTGGAACGGCTCAGAGCAAGACAGCGTTGGATAATGGTGAAAGTGCCATATGTATGGCTGTCATTCTTCACAGCTTCTTGAACATCTGCAACTTTGACAATCTCCTCTTCCGAGTCAGTCTCTGGAGCATTTTCAATGATATCTGACTTGTCATCCGCGTCGTATATTTCGGGATCATTGTGACCAAGCTTTTGTGCCTCAATCAATTGTCGGTAAGGGCCATCTTCGCGAGACATCAGAATTTCATGATTACCCTGCTCTAGGATCTTTCCCTTTCCCATAACAATAATGTTGTCGGCAGACTTGACTGATGCGAGGCGATGTGCAATCATCACTGTAGTACGATTGCCCATTGATCGCGCCGTGCCCAGAGAAGTCAAGATCGCAGCTTCACTTATTGTGTCCAAAGCAGATGTTGCTTCGTCCAGAACCAACAGTGAAGGGTCTCCAACCAGCGCTCGAGCAAGACAGACACGCTGCTTTTGACCTCCCGAGAGCTTTGTTCCAGATGGTTCGCCAAGTCGTGTATCCAGTCCATTGGCCAAGGTCTCAATGAACGACCACGCATCTGCGGCTTTTGCAGCTTTCATACATCTGCCCCTCATTTCATCCTCGCTTATCTCTGGACCCTGGTAGCCATCCTTGATATTGGAGTAGATCGTTCCCGAGAAAACTGCTGGATCTTGATCGACGAGCGCAATTTGATTTCGGAGGCTGGCGAGGTTGTATTCGGGGATGGTGTGGCCATCCACCTGAATTTCTCCTTGGGTAGGATCATAAAGTCTGAGCAACAAAGCCGCGATTGTAGACTTTCCACTTCCAGATGCGCCTACAATTCCAACAGTAGAACCAGTCCTGATGTTGAGATTGACGCTATCCAGAACAATTTCATCAGCCCGAGCAGGGTATGCGAAGCACACATCTGAAAAAATTATATTTGTGTCCGGCCCCAAAGTCTGGTCATCTGCTCTGATTCCCTCCTCGGAATAAACATCGATTGGTATTTGCGGATAATCGATGAGGCTTAAGATACGTTTTCCGGCAGATGCGGCTTGTGAAAATGATTGAATGAAGGGTCCGGCTTGGCCTATAACGAAGGATGCATCGAGGATGAGAAATACGATTGCATAGACCGTTCCAGCACTACCTGCTGAAGAATCATCACGAACGATTCTAGCGCCTTGCCAGAATGCGAGTGCATTTGCTACATATCTGACAGATTCAGCAGTTGGAGGGAAAGTAGAGTAGATATAGTAGTAACTTACGCGACAAAGAATATACTTCCTAGCAAGACTGCTCCAGAAATAGCCTTCTTCACCCCCACGTTCAGAGCTGTTTTCAAGTGATTTTGATGGTTTGTCGTCAAAGACTCGAATGCATCAAATGCTTGAACTACTTGAACGGCTTTGATCGCACCTTCCGCAATGGATGCGGCTTCACTGGTACAATCTGAGACTTTCTTGGTAAAGTGGTTTAGGACAGAACTCCCTGTGATGATAACAAAAGCCATCGTGGGTATAACTGCAGCAAACAGAATTCCTGTGAGGCGAGCGTTCAGACTGAAACCAACAATGAAGCTCACTATGAAATAGCTGATTGACTGGATGAAAATTCCAACCTTCTCTGCTGTACCGGACTGGACTGTCTGAGCATCGGCAGTCAATCGGCTGGTGATCTGAAGGTGTTAGCATTGGAAAAGTCCAACAATAGAAATACTTACGTCTGGGCATTTCGTTTCAAAGTATGTTTGATCAAGACCGAGTGCTCTATCAACCATCTGGAGGCGCAATCCTCTAGAAATTCGTGCACCAACGATACCCCAGCAAAACGCCCATCCCCAGGTAATGACAAAATATGCAATTGCTGTAAACGTTAGCTTGATTGGTTTCAGGATAGGAATACTTACCAACGGCTAGCAATTGCGATATCCTGTCCCGCACTTCATCTTCTGACGGGGGGAAGGAATTGATGATTCTGGCAAATATAACACCAATAATTGGCAGAGGTGCTCCAGCTGCAATCGAAAGCAATATGCCACATACTAGAATCAGTTTGGATTGCACATCTTGAATTGGCCTATAGAGCGCAAAGTATGAAGATACAACACTCTTTGAGGATATCCGTTTGGCCAGGAGGCTGAAGGGATTGGACATTGTCAGGAAGTTCTCTGCAATTCTTCTTCTTCACAACTTGCTGTCATCGAAACACCAACGCATTTCAAGAGCTCGATAGACGCGGCTGAGGAAAGACAGCATTGGGACGATACAGCCCTACTTTCCCTTTCAGGGTTAAGCATGGGTCAAAGACTGGGGACCAGTCACCGAATACCATGTATAATAGTATCCATTGATTTTTACAAATCTCTTCATTTCCGACACAAATTCTGGTACTACCAGATTCTGCATTCGAGACTGACGAGGGGAAGGGACCAATCCAACCGTCACCGTGCATATGAACGCCCCGAATAAAACAAACCAAGCCATTCGCTCACCTCGGCAGTGATCATCTCGACCTTTGGGACGTTAAGCTTAAGACGGTGGCGTAAAGGGCTTTGCTGGAGCCGACACTAATATACCGTCGTGCGCGGATCTGGTGCTCTTTGTGGCACTTTGGTCCGGTGAGGTCGATGATACTTGCATCCGGTACGGCAGTTCCTGTACTGTGCCGAACTTCCTGAAGATGGCATCTTGCTCCAACTCTTAGTTCGCAGTGACATTTCAGACGTCCATCGAGGTTGAGGCTCTGTGGAGCAGCATCCGTGGTCTCAGAGAAGGTCTCGGCATCTGCACGATGAAAATCTATGATCGCTGAATACCGGCTAAATACCATCTCATCGACACCGACAGGCAGATGTGGATCGTACTGGTAGATTCCGGGACCATCAGGTTAGTCGGATTCGTAGATCGCAGCGGGTATCAGATCGTGACACCAAACTGTTGGCACCGGTGTGAGGGCGACTAAAGCGTGGAGGTCGTGATGGGATCAGCGGGCGGGAGTGGATCGTCGTTGTTGATATTCGCATCTTCAACCACGCCCCGAGACCGGAAGGTTGGGCTCCACATGTCTTCAGCCCCCTGGATATCTGAAGATCTGATAAGATGGATGCTGAAGAATCTTCCTTGCTTCTTCTGGTGCTGTGCTGCGCTGGTTGCAACTTGCATGCCCGATGCACAATCTCCATGAACGTGCCCACGTGGACTATAAGCCATTATGTGATCGTGTCTTTTGGCCGGCGGAGTGGTCTCCTTTGCCTTTGCATGATGCAGGAACTCGAACTTGCTGCAAATGTGAGAAAGGCGGGGCTACACAAGGAGAGCAAAGCGCGCATACCGAGTAACAATTGCTGGGAAGAGCTCTACCTCAGCAGTCCCACCCACTCGCTTCCAGCCCGTAACGACACCACCACCGCCTCCAGGTCGCCGGAGTCAAGAAGACACTTGGAACCATCACTCCCCAGGCTCGAAGGCGGCACATAAGCACGCCGTGTTGGCCGCAAAAGCAACAGCTGCAAACACGGAAAACTACACTCGACCTGACTCGACACCACTATTGAATGTCACCCTGATCGTATGGTTTGTCACGGGGTGTTGTTGGTGTGTCATTTTGGCGATGGAGTGAGAGTTGTTCCGTCTTCCAGAGTCAGGGGCTCGTGAGTACGTCACGAACCAGCGATTTAGGTGAGAAATTGGAAGGCATTGCCGATGCTATCGCCTGATAGCGTGCTTCCGCAGCATCTTCCACCGCAAGCCATGCTGCAAAGAAGCAAACATGAAGTCTTAGAAGAGCTTCCATACTTGCACATCTCGAAGTACATCCTATCTGTTTGTCAACCAATAGCAAGTTTCCCATTTCAAAGCGTCTCTCCTTCGCGAGCACGTGAATATACTCACATCCCTCTGTCGTCGCCACGTCTGAAAGGTACCACCTGAAGTGTTTGTATTTCATTTATCTTGAGACGTTGATCCTCATGTCTGCGCCTTTCACGATGCACATTACGCCTTGAAGCCACAAAAATGGCCTCCTTACTTTCCATCCTCAACGACCCTCCTCAGATTTTAGACGGACCTCAACTACTTCACGAACTAATATCTTGGGATCAACAAATCGATGCACCTGCTCTTGAATGTACCAACAATGACAGAACGAAGAGTTACACCTACCGCGAGCTTCTCTCGTGTGTCGACGCATTGCGGGCAAGGATCGATAACTCTCTTACAGCATCGGAAACAGACTCCCAAAAACAACATATTGTTCCAGTGTTACTACCGCAAGCACCTGGACTGTACATATCACAACTTGCCATTCTCAGATCTGGGGGAGCCTTCTGTCCAATCAACCTCGATGCGCCGAAGGAGCGAATCAAATTCGTTGCTAGCGATGTGGAGGCCAGCCTCATCATTACGACCTCTACCTTCAGAGACACTGTATCGTGGGAAAATGGGCCAAAAGTCATCCTTGTTGATGAGTTCCCAGAGCCAGCACAAGAGAATGTTGAACGGAGCTCATCACGTGTGGCTAAACCAGAAGAGCTGGCTTATGTGATGTACACATCTGGATCAAGTGGGAAGCCAAAGGGTGTTGCTGTGAGCCATCTAGCAGCGTCACAATCTCTTCTCGCTCACGAAAAACACATCCCCAAATTCAAACGTTTTCTTCAGTTCGCTGCACCCTCATTCGATGTATCTGTCTTCGAAATCTTCTTTCCGCTTAAAAGAGGAGCTACTCTGGTTGGCTGTGACCGCAGTCAGCTATTGAATGACCTCCCAGGCATAATCACCAAGCTGAACATTGATGCTGCTGAGCTCACACCTACAGTTGCCGGCTCACTCCTGCAGAAGAGGTCCAATGCGCCTGGGCTGAAGCTCCTCCTCACCATTGGAGAGATGCTTACCAGACCTATTGTGGAGGAATTCGGCGGCGATGAGACAAAGCCAAATATGCTTTATGGCATGTACGGTCCGACTGAAGCTGCGATTCACTGCACAGTCTACCCAGCCATGGAGGCAAGCGCCAAGCCTGGCAACATCGGCGTTCCATTCGACACTGTCTCCACCTTTATCGCAGCTGCCAGCGAGACTCCAGACGATGCTGCCAAGTTGAAATTCCTACCTATCGGAGAACTGGGAGAGCTCGTACTTGGTGGTCCACAGCTTGCACATGGCTACCTGAACCGACCAGAGCAGAACAGGGCAGCTTTCGTGCCCTTCGAAGGTAAAAATTACTATCGTACAGGCGACAAAGGTCGGCAACTTGAGAATGGCACTATCGAGCTTTTCGGACGCATCACTGCTGGCCAAGTCAAATTACGAGGTCAGAGAGTGGAGCTTGGGGAGATTGAAGAGGCAGTCTACAAACATCCAGGTCTCAAGACAGTAGCAGCAGTCGTGCTTGCAAATGCACTCCTTGTTTTCTCTTTAGTGGACGATCCCAGCATCACATCAGATGATGTGATGAAGACCTGCTCGGAATGGCTTCCAAAGTTTATGGTACCAAGCGAAATTATTCTATTGCAGCAATTTCCATACCTGCCGTCTGGAAAAGTGGACAAGAGAAAGCTGGAATCCGATTACCAGGAAGAGCGAGCAAACATGGAGCATGATGAATCCAAGAAAACGAATAAGGCAGAGCAAACAGTCAAGGATGTCCTGTTGGAGGTCCTTGGTCCATTTCCTGCCACCATGCGTCTTGCTGCAGCTGGTCTTGATTCTCTAGTCGCAATTCGGGTGGCTTCAAGGTTACGATCACATGGCTTTGCCGTTCCCACGATCGCAGTCCTACAGTCGGATACTGTAGCATCTCTCGCTCGAGCATGCGAGACTGCTACATCAGAACCCCACAGACCAAAGGAAACAGCCAAAACAGCTGAGGCACACAAAGTCACTGCAGTTCTAAATGGCCACGCCAAGGATGTCGAATCGACCATGCCTTGCACCCCACTTCAGACAGCTATGCTCTCAGAAACAGCCAGCGATGAGAAAGCCTATCGTAACTGGATTGAACTGGAAATATCCGGGACCAAAGACGTTGAATATGCTCTTGAGGCATTCCATGAATTAGCTGAGGCCAACCCCATCCGGAGAACAGGATTCTCGGAATCTCACACCTCAGACGGATATGTTCAGGTTGTCTGGAGGACGCTGGCAGAGTCCCAAATCGAGCTAGTAGAGGAGTTCAAATACGAGTTTGTTAAGTCAAAAGACGCCTCTCTACACCATCCTCTTCGAGTACAAATTATGCGGAGTATTTCTGGCGTTAAAGTTCTCATCCACCTGCATCATGCTTTGTACGATGGATGGTCGCTTGACCTACTCATGGATGACTTCGATGCACTGTTAGGGCAAGAGCCACTTCCGGCTCGAACTAACTTCAGCAAAGTTGTGGATGCTTATTCGGATGGTATCCTTGATATTGACAATTGGGGTTTGAAGGATTACTGGAAAGACCATCTCGCCCACCTAGAGCTTGGTCACATGCCGAATTTGCACACGCAATTAAACACTGTTCCAGGACTGGCTGTGAGGCGCTTGGAAACGTCAATCTCAACATCAGAAGTCGAGAAGTGTTCGCGTAGCCTCTCCGTCAGCTCCCAGTCGCTCTTCCAGGCGGCTTATGCTCTGCTGCTTGGCTCGTACCTAGGCTCATCCGATCTCTGTTTTGGCTCCGTCTTCTCAGGACGAACATTACCTATCGTTGGTATTGAGGATATCGTGGGACCTTGTCTTGCAACGTTGCCGGTGCGGATTGATCTGTCTACCTCTACAACACTTCGCGACCTGGTTCAAGAACTCAATGCAACCAATCGGAAACATCTGGAAAACAGTATACTTCCACTGCGCGACATCAAAGCGTGTAGTGAAGTACACCCTCGCCAACTGCTGTTTGACACTCTTCTCATCTGGCAGCGAACTCTGCATGATGTCGATCACAAGAGAGAACATGTGTCTCTGGTGGATACATTGGACAACCTGGAATTCAACCTCACCTTGGAAATTATACCAACTGCGAGGAACATCGAGTTGAAAGCCAACTACCAACAATCGATATTCCCCGAGTCTCAAATCGACCTCGTGCTACGGCAAGTAGAGCACATTGTTGCCATCATCATGGATGATTCTGATCTCGCTATCGAGGATACCTTCGCTCGGCTTGACTCCACTAACCTCTCTTTGGAGAATGAAGCTCCTATCATTGAAGTCACATCGGAGACACTCTCTTCACCCGTCGAGAGGATTGCTGCAGACGACCCGGAACGGCCGGCGATAGACTTCGCACGAAGCATTGATGGCGAGAACATTGACGTGGACCGCATGTCCTACTCTCAACTTAACGCCCGGAGTAACCAAATCGGCTCTTACCTGCAGGACCAGAATGTCTTGCCGGATGAGCTAGTCTGTATTTGCATGGAGAAATGCAACGATTTGTATGCCTCTATTCTGGCGACCGCAAAGGTTGGCGCAGGATATCTTCCTCTCACTCCAGATGTTCCACGAGAGCGACTTGAGTACATTCTGCGTGAAGCAAAAGTCAACATCGTCATGGCACAGTCAAGTTCTCGGCCTCTTTTAAAATCGCTGCAATCAGTCAAAGTGGTATACATCGATGAGATCAAGTCCGATCGATTCTCATCGAGGAACATAGCTTTGACGTCTGCTCCTGACAACATAGCGTACTGTGTTTTCACTTCTGGTAGCACAGGTACTCCCAAAGGAGTTCTCGTCACTCATGGTAACTTGCTCTCCAACCTCGACGCCCTCCAGGAGCTCTATCCTACTTCAAGCAGATCTCGGTTCTTGCAGTCGTGCTCTCAAGCATTTGATGTGTCTGTCTTCGAGATATTCTTCGCTTGGCGAGTTGGTGGATGTCTGTGCTCTGCAACAAAGGACGTACTTTTCCAGGACATTGAAAATGCAATCCGTGCATTCAACGTCACCCATTTGAGCTTGACTCCCACTGTAGCGGCTTTGGTCAACCCCGATAATGTCCCAAAGGTGCAATTTCTGGTGACAGCGGGAGAAGCAGTCACTCAAAAAGTGTTCAACGCTTGGGCCGAGCGAGGGCTATGGCAGGGCTACGGACCTAGTGAGACCACGAACATATGTACTGTCAATCCACACGTTTCGAAACATCATGCAATCAACAACATCGGACTTCCTTTCAAAAACACCTCAGCCTTTGTGCTCGCTCCTGGGCTAGATTTCAAGCCAGTTCTTCGAGGTGGAGTGGGGGAGTTCTGCTTCGGAGGCTCCCAAGTGTTCCGTGGCTACATGGATCGGAGTCAAGAAGCTGGCAAGATCATTCATCATCCTCGTTACGGGAAGTTGTATCGCAGCGGAGATTTTGGTCGTCTCATGCCAGATGGGTCTCTGGCTTTCACTGGACGTAAAGATGATCAAGTCAAGATCCGAGGACAGAGGGTGGAACTCGGCGAGATCAATAATATCATACTGAGGTCTGACAAGGTCAAAGACTGTGTAACGATGGTCATTGACGGCGAATCTGATAACTCGCAGAGATTGGTGTGCTTCTGGTCATCAACTTCATCAAAAGCCGAGACGCTCACGTTCTTGAACCCTGAATCTGTAGTGATTGAGGGGCTATACGCCAGCCTAGAGTCAGCACTTCCAGCATACATGATACCATCCGCTCTCATCCCAGTTTCGTTTCTACCTTCCACGGCCCAAGGAAAGATCGACAAGCGACTGCTCGTCAGTTTATTCCGCAGATTAGACGTTAGGTACCTCGACATGACCACGCAAGGTACCAGAGATTCCGAAAGTCACGAATGGACCGATCTTGAGATCGAGATTGCCGATGCTGTTGCGACAGTCACTAAAATATCCCGTGAAGAGGTTCATCCAGACACATCTTTCTTCAATGTAGGAATCGATTCAATTTCTGCGATATCATTGTCGAGGATACTCCGCCAAGCGCTTGATAGTCCGGTCGAGATATCTGACATTCTCAAATTTCCTTCAGTCACAAGACTTGCGCAAAGACTATCGACACGAGTTGGAAAGCAACAAAGTACGATCATCATAGATGAGGAAACCATTGATTTTGGCTTCGATGATGATTTCAGAAGATCGATAGTCACACGCTTCAGCCGAGTTGGCAAGTCAGTTCAAGCAATTATACCTTGTACACCACTACAAGAAGCTATGTTGTCGGCAGCAGAAGCGACTCCTGAAAGTCTCTACAATAATAAAGTGACTCTAAGACTCAACGGCAATGTTCAAAGGCTGCAGGCATGCTGGCAAGATATGGTCCGAAGGCATCAAATCCTCCGCACATCTTTTGTAAGCACGGATTTGAAGCCACACCCCTATGTCCAGGTTGTACTTGAAAGTCACAATCTGACATTCGGCCCTGCTGCGAAGGGGAATACGCTGCAGGACCTGGGGCCACCGTACAATCTTGAGATAACTCGGGATGGAGACTTCCACAAGCTTTTGATATCTATGCATCACGCTCTCTATGATGGTGTTGCTTTGTCTGTTTTGTATGAAGAAGTAGAGAATCTGTATCGACAAGAGGATCTTCCTCGGCCGGTATACTTTGCTCCTTTCCTGCAGGCTATCGGTTCAATGGACTTGGAGGAAGCAGACAAGTTCTGGGAATCTACTCTAAAGAATTACCGAAACACCAACCTCAAGGCATCCCCAGCTTTGGACAAGCAGCACACTGGAAGTCGGATCGATCGTATGACAGCCAGTATCACGCTTCATTCGATCGAATCTAGTCTGAAGAAGCACAGCACCTCTTTACTGGCTGTCTGTCATGCTGTCTGGGCTTCTTTCCTCTCAGAGCAGATTCAGGACACAGATATCTGTTTCGGCAACGTTGTCAGTGGTCGAACCGTTCCTGTGGAAGGCATCGAACGTTTGGTTGCACCATGTTTCAACACCATCCCTGCTCGCCTCCAAAACATACACAACCTCACATATCTTGAAGCATTCCGCAAACTTCAATCCCTTAACGCCGACTCCATTCCTTTCCAACTCACTCCTCTCCGCCATATACAATCCAAATTCAGCCCTGATGGCTCCCGCCTTTTCGATACCCTTTTCATTTTGCAACAGCCTCCCAGAGCACTCGACTCCGAGATATGGCAACTTGAGGGGGATAGTGGAGCTATGGACTTCCCGCTTGTGTGTGAGGTTGTGCCAATACATAGCGATGATACCCTTGAGATTGTTTTACATTCGTACACGAATGTTCTTTCGGATGATGCGGCGAAGGATGTTCTGAAGACTTTTGAGCAAAAGCTCAGACTAGCCTTGGAGAATCCGAGAAGGCAGCTGATTTCTGGGAGTGTCAGAGACGAGATTCTGGCGAGTGTGCAAGAGAGGGAGAAGCAGGTACAGAAATCAAGTACTGAGGGTATATCGAAGCCTATATCTGTGAAGGAGATTCAATTGCGCGATATTGTGGCAGACTTCACTGATGTTCCCGTGGAAAGTATTGGACGTGATGTTAGCATTTTCCGACTCGGACTTGACAGTATCAGTACTGTCCAAGTTGCTACTCGACTTCGCAAGCAAGGGCATACAGTTCTGGCGAGTGATATCTTGGAGAATCCTACCATTGCTCAGCTGAGCGACTTCCTGTTGCAGAATGGAGGCGACAAAGTTCGGATCGAAGAGTATGATTTCGAGACCTTCGACCAAGAACATCGACAGCAAGTCTGTGCCAAGAATGGTATTAATTTCGATCATGTTGAGGCAATTAGAACTTGTACAGCTGTTCAGCAAGGAATGCTTGCGCAGACAATGCATTCTGGGGGGCATGAATACGTCAACAGTGTTTGGTTTGAGCTTTTGCAAGATATGGATGTTTCCAGACTCAAACAAGCTTGGACGACAGCGTGCGAAAGCCATGACATGTTGAGGACTGGATTCTGCTCAACAGAAGATCCGAAGCATCCTTTCGTCATGGTCACCTACAGCCCGAAGAGCTTACCACTACCCTGGTTTGAAGATGAAGATGATACCAAGGTTACGTCTGAAACCATGAACATACGGCCTTGGACATTGCATCTCACTCAACAGGAAGACATGAATACATTGCGATTCAATGCTCATCATGCGCTGTACGATGCTTCATCAATCCAGATGATCCTTGAAGATGTCGCTGTGGTATATGCGGATGGCCAAATAACACCTCGACCAGCTCTAACTTCTATGCTTGGCTCGATACTACGACAGACACAAGAGGATGTCGAGGCGAAGCAAACATTTTGGCAGCGTGATGAGAACAGGATCATTGTCAACAAGTTCCCAGATCTGACACCACTACGAGTCACTGATACCTCAAGCGCCGTTCGAGAAGTGGTATCACAGGCATCAATCACAGAGCTGGAGACGAAATGCAGAAATGTCGGCGTCACAATGCAAGCCGCGTCCCAAGCAGCATGGGCGAGAATCCTAGCAACGTATATCGGAGAGACTTCGACAACATTCGCCATGACACTCTCAGGTCGCTCCGTCAGCGAAGAGGCCGACAAGACCTCGTTCCCAAGCATCGTCACTTTGCCTGTGAGATGTGATATCACTGGCAGTAATGCAGATCTCCTAGCAAGAACCATGAACTCAAATACCTTGCTTCACAAACACCAGTTCACACCTCTCACTTCCATCCAAAAGTGGGCCGGCTATCCAGAAGGAAAGATATTCGATACCCTCTTCGCGTATCAAAAGCTGCCTGGCAGCGAGAATGAGGTCAATATGCCTTGGAAGGTGGTTAAAGAAGAAGCCTCAGTGGATTATGCTGTGTCTTTGGAGGTTCAGCCTGGAAACGATGATAAACTCATGCTTCGACTTACTTTCCGTCAAGATCTCATACCTGTCGAGCATGCGGAGCTTATTCTGAGACAATACGATGCTATGCTCCTTGATCTGCTGCAGAATCCTGAAGATCAATGCGATGCTGTTCCGCAAATTGGGAACGAATTGTTGTCGATCACGGCTGCGGAAGAGGATGTTTTGCCTAGTCCAGTTGTCTTGCTTCATGAATTCGTCGAGAAGGGAGCACGAGAATGGTCAGACAAGACTGCGCTTGAGTTCGCGAACAACCTTGATCCAGGGCAATTCAGAAGCACTAAATGGACTTACAATCAACTTAATCAAGAGGCAAACAGAGTCGCTCATTTCCTTCTACAGAGAGGAGTCGAACCTGGTCAGATGATAGCCATCTGCTTCGACAAGTGCGTAGAAGCTTCTTTCGCAACGATTGGAATACTGAAGGCTGGTTGTGCATTTGTGGCTCTTGATCCGAGTGCCCCGAGCGATCGGCTGAAGTTCATCGTTGAGGACTCTGCTGCGAAGCTAGTATTGACTGCTGGAAAGCCAGCAGATGATCTTCGTGGATTGCTTGATACGGACATCGTTTCCTTAGACAGCCCTGATGCTCTTGCTCACTGCTCGTCGGAGAAGCCTGAATTAGCCAGAGACATCACACCTGGAGATACTGCTTATTGTCTCTACACAAGCGGAACCACAGGCACACCAAAGGGCTGCCTCATCACCCACGATAACACAGTTCAATTCATGCTCGCCTTCTCAGTCCTCTTCGCCAACCACTGGGATGCAGATTCCAAATATCTCCAATTCGCATCCTTCCACTTCGACGTCAGCGTCATGGAACAATTCTGGTCCTGGTCTATCGGAATCTGCGTCGCTTCTGCACCTCGAGATCTTGTCTTCGAAGACATTACTAGTGCTATTCAACAATTGCAGATCACACACATTGATCTTACTCCATCTTTGGCCAGACTGATACATCCAGATGACGTTCCTACGTTGTGTAGAGGCGCTTTTGTAACGGGTGGCGAGCAATTGAAGCAAGAGATCTTGGATGTGTGGGGTGAGAAGGCTGTTATCTATAATGGGTATGGACCAACGGAGGCGACGATTGGATGCACGATGTATCCGAGGGTACCGAAGAATGGAAAGCCTGCCAACATAGGACCCGCATATATCAACGTGGGTTCTTATGTTCTCAAGCCAGGGAGCGAGCGACCGGTCCTTCGTGGAGGTATTGGGGAGCTCTGTGTCTCTGGGAAGCTGGTTGGAAAAGGATACCTCAATCGTCCCGATTTGACAGAGGAGAGATTCCCAACTCTGAAAGCGTTTGGGGAGAGAGTATATCGCACTGGCGATCTTGTACGCATTCTTCATGATGGCTCATTCATCTTCCTCGGCCGTGCAGACGACCAAGTTAAACTCCGAGGTCAGCGACTCGAACTCAACGAGATCAATGAGGTGATCAAGAAAGGCGTCTCAGGAGTCCAGGAAGTCGTCACGTTAGTCCTTAAACACGCTACGCAACAGAAAGAGCAGCTTGTCACTTTCTTCGTTGTTGAATCACAAGAAGATAATGGAAGCATCGTCTCAACTATGAGAGATGCTTGCAAGAGCAGATTACCGGGGTATATGGTTCCAACGCATTTCATTCCTATCAAGAAATTACCATTGAATGCAAACAACAAGGCAGACACGAAACAATTGGCTGCGATGTACAATGAGATGGGAGTTGAAGAGCTGCAGGAATTAAGTCAGTCTAGAGCAGAGGATAAGAAGTGGAATGAGAAGGAGCAGCGCGTGGTCGAGATCATCGCCAAAGTACTGGATGCCGAAGTCCCAAGCTTAATGAGAAGTACGAATGTCTTCGAGCTTGGACTTGACTCCATCTCAATCATCGGATTCTCGAGACAATTGCATGCCGCTGGACTAGATAACGCCAAACTCTCTGTCGTCAAAAGTAATCCTTCCATCGGAGGTCTTGTGAGAGCACTTCTCGACAACGCGACAGCGGATACGAACAGTGAGAACTCATTCATGGCAGCGAAGCAAAAGATTACAGCATTCGAGCAAAGACATCTCGTTGGTATATGTAAAGAGCTTGGTATAGAGAGTGGTGAGGTGGAGAGCGTGAGTCCTTGTACGCCGGTGCAGGAAGGTATGATTTATCAGTTCCTTCAGAGCCAGCTGCCGCTTTACTTCAATAAGTTTGAGTTCAAGCTGAATGAGGACGTTGATGTGGACAAGCTTATCGCTGCCTGGGAGAGTGCTATAACACAACTTGAGGTGTTGAGAACGAAGTTCGTGACTACCGATGATGGATTCGCTCAAGTGGTTCTGAAGAGTGCGGATGGATCTTGGAAGGGCAAGGAAATTGACTACAAGAATACTGAGAAGAACTTGGCGCTTCGGTCTCCTTACAAACTTACTCTCGGAGAGCAGATATTCGAGCTTCAAATTTTCCATGGACTGTACGATGGAAACAGTCTCGCGATGCTTCTTCAAGGCGTCATAGGCGAGTATCATGGCAAAGTGGTCGAATACGGGCCATCTTTCACCTCTTCACTTCCTCACGGACCATTAGCTCAAGCACCCGGCGCTCAGGAATTCTGGACTCAACATCTTGACGGATGGATAGCAAACACATTACCAACCATCTCAGACTCGACAGAAGATATCGTGGTTACACGCTCCATCAACGACATCACCAACCTCGGAACCTTCCGCAAATCTCTCGGAGTCACGCCCCAAGCTGTGCTCCAAGCAGCTTGGATGTTAGTCCTTCAATCCCTCACATCATCGAACCTCACTATCGGAATCGTTACCTCAGGTCGAGCAATCGATCTCGAAGACGCGGATAAAGTCATAGGACCTCTTTTCAACACTGTTCCTTTTCATTTGAGACTTGAGCCAAGAATGAGTTCGGGTGAACTGGTGAAGAAGTGTCATGAGTATAATATGGGGATGCAGGATTATCAGCACAGTCCGTTGAAGGATGTGCAGAAGTGGAGTCTTGCTGGGGTGGGAGAGAGGTTGTTTGACAGTTTGTTCGTGTTCCAACGGGAGGAGAATGGTATGGAAGCGAGTGAGGCGATTTGGGAAGTGGTTGATGGAAAACAGGTCGCTGATTATCCGTTGGCGCTTGAGGCAGAGCTCAGTCAGGATAGTAACAACCTATCTTTGACCGTTGTCGCTCAAGGCGCAGTTTTGACAAAGAGTAAAGCTGAAGAGCTCCTGGACGCAGTACAACAGGCGCTGCAGGACCTCTTGAACAGCGAAGGCAGGAATACCATCCAAGTGAACAGTATTGGGCAACAGGAATCTGAGCGTTCTACTGTCGACGAATTTGCAACAGCTCATATGGTCAATGGCAATTTCAATTGGAGTGAAGATGCCAAAAAGATTCGGGCAGAAATCGCAAGTCTAGCTAAGCTAGATGAGAACAGTATTCATGCCACTTCATCCATCTTCGAGCTCGGCCTGGATAGCATTGATGTCATCAAGCTATCATCTCGACTCAGGAAACGAGGCATCGAAATACCAGTCAGCATCATCATCAAAAGCCAAACTGTAACTACCATGGTGGACAAGATCTCTAAGGGGAGTGGAGAAACAAAAGTACAAGGAAAGGGTTTGGACGAGATGACTCGTAACTTGACCACGTACCTCGAGAGCACAGGCAAGCTGCCAGTAGATGTCGAAATCGTTCTGCCTGCAACGCCATTACAGCAGAGTATGGTTAATGAGATGATTAACTCCCGGTACAAGAGATACTTCAACGTCGATGGCTTCAAGCTTGCCGATGGCGTTAATGTGGATAAACTGATGGAAGTCATTCGAACTGTCGTTGAGCAATCACCAATATTGAGAACGACATTTGTCGAGATTGAGGATCCGAATTTACCTGTCACTTATGCGCAGGTTGTTCACAAGGTCGGTTATGGAAATGTGGTACCTTCAATCACCAATTTGGCCAAGACTTTCCCATTCGAGGCGTACATGGATGCATACAAGGTCGAAATTGCGAGATCGGCGGCGAAGACTGGCAGGTTGTTGCAAATTTGGTCTGTTGCGGCTGAAGAGGAAAAGTATTTGGTGATCGCCATCTCGCACGCGCTATATGATGGAACGTCTCTCAGGTCGATTCATGAAGATATCAAGAGGGCGTACCACAAGAAGTTCGAGCAGCGACCAGACTTCAAGCCTTTCTTGGAGCAAGTCTTCCAGTCTACCTCCGACGATGCGAAGAAGTTCTGGAGGACGACTCTTTCCAATTTGCCAGCTGCACAATTCCCTAGAAAAGCCGACGTGGACAATCCGCAAGGCTCTCTGCGAATCGAAAGACGTTCTCGCGTTTCTCTCGCTGACGTCGAAGCTCTTTGCAAGTCCTCGAGGATCACACTCCAAACACTCGGACAGACATGTTGGGCACTCGTGCTCTCTCATCTTATGGGTCAACTCGACGTCGTCTTTGGGACCGTTCTCTCATGCCGCGACTCCGAAGAAGCAGCCGAAGTCAATTTTCCACTCATGAACACCGTCGCTGTCCGCTCCGTCCTTCACGGCACATTGGAGGATATGTTGAGACATATGCAAGATATGAGCGATACTACGAGACAATATCAGCATTTTCCTCTTGGTACGGCACAGGCTTATGCTATGGCTTCTAGATCAGACCGAGATGAAAAGAAGGATACAACATTGTTTGATACGCTGTTTATCTTCCAGGGCAGGAGGTATACGAATAAAGAGAAAGATCTGTATGAGAATGTCTATGGAGTATCAGAGGTTGAATTTCCGGTATGTGCGGAGATGGAGATTGTTGATGATAAATGCTTGAGCTGGACGACAGCTTGTAAGGCGTTCGCGAGGAGTGCAGAGGAGACTGAGGAGGTGATTGATGCACTAGAGGATGTTTTAGAGCGCATTGTCAACGACTCGAGTGCGCAGACTATTGTATCGGATGGAGACGGGGTCTCGGTTTGTGGATTACCAAAGTTCAGAATCAACACGACTGAGCCCAAAAAAGAGCGACCGGAACCTGCAGAGAGAAAGAACGATCAATGGTCGAGTACCGAACTCTCGTTGAGGAAGGCGCTTCACGAGGTTTCGAACGTGAATGAAGGGTCGATCAAGAAAGACACATCGATCTTCCATCTCGGTCTTGATTCGATTCTGGTTCTCAAGCTTCCAGCTTTACTTAAAACTTATGACATCAGGCTCAGTGTTTTGGATATTCTCAAGAAGCAGACGGTATCTGCTATGGCGCAAGCTGCTTCTCGCTCCGTTCAGGATACAATTAACTCAATCGACGTCGAGGATGTGCTGGCGAAGTCCATGGAGGGACTCGGCATTTCGTCTGAGCTCGAGACTCTTGAACAGGAAGTTGGAGAGGTGCTCTATACGATGCCTGCTACAGCTGGAGAAGAGTATATGATTCGACAATGGCGAGCCTCCAGAGGTGCGATGTTCTATCAGACCTTCACCTATGCTCTCCCTGGTCCGATCGATAAAGGACGACTGGAGAGCGCCTGGAAGACTTTGCTGAGGAATCACGACATTCTTCGTACTGGATTCTTAGAGCTTGGTCAGAAGATCGTACAAGTCATTTTCAAGGATCCAAACAATGAGGTTCTCTACGCCTCAAAGGCCAAGCCTGCAGTGACGAGAAAGGCAAATCCAGACTTGAGAATGCCGCCAGTGAATCTCGTTATCGAGGATGCCGCAGATGAGACAGTCACACTGAAATTGGTCCTGCATCATACCATCTATGATGGCGTCAGTCTTCCCATCTTGATTGATGAGTTTCAGGCTTCGTACAACGGACAACAACCTGAGATTTCCGCCCTGGACTTCAAAACCTTCGTCGCTGAGTCAATACATGCAACCAACTCCACCCCAGCACGGGAGGCTTGGAAGTCCTACCTGCATGGATCGACGTTGTATCCCATCAAGGCAAGCAAATTCTCAAAGTCAGACACAAAGAAGAGAACAGAAGTCTACCAACCCTCAAATAAGATCAAGTTACTCCACGATCGCACCCGGACCCAGGGCTTAACGGTCGACGCCTTGTTCCTCGCTGCTATCTCAAAGATCTATGCTTCTCGTCTGAGAGCACAATCTGAACAGCCGATCAATCAAGTCACAGTGGGCGTATACCTAGCAAACAGAGCACCATTCGGAGAAGATCTTTCTTTGCTTGCTGCGCCGACCCTCAATCTCTTACCATTGACCATCGCATCTCCGGAATCACGGTCACTAGAAATCATAGCAGCAGACATCCAAAAGGATCTGGCGATGATCAGCGAGAAAGGCATGGTTGGTGCAAGTCTAAGCCAGATACAGGAGTGGACTGGTACAAGAGTCAACTGTTTCGTCAATATCCTCAGGTCCGCAAATCCTGGTGTTGGACTGGAACCTAGCAAGGAGGGTGAATGGAAAGCTGTCCAAGATCTCGGTAAGAGATCAGAGGTTGATGAACTGGAGATCAACGAGAATATGCATATGATTGAGAATGTGGATGAGGGGACGTACTTGGTAAGTTCTTACTTACTATTCACCAAGATCGAAAGAAGAGGAGCTAATGAGTGTACAGCCATCACTAGATATTGAATTGAGGTATAACGGCGAGAAGGGAGAGATTGACATGGGTGTTTTTGCGCCTGAGGAGATGCTGGACGTTGGTGAGGCGGAGTATATCATTGAGAACTTTGTTGCATACTGGCGGTGAAGAAGGTTTCCGTTCTCTGGAGCATGGTTCTTTTGGGCATAGTTAGCGAGTTCACCTATGATTAAATGCATGACGGATAATCATCTAGCAGCGCTTGTCTGTCACTTCCTCGTTGATGCTGGTAGGCTTGAAGATACTGTCGCTAGATTTGACGTTGGCATGTCGAAGCCGATAAATGCAAATGCGTGCAGTTCACAAAGTAGCAATCTTAAGCTCCAAGTAGTGATCACATGTTATCATAAAACTGTGATTCAGAAGGCTAAGTCAATCGTAGAGAGTGTTCTCTTAGCTAAAAGCGATCTAGCATATGAATATCTAAAACCATAAATACAGCGCTTGATGCTTGCACTTACTTAATGGCTATGTCGAGACGTCCTGAGAGAATCCTTACAAAAGAAGCTTTTGCATTTGCTCAAGGTTTCATCTTGCGGTAGTACAGCCAATTATCTTTTGGCAGAACGAGTTCGACTTTCGCAGAAATGTTGGAGATAAGAGCGGCTGAGAAGTCCTTGTGTAGTTGTCGTATCTCGTTGGATTGGACATGGCGAGCGGGACCGTCTTTTGCTCTGCAGATAAGAATTAGTGTACGGTTGCGATGGATATTAGAGGGACCGGGATCATACTGGCGGCAATAGCAGTCTTCATACATGAATGCATTGTCATTGGAAAAGCCGTTTTCGAGCAACAGGTTGATGCATGGATTCGTAGGATCGGAAACTGACACATTGTGACGGTTCTGCGTAGAGAAGGATGCCCAATTCTAGCAGACCCGGATTCGAGCTGTGTACATGCCACCAGATGGCTTAAATATCTCTGTCGGTGGTCGATTGTGACCCTACAACTCGTCCTGCTGGAATTTGTGCCCGTCTTGCATCGAAGCTGAATGCTGAATCTCCGACCGTCTTTATGTCAATTTCACGAAGCTTCTAGTTTGCACAAGATCGAGACAGCTATTTTCGAAAACGAACCTTGTAGGGTACAGTACTCGAAGGACACAGCAGGCCAGACGGCAAAGTCTCGCGCCGACATTGTGGCTCGCAGTTTATATTTGCATCGTGCAAACAACAGCCAAACACTGCAGTAGAAGGCTGGTACTTCGGCCCGATCACTCTTCTCTTCTGACCCTGCCGCTGCTGTAGAGGATGATCCTGCTACTGCTTTTGTTGAGATAATAGCTTTCACAAATCCGAAGAAGTTGGCTGCAACATGGGGCTTTGGAACCAAGAAATCGCCCGACGGAATGAAGGGGTACATGAAGAAGCCGATCTTCACGTAGATCTACAATGAATCGTTTGATGTGTACATTCGTGAGCTAAGCAGAAGGATGTTAGATCTAGAGGTCCCCCATGCAAAGTCGTCCGCGAGGCTCTTCAACTTGGTGAGAAGGAACAGGCGTACCAAAGTACTCTACCTGTTATCCTGAGAAATTGCAATGGGGGTTTGAGATGATCATTATCATAGTAGAACTCAATGTCCAGTCCCATGTCGGACTCTAAAGCATCAGAAAGTCACACAATACAGGTCATTATACTCGAGGAAGATAACTGTCATTGAATCTCCCCAGTCTACCGTATGTCCCGAAATTGGCCTATGATGTTACAGCCATTTTTATGCCCAGCAATGCCACAGCTATGTGCAAATGTATGATCCCAATCCCCGGGAATATGCAGCAACCCACACCCTCTCTCCGTTGCTCCTACGCACATGAGACGCCATTTTTAATAATACAGGGGTGTCTTCGCAGCAAAAAAGAACCTCCCAAACGCCATTCCAACTCCCCAACCATCTGTCCATTACCACTCAATCCTCATCATCACTATTACCCACACCCTTCTTCTTGCTAGAGCCTTTGGGTCGTCCACGAGCCCGAGGACCAGCCGAGGATGAGCGAGCTCGTTTCTTTCGTCCACCAGGCGTATCTGCCCCCTTCCTCTTTCTTCCTCTACCACTTCCACCTGGTGGGCCAGGTGTTCCGTTGTCTTCATCGTCGCTTGGAGTGCTAGGTCTAGTTTCCTCTTCATCCTCATCGCCTTCCGCAGCAATTTTGAATTCTTGATCAACACTCAAAAGCTCAACGAATGCTCGGCATTGATTCATCATACCTTCCTCTGTGCTCATTGAATCCATAGTTTTGGTGACTTCCTCCCAGAACTTGTCGCCAGTAACGCCGGGTGCCTTCGAAGGTGCCTTATTCAGATCCTTGGTTGCGCCTTTGTTTTTGCCCTCGGCATGCTTCGACTTTAGTCCGTATTGCTTTCGCAGGTAGGTGCGAGCTTCCCAAAGACAAGATAACATCATTGAGGCAGCGGTTAGCAGTTTCATTCGCATCGGGTCAATGGTAGGCGGAACTGGCTTTGGGACACCATTCTCGTCGATCTGAGATGGTTGATCAAGCCTGATGTGCAGGATTTCAGTCTCGATCGCATGTGCAATTCCTGTTCCAGTTGCCGCAACCACCTTCTCCATAGCGTTGATGGCTGAAAGGAGCTCATCGACTGTCGCATACTCGAAGAAAGCCATGTTCTCGATGATGAATTGAGAAAAATCCAGATGGTGACCAACTTCCTCAAGCTCGATCTTTGCCGGATCAAACTCAATGCGTGCACACAAGTTGTTGTAGAATCGCTTGCGGTTCTTGACCTTGCTGATCTTCATTACTTCCATCATCATGGCTAGCTTTGATACAAATGGGTTCAAGGTAGCACCGTGAGTATCGTTCTGAACATCTCGTTGATAGACATACGCAAGGTGCACAGCTCGCATATACTCCTTCTCCAAAATAGTCTCATGCTTCTGATGAAGGGCTTGGTGTTCTTTGAAAGCAAGTTCGGCGATCTTCGAATTTTCCGAGGTCTCTAGGGCAATGAGTGATGACCCGGTCTCTTTGGGGTGGACAAGTCCTTGTCGAGCAATGCTGGAAACAACTTCTGTGGCAAGAAGGCCTTGATCTTTGTTGTCAGACAGTGCAATACGAAGGATATGAGGTAGAAATCTCTGCGCAATGCCGAGCGCCACTCCATCGCCCTGACTACCACCCATGACTCCGAGCTTGGCAGCAGAGTCGGCAGCCGCACTTGGTGCAGCGTCCTTTCCTGCCTCGGAACGTTTCTCTTCAAGGTTGAGAAAGTCCTTGAAAGCTCGCATGATGATGGTCTCCAGAGCCGCATCCTGTTCATCAAAGACATGGAGGAAGGTGGTGTAGATGTTCGCATTCGAGAAGTTCTTCGGCCATGTCTGACAAACCATTCCAATTGCATCCAATGCAGCTCTCCTAACTTCCATTGGCTGTGATGGTATTGCGAATGGAGCAAAAGTGTCAGTCATCAATCTAGACACTGATGGATCTTTCACATCTTTCCCATCCTTCTTGAACGAGGCGGGAAAGGCTTGTCGAAATTGGTCGAGGTTAGGATCAAGGTTACAATGCTTGCCGCACATGCCAGTGATCAACAAGATCTTGGTCAGCTTCTTCACATCAATATCACTCAGCGGCTTTTCACCCTTCATCTTCTGGATGCCACCCAAGCTGGACAAGACCAATCTATTCAGATTCTGGAAGTCACCAAGGACTTCGCTGATGATCCACACACAGGCAATCACATCATCCAGGATGATCTTTCCAAGGCGAGAGACGGCAGGTATTAGTGCTTTCCTCACATCAATCAAGAAGGTGTTATGAATCTTGGATAAGACAGGCAAGACATGTCGGAAGATAACCACCACCGATCGATAAACTGCCAGATCATCACCTGCTCCAACGTTCTTGATGTAAGGCTCTAGAAGTTGGATTTGGTCGGCAGTGAAGAGCTGAGGATTGGATTTGGCAAAAATCATCAGAATTTGCAGGGCATCACGAGCTGATGGACCGTCATCGCCTTCTCCAGCAGGGTTATCGATAATCGTCTCAAACATTGTAGCCACGAGAGCTTTGCAGACTTTGAAGTTTGCTGTAGTGAACTTGGCCTCGGGTGAGAGCATGTTCTGCAGAACCTTGTCAAGAACAGTAGCAACACCTGTGCTACGCTGAACAGTCTTAACCATGAGAGTAACATGGTCTACCATAGCAAGCTTGAATTGTGTGGAGTTTTGGCCGGATGCGGTAGATTGGTAAAACGGCGACATCCATACATCCTCGATGATTTGACGAGCTAACTCCTGAACACCATCATCAAGGTCCGTGACACGATGTAACAACGAGTCAGCAATCTGACTTCTAACTTCACGATTAGAGTTCCGCAGGTAGATGTCCTTCGAAAGCTTCATCGCATGCTTTCGCACCCCGACACCACTGTCATTGACACGCTGCAAAATGCTCGGGATCATCTCCTCTTCAAGTGCAGGTCGATGGGTAATGCATTTGCCGATAAGACCTAGTGCAGAATCGCGAACTGCAACGGACACATCATTGGCACATCTCATAATCAGAAGCTTCACAGTTCTCTCGGTGTCGATGATGGTAGGATCGGTGTCCAGGACTTTGTTGACACTTTTCAAGCTCTTGGCGCGCACTGTTGCTTGATCGCTAGTCATGGAGCCAAGTAGAATTGTTAGGACTCGCCCGAATGAGCCACAAAAGGCTGAGTGTAGTAAGGTGATGGAATAGGCAAGTCGAGCATGTGGCGGGCTGACAGACTCGAAGCTGTATTCTGTCGATAACCATCTTCTATCGTTGATCATCATCCGAATTCTGTACGCTTGGCGACCATATTCCTTTTCCACCTCTACACGATCAGCGTCGTCGTCACTGATTAGGTCAAAAGTTGAACAGATCTTCGAAGCCCACTCAGCAGTGAAGAATCCCACAGCACTGGTCAATTGCGGGTCGCCATCTCCCGAAGCGCGCTCGTCGAGATACTCCAAGCACGCGCGATACGGACCACAACCCCACGAGACAATATCAGCGTCAGAAGCTCTCTTGTCGGAGGAAGCTTCAGCTAGTCTCGAAAGGTATCTTGCGAGGTCATTGTCGCTATTCTCAAGAGAGCTAGCAGTCTTTCGGACATGCGAAGTGAGCTCCGATATTGCAGCTCCCATCGAGCCAAGTAGATCCAAAGCCATGTTCTTGGCAGGGCTTGCTGTCTTTTCACCCTCAGCCAATTGAACCATTTTGTAAAGGAACAATCGCAAAAGAAGTTCCGCTGCTGGCCAATCTGTTGAGTTCAGGCACGTGATGAAGTCTTCGACAAAAAGATCTAGGAGATTGCGATATGGCGCGTCTCCAGTCTTGGTTGACTTCATAGCTCGACTGACAATGAAACCTACCACATAAGTCGCATTGCTTCTAGCTGTGTCAAGTAATGGCGAAGCTGCCTCCCTGAGTTCCTGGACTGCCGTAACTGACTGTTCTGCGCCTCGATGTTCTGAGTTGATGGTGGTTCTTCCAGCCGCAGTGTCGTGCACAGTGCCGTTCATTTCTTCGTCTCCATTGAGAGCTTCCATAGCCTTGCGTCTGCGCTTATCCTTGGCATCATCAGACTTGCTAGCACTTGTTTGAATAAGTCTCATAATCAAGGCTGATACGAGCTGGATGCTTCCACCTTCAGCAAGCTTGAATTGGCGTGCACTTTGCTTGGTGACGGGGAGCTTCTCTAGTGATGTCAAGATTTCATCGAAGATTCCTTGGCGCTGGGCAGGATTGCAGAGAAAGATCTGGGCGAGGACATCCATTGCAACAACACGCAAGCTGTCGAATCTTGGCACTCCTAACACTGAATCGCGCTCAATGTGAGCGTTCTCCACGAATATTAATCGAGATGTCGTGAATTCAAGCGTATTGATGACAGTATCTGAAAGATCGATGTTGGCCACCAATGTTGCCATGAGGGCGAAAAGACGTCGACATTGGGCCAGAAGGTTATTAATAGTCTTTCTCTCCGCAAAGAGAAGCTTGAAAAGCGTTGCTGCAGGTCCAGTACTTCGCATCTCAACAATTGGAACGATGCAGGTCTCGGCGACGTTCTTGAAAGCATTCAGCGCTGACAGGATGATGTCTTCTGAGTAGAGTTGCTTGTCCTCACGGCCACCAGACATAAGGCGTAGTGATGTCCGTGCCGCCTTGATTCCCAGCTCTGCAATGGCAAGCTGAGGAAGCCATGCTTGCACTTCTGACTCTCCCATACCTTCCTCCACTTTCACTTCCACACTTTCAGCGTCTTTGAGAGCGTATTCTGAGAGCTTTTGCAATCGGAGCAGGTCGTCTAACGGGACCTGGGAGAAACGGCCAACAGTAATCACCTTATGTAGCAGCGTCTCGACCTTAGCCTGGGCATTTACGTTTAAGCTCATTCCCTCCCCTGCAGCAGTAAAGAAATGGCTTGAATGAACATCTCTAGGTTGAATCTGATCGTCAGCTTCGAATATCTCCCCAAGATAATCTCGAAGATTTCGGATTGCTAAATCAGCCTTCTCGCGTTGATCCACGCCTCGTGAGAGGCCATCGTCTTGATCTGTGGAGGAATGTCTACGTTTCCTAGAAAGATGCTGGGGCGTCTCGGGTGTCTCTGGAGCGATTTCATACTCTTCAGGTCGGAAGGTAGGGGGCATGTCAGGAATGATAACTGCAAGTCCTTGTGAACCCGTGGGTACTGGTGATTGCGTTGGTCCGTGCGGATGCGGTTGATAGTGGGGTTGAGGTTTGATAGGAGGAAGTATTGCTCGGGCTGTGACATTAACTTCGACCACAGATGCCGGAGGAGATTCTATTGGGGTTTCGGCCTTTGACTGCGACGGATGGTACTCCTCACGCCTTAACGTCTCTGGCGGCTTTGGAATCACCACAGCGAAGCTCGAACTTGGCTGAGAGGGAGGTTGGTAAGGAGGGGTGGCATATTGTCCCTTCTGTCGACCATCGGACTTGACATTGACGCTCGAGTTGGTTTGATGAGCTTGGCGATTGGAGGCTTGGTGATTCGAAGCTTGTCGTGGAGTTTGCTGCGGCTTCGACTTTGAAGGAGTCTTTGGCTTTTGTAGTGGCGTCTTGTGACCCGAGAGGGGAGGACTGGGTCTCTCTGGAGAGGGATATGTGAACTCGACGTTGGTGTGATCATAAACCATCTTCGCGAAAGGTGAGAGAGATAGCTTTGGAAGTTCGCTCGAGGTATTTGAGGTGATCTTTGGGGTTGTCTTGAATGAGCTGTGGCATGTTAGATCGAAGCCGAAGGGTACGGAATGGTGCATACAATTGAGCGATGCCTTCCGGCTTCAAAAGTTCCTTTAGGTCATTCAATGATTTCTGTAGTCTCTCTGAAGTATTGGAACTCCGAGCTTCGCGGTTGAGGCTATCGAGACCTTGCCTCGCATTGTTTCGTTCTTCTGGGTTGGGGAATATTGAGGTTGAAGCTCGTAGGCCAATCGAGGGAACAGGAATGATATCTGAGATCGGGTAAGTGATGTCTCTAGTGGGGGAGGAGTGAAGGTTAACGTACCTGAGTTGAATGGCACAACCGAAGAGAAGGGCGAATATGGCAGAGCTTCGTCTACCGTGAGAACTCTAGAGCGTCGGGGCAGAGGTCCGTTTCTCAGACTTGCACCATTGGACCCGTTCGACCCGTTCGACCCGTTCGACCCATTCGACCCATTCAACACGTAGATAAACCCATTCTGACTTTGGTAGCCGTTCGCCTCCATCTTGATTGTGCGACAAGAAGTTTGGAGAAGCGGTCGAGCAACAGGGTTGAGGTGTGAGGTCTAGAGAGAGTCCATAGACATTGAGAACATGTTGCAAAGTCCTAGTCGTATCGGCAGACCACACAACAGCTCATGTACTGAGTTTCACCCTTGTCGCATTCAACTGAAGTCATGTACAGCCTCGCGAACAAGAGGACGCATATCGCGATATCCGGGCTGGGTTTCTCCGGAATCCGAAAGCTTGGGACCAATTAGGTAAGCCGCCGCCTTGCAGATTTCTAGCCTTGCACTGAAACAAAATTTGAGAAAGCTTCACATATTGGATACCAACTTCTGAAAGATTCAAAATGTCTGCAATCGGATCACTAGTCTTCTGCACTGACTGCGGAACCTTACTGGACAGTTCTACTGGCAATAAGAACACCATCTTGGTATGCGATTGCTGCGGAGCTGAGAATAAAGGTTTGTAGAATGCGCCAAGCTATGTAATTGTCTAACAGTCAGCAGATACTGCTTCCAAAACTATAACAACCTCTACAAGGGCGGCTTCATTTCCATCACCCTTACGACAAAAACGCTCGGCTGTGCAGACGGTGGAACGAAGCGATATGCAGAAAGGTCCTACAATTGCCGAGACATGTCCGATGTGTGGGAGACAAGAAGTTAGATATTCTTCGGCTCAGTTGAGAGGTGCCGATGAAGGAAGTACGATCTTCTATAATTGCGAGTGTGGTCATAAGTAAGTCCACGAGATCTGCTGCTTCTCACTGCCTAACAATGTCCAGATGGAATACCAACAATTGAACATCACATTATTCAAATTTTGCGATATGGCTCAATGTGAATGTCCGAGTTGAGTTGCTATTCAAGGCCCCAGCACTTGGTACCTGGCATTTTCGATTTCCCAAAGATCAGAATATCTCCAACCGTAACATGCGATGCTCGCCCCAATCAGAGCGCCCAAATGCTTTTATGCAGTTTCCGGAATCAATGCGTACTCAGTTTCACCTCCCTTTTCGAACTCAGCCATATCCAAAGCCACGATCACACTATCTCGCACAACTTGCTCAGGATCATTCAAGAAGCGCTTCAATGTCTCTTCGACTCCGTCCTCCTCGCCGAGACTGCCGAGAGCTTCAGCTGCTTCGTGTCGAACCATGCTAGCTTCTTTTGTGTCGGCGAGCGCTGCAGTCAAAGCTGGGATCGAAGCAGGATGGGACAATTGGCCGAAAACGAATGCGATTTCGTGTCTAAACAAAGCCGATGGGTCGGAGAAGCCCTTTGCGAGAGCGTGGACAGCAGGGACGGCGGTTGGAAGGTCGGGAGGAGAAGCAAGGTCCCTAAGACCGAACATAGCTCTATATCTCAAGAACAAGGGTTGCTTCGTATCCAATAACGTCTTCTCCAACTTCTCGATGTTCTCACTTTGTTCGGCTGGCGCTGTAGGTGCGGGGTCGATTGATGCAAAGTCACTATATATATTAGTAAAGAATGAGGACTGTGAAAGTTACCATACCTCTGCCTCAGCTTCTCTTTCTTTCCGTCGTCCGAATTCTCCCATTCTATCCTTGCGACAGCAATCTCACACGTCTCCCTCACGACATCAACTTCCTCCTTCCTATCCCTCAATTCCTTCAATAGTGACAGACTCCCCATATCCCCAATAGCACCTAGAGCTTCCGCCGCTTCATGTCTACACATCGAGTCTTCATCTTTGTCCTCCAACACAGCTTTCAAATATGGTACTGCTGCTAGTTTCTTTGCCTGTCCCAGGCAGTATGCGAGTTCGTGCTTCAGGAGAGCGGAGGGAGATGTAAAGCCTGCGGCAATGGCAGAAATGGCGGGAATGCTGCCTTGGCATGCGAGGTGTTTGAGGGAAAATAGAGCGCGAAATCGGCGCGCGAGGGGCTCGGTTTCGGAGACAAGTGTCTTTCGTAGGGTGAGTACGGCGATATCCTCGGTAGGAGCCGGGTCTGTTGCTGAGGGTGCCATGTCGTCTGTGACTTGTTGCGTCTGTTGAGGGAGTTTTGAGTTGCAAAAGAAGATTTTATGAGCCAAATCGTTTGGAGGGGCGAGGAGGGGCTAGCCTCGCTGAAGGCGGAGGGTACCGGTGTTTTACCGTTCAGCGAACACGGCATTGTCAACCTTGAATCACAACGCGCATGAAAAAAGAACTTCATCTCTGCTCCCAACTTTGCTTAACGCCATGGCTTTCTGAAGTAGCACAAAAGAGCAAAAAGAACGTGAACCATTGAAGGTTCTACTGGGAATCGAACCCAGATCTCCGGAATTTCCCTTGTAACATCAGAACAGAATTGCTCTATGAATTCAGAATCCGACTGAAGTTATATTAGCTAATGGATCTGTACTTGAGTGCCTGTAGGTACATACCGTGCTGACCATTACACCATAGAACCGAAGCAAATGCGACGGCTTGATTGGTGCCGAAAGTGCTTATGAGAGTATATAAAAGTGACGGAAAACTACACGATTTAATGTGGGTTTTCGGCTTGTACCTTGCCGAAAAAGCCCTAGCAAACCTGGTAAACCAGCTGTCAAAGAAACGCTCCGCAAACGGGTAGTCTTTATGATTAACTAGAATTCTGTGAAAGACTGCAAGACTGTCACAAGGACACACCAGAAATTAAGCGAATCCTACTTTGGTAACCTCTGACACCAGTCAAGGCTGTAGGAGTCAACGCCCATTACTGTGATGTTCTAAGAAGTGGTTGAAGTAGGTCTCGGCAACATGGAATCCTGCCTGCAGGTGAGATGTAAAGGTCTTCTTATTTCGAACATTACCCAACTCATTTCAGACTTTTGAATTCCTGCACATTATTCACTTTTCAATGTCCAACTCCAAGGCGTTCTTTTAAACTTTATGATCTACAACTCGTGTCTGTTGCAAGGCACGCATAACGTACATACCCTAATATTCTCTGAATGAGTACATATCAATCCCATGACCAACAACTTCCGGGCCACAGATAGAAACTTGGTCAGTTTCCTAACGATAATACGTATTCAGAAAATGTGGATGCGAACTCTGTCTGATAACCAATCATTTATGGCTCAAAGATTGGTATAACAAAACAATGCTACCTCGGACATCGATTTGACTTGGCCAACTTAGAATAATTTCAGAAGCTTTGAAAATCGTAGTAGTGGCAGTTTGTAGCTTCTAAGGAATATTTGTAGAAATTTGCAGCCTTGGAAAATAGTCGATCTTGGTCGATATTGGGTGTTCTCGAAGTCCCAAAACTCCTGGGTCATTGAGATCAAGCCTAGTTTAGGTACATTTTGCGCTTTTCCTCGAAGTCCCAGATTTGCTGGGTCATTGAGATTAGCCAAGTCTCGATAACAAATGAAATAAGCGAGGAAAATTCATGTCGATATTATAAGAGCATATCCCTCTCTATTTCTACTTCTATTTTTATAGTATCTGGTCTCGTCTAGACTCTAGACTCTATCATAATCATAATGTAATCCATATATACAATCCCCAACTCCTTTCCTCTCTCGAATTCTCCTATATACACTCTATGTTCACCCCTACTCAACAACATATTTTCACTTAAGAAGATCTCGACAACTCAGCCTCCTCAACCTTAAGGTCCTTCTCGCCACCATAGTGGACCGTCTCAACGACACCACCAAGAGCACCACCAGCAGTACCAGCAGCCACAATATCCTTCACTCTCATGATGTGACGACCAGTACGGAGCCAGTGAAAAGTCACATAGCCGAGAACATAGACGAATCCAACGAGGGGGACAACGTAGGAGATTCTTGTACCAGCTGAATCGGCAATAGCACCTTGGATTGGGGGAAACACCGCGCCGCCGCTCACGCCCATAACAAGTATACCAGCTCCACGTCTTGTATGGCGCCCGAGATTGGCAGTACCAAGTGTGAAAAGAGTCGGGTACATTGGGGCCTCGAAGAAGAAGATGGCGATGAGGACACCCACGGCTCCGCTTCCTCGAGCACTGCAGATGACCGCGTTCATGGCGATGGCAATAGCAGCGTAAATCATAAGCAGGAAATCAGCCTGGAAGACGGTAGCCAAAGCGGTAGCTACGAATCGGCCAACGGTGAAGGCGATAAGCGCATAAGACAATAACTTCGAACCTTCAGCAGAAGTGAAGGTAGCATTCTCGGTGGCGTAGTTGATGAAGAACGAAGCAATAGTAACCTGGGCACCGACATAGCAGAATTGCGCAATAAAGCCGAAGATCATGTTGTATTGCTTGTGGAGGGGTCCTTGGCCGATTTCGTTTCCGAACTCGTCGGTAGCGAAATTCTCAACAGTAGAAGAGTTGAGCATATCCTCAGACACCTCAGGGAGCTTGGTGACCAAGAAGAGCACAGCAATCAAAAATCCTGCAGCAGAAACTGCTAAATAAACAAACTGGACATTGACCAGGGAATGTTCGTTCGCTCCTGTGAAGAAGAACTTGGATGCAATCAATGGACCGATGAAAGAAGCAACACCATTCCAGGATTGACAGAACTGCAAACGAGCAGATGCTGATAATGGATCTCCAATCACAACAGCGTAGGAGTTGGCAGCGGTTTCCAAGGTAGCAAGACCACAGGCAATGACCAAGGTGCAAGCGCAGAAACCACCGAAGGAGGCGATGCGGTGCTCATAGGTCGAAAAGTGTGCGGTAGGCCAGAAGAATATTGCTCCAAGAGAATAGAGAGAAAGTCCCATCAGGATAGTGATCTTGTAACCCTTTCGCTTCATGACTTCGGCAGCAATAGGGGAGAAGAGGAGGTAACCGCCGCCAAAATAGACGACTTGAAGACCTGTAGATTGGAGCTTGGTGATGTCGAGGACAGTTTGAAAGTGCTTGTTGAGAACATCGAGAAGACCGTATGAGAAACCCCAGAGGAAGAAGAGGGAGATGACCAGGGAGAGAGGGAAGATTAACTCTCTCCCTTTGAGGAAGCCTGTTGCCAGGGTAGGAGCAGCGAGAGGAACCCCACCCGCCATTGTCGAGTATCGGTTGAGTAATTGAGGAAAGAAGGTGGTAAAGACTTTCGAAGTCTGTTCTTGTGTCGGAGAATGAATGAAGAGTGAAGTCAATGCTGATGATGCTCAACTCTCGATGTTGGGCATTGTGTCTTTATACTTTCCATATCGAGGATTAAAGTCTCTCCAGACCCTAGTCTCCGGATTCTCCATTCTATAGGCTCGGTCTCTCCATGCATCTGGATTACCCAGGCCCCAGATCTGGATTGATCATTAGCGTTGCGAGATTCCAGCCAGATCCTAGCATGAACTTTCTGCCCTGGTGTTAGTGCTAGTGCTCATACGCTACCTGGAGAAAGCGACACACTAACAGCACCATAGTCCCTAGACAAGCAAACATTGACCTCACAGCAACCTGCACTTAATACTATGTCAGACCAAAGTATTGTAACTTGATAGAGTTTAATCGACATACCTTCCACATGTACATCTCAATAATCCCAGGACCTCCGGGGCATTGTTCAGCTCAAGTTGAAGTTTTGTATATCCATTGCTTCGGACATCGCGTGCACTTGCTGTGTGGTAGTGTCGATGCTAGCACCCAGTGGCATGCAGGCAAGGTGTTTCGATTCCAGGTATGCGTTAGTAGCCCAACGGTATCTGCCGGTATCAAACTAGACCTTTTCATTGGACTACCCTATTTTAGCTCTTGAGCCACTCCGAGAGAAAAGCCGAAGACGGCAGTAGATTTGAAGATCTTTTGAATTGCGCAAGAGACTTGTCGGAACTAAAGTGGCTGGCACCACTACTTACCTTTGGTACACTCGTGGTCCAGCCACATCGAGTGCATCAAGCCAAAACTAGTTAGCATCACTTCCCCATATCTCAAGCCTTCAAATGTCTCGGAACTATTATGGGGCTCTGGAGAATTCCCAGACCTCAAGCCGCACCTTTGTGCTTGCATCTCCTCGTCTATCTCAACCTTCTTTCAAGTTTACAGCATGAATGTATCCACAAAGACGCTTTGTTCTTTGACGGCTGAAGTCTAGATTTAATGTTAGCTGGCTCCACAGACAATTGCTGCACGGGAATCTTCAGTCTCCAGGTTCTCCAGATATCCACTTGACTATGATCAGTCGGTGGCTCAAATCCATTGTAGGTTATTCTCATGGGCGCTGGAGTCTGACTCGGCGGTTCCCTACTGACTGAAAGTCGGTGAAGACTGCTTCACTGCAGGTCCTGTTGGAGAGAGCCCATGTCAAAACCAACCACTTTCCACTTTCAGGTACTTGCGAGATACTCCCTGCTTTCTCTTGCATCTGCATATCGCCCGGCATATCCCATAGCAAAGCTTCTCTATCCAAATCAATGTCACCCGCAGCCCCAGACTCCAAACTTGGAGATTCAACCCCGCGCTACTTGCCAGTCGGGTTTTGCAGGCACCCCCAGCCACCCCGCATTCGCAAGGAAATCAAGATTCGAGAAGCTTTCACGCTCAGACCACCACCTTAGTTCCTGCGCTATCTTCCTCCTTTCAACCAATCATGTAATTAATTCTCGCTGAAATGACAAATACTAGTTGCAGAAAAATGCTTCGATAATGTTTCTAGCGGTGTTCTAGTGGGCTTCTGGAACGGTAATAGTGGCGCTAGAAGGACTTTTGAAGCTACATAAGTATCATATCCTTGTCGATCGCCGATCGTACGAGGGACATTGTAGCTGTTAGTCTAGAGCAGGGCAGCATAGCTCCAAATGCTATAACGCGATCTCAAACTTATCACTGGAGACTTTACTCCTGCGTTGTATCAAGCACAAAACTAAAATAGTAAAAAATTAGATTGATTAAGGACAGCGTCTAGAATAAACTCGAGATCCTTGAGTTGGATTGCAAAATGCTTTTAGGATGTCTCCGGGCTGAATATGTGAGGTTATACTTACCTTGAGAATAGATAACGTAGATGTTCTCAAGCTTTCTTAGCTCTAATAACTCCGACTCTTGCTCCGACACCATTGGGGACTGAGCATCAAGCAAGGACTCTAAAGCTTATCTTCATAAAGAGTATCAGGCTTCGACTCGCCAACTCTTGTTATGACATAATAAAATAAACCATGCATGAGCCCCAGCATATTTAACGATAGCCATAGATTAGAGCAAGCCAATGACTAACACCTCAGCTCTCATCTTTCCCAGAAAGTCCAATTGAGGAATCCACTCCTGCCGCCTCACGGCTTCTTCAACCAAGTGGCTCAACTATGGCACCATCCTCAAAATGTTCAGACGCCATGAGAGATATAATAGCCCCGGAAGGCGCTCCGAGATAAGTCTCTTGATCTTAGATCTGATAATGCAAGAGGAATGGAAATAAAGTATGTTAAGATGCAGGACTACCGCGAGCTCGACCAAGACCGGGAAATCTCCAGACTTTTAGAGGATAAACTGCCTGTTTTCATGAAGAAGGTGGAGTACATCAGAATGGCTTGAATGCACACGACTTCGACAGCAAGCTGATATTCCCATGTCAAATCACCATAGATCCAGACCTCAAAGCAGAGACGACTTGGTTGATGTAAAATTTTGCATTGTCCCATCGACACAAAGACATTCCTGTATGCCAACCGCAACGCACAGATTGTACAAATCCCCTAATACCATCCAACCCCTACAAGCGACCAATCGTCACCACTCGTGCTGCAATCGTTATGTAAAAACACCTCCCTGAACCCAGAGCTATGCACAGATACCACTAACCCCTTGCGCCCTGCAGATGCAATACCAAATCAACCAGAACGAAAGTAAAATCATCCATTCCATCAGACGCCCTCTACCTTCTGCAAGAACTCCCTTACTCTCGTTAACTCAACGTCGTCATGCTCACTATCCACTGCCCGTAACAGACTCTCCAGAACGTTATCAACTTCGTTCTCCTCCACTCCTGTGCACAGACTGATGATTTGTCTATACTTTCCTGCCAACTCTGAGCTCTTACTCTGCAAGTCCCTTACACTCTCATCCAGTGCTTGGTTATTAGCTTTATAAGCGTTGATTCTAGCTTTCAGGGTTTGAGCAGAGGGGAGTGAGGTAGCGAGAGCTTGACGTTCAGGCGAAGTGATAACAAGTGGTTGATGAGGATGAGGGTTGATTCTCGAGAGGATATTAGCAGCTTGTTCGGGGATGGTGTAGCCTTTATCTGCGTCTCCGAGTTGTAAATCTACCTCGCCGTTCATCTGACCGTATTGGCCTTGCATTTGAGAAAGTTTGTTGCGCTCTTCTTCATATGCACGGGAGAGATTGGCCAGTTTGAGTTTCCGGATATCGCGCTCGTCAGCTTCTGCTTGATAACCTTCGAGACGTCGTCTTTGCTCGCCAAGGTCTGCTGATGCAGTGCGGAGTTGAGAGTGAAGGTCGTCGATGACGGTCTGCTTTTTTTCGATCTCTTTGGTGAACTCGCTCTCAGTCTCAGTCAAGAGAGTGGTGATAGCTAGTCTATATTAGTTGCATAATAACGGACGAACATCTGGCATTAGAACTTACAAGTGATGATCTCAGAACTACTCTCCTTGGCCTCTTTACCCATCCCTTTGTTGACATCTCCTCCAGTACGGCCATCAAACTCGGTAGGGTCGCCAACACCGAAATCCATTGGACTCAGATTTGAGCGGTTTGCGATTGACGCGTCGGCTCCAACCTCCAGAAGCTGTGAGATGATACTTCTGTTGCCAATTCTTGCTGCGATGTTGAGAGCTGTATCGCCAGACCGGTCTTGAATATTGACGACCTCTGACATGAAACGACCAATGCCAAGGGTCTTCAGTGCTGGAGGGCCATTGCTAAACGAGGAGTTTTGCTGGCTGTTTGGCTGGCTTCCCTGACGAACAACAAATTCAAGCAGTGTTTCCAAGTGATATTTGCTCGCTTGACTTCGGCCCTTGACAGCAGACGTGACCGCGATGTGATGAAGAACAGTCCGACCTCGAGAGTCGCGAAGCTCGATACTCGGCCCAAGCAGTTCCAAGATTTCTGGGAAGCTGCCCAATTCGAGATTGTTGGTGACCAAGCATGACCGCATTAAGGCTGTCTCTCCAGAAGCATTCACTCTGAACATACTTGCTCCACGAGAGATCAATGCCCGAAGTAAGTGACGTCGCCCAAGGGTTGCAGCCCAGATCAGTGCGGTATTCAGGCTCGCATCGATAGGAGTGTCGAGATCTTCTGGGGCCAACGTGACAAGGGCTTTATGCCGGCTAAAGTCAATTTCACTCTCATGAGTAAATAAACTCAACAGGAGTTCCCGCTTCACTGAACCATTCAAACCCTGAGGCATTGGAAGAGGTGCAAGAGGCATGACAACACCATCGGCGTGAGCGAATTGAGAGTGGTAAACAAAGGAATCATTTGGCTCTGTTGGTGAGGGCTCCCGCAATGACATGCCGTAGTAGTTGCCGTCTTGCTGTTCGTCCATGCTGGGTGAAGGCCTGATTCTTTTCCTTGGAGGTTCTTCGAAGTCTCCGTTGCGTAGATCGTTCTGGGTAGCGTGCGAGAATGTTGTAGCGTATGCTGAGTCGTGGTGTCCGCTCATGTTAAAGCTATCGGCTGAAGCAAAGCTCTGCATGCTTTGCTGCGATCCACCTGGAAATGCTGACTCTTGCGACGCAAGGTTTTGCTGTGAAGACTGTCTGCTGAAGCTGGCTGGGCGTGTGACATTTCCGTTTCTGATCCTAGGGACTGGTGAGTCGAAACGTGCCTTGCTGATAGCTGCAACCGCATGGGAAGCAGTGCTGGAGATGTTTTTGAAGAACGTCCCTGACTGAGAACCATTCCTACTGTCTGCACCAGCATTGTACAGTCTTTTTCTCTGAGCTGCCATAGCTTGCTCTTTGGTTGGTGTATCTATACCACCTCGTCCTGCAACACCTCCATCCTGGCCCATATCATATACCAACAGTGGTCGTAGCAATTCCTCGACACCATACTGGCGACAAAACTCAAGGCCTCTCTCAAACTTGATCCATGTACCTTGGTACTTTCCATAGCCACCTTGGACCTTTTCATGCTCTCCTATCAAGATCTCTTTTTCGAGGACCTTGGTTCGCTTGCCCTTCTCAATGCCTGCAACCTTCAATATCTGTGTCGCATTCAACCAACTGTCTTTCCTCCTGCGCATGACTGCGATTCCATTGACCTCCATTTCGTACACATCGACCCCTGAATATATAGCCTACAGCATGTTAGCGCACCTCTTTATCAAATTCATGACCGTGAATGCTGACAGAGTATATCTGGGGCGCAGAATTCCTTCGATTGAGACCATTGTTCGACTCGTACGCTCGAAATGAGCCTCCGGACGCCATCATGAGTCCGCTGCCCTGCGAGCCCTGGCTCATACTGAAAGACATCGTAGGGTTCGGTCGAGTAAGGGGGGGATCTTGGTCGTCGTATCTGGCGCTGGAACGCGATCGGTGTAAGTGATTCTGGTTCTGGTTCTGACGGGAGTGGGAAGTGTTCGCAAGGGGCTGAGGGTTCGTGGAGATTGTCGCAGCGGCCATAGGGTCGAATGCGAATCTGGGAGCGCCTGGTATGTGGTATGAAGACTATCGAGTCACCGAACAAGGACTGAGAGGAGCGGAGTTCTGGTCTTGTGTGCGCGACTCTCGAGACTCTTCGGTCGTCGCTCACAGCGCTGTCGAAGCTTCTTCTGATCCCTCGCGATAAGGTACGCGCTGTTCTGACCTCAATCCAGGTCGACGTGTATCGTTCGTGTGCGCGGTTCTAAGTGGTTTTGAGAACAAGGCCTAGTCATTGGTCTGGGAGGAGATTGACGCGCCGAAAGAGACGAGACGCGAGGCTTACCGGATTCAACCACCGTATGCACGAAATCGAAATCGATGCGCGCACAAAGCCGAGCCGAGAACAACGAAGTCCGTTCACAATTCCATTATCACAATTCACAGTGGCTGCATCACGCATACAACGTTTGTAAGTCTTCTCGATACATCACAATATGCACAACAGCTCAAGGATATATTGCTTCTTCTCGGTGCATTGCATACACAGCTACCGGCGCCACCGCCAAAACGCGCATTGCTGCCTGAGGCAATGATCAATTGTCAGTACCGTTTATTGTTCCAAAGCTCATACAAACAAACGCAACGAGCCATGATATTAAACTTCCAAAGCAAATATCCATAGATTTGGATTTGATCAATTTTTCACCATGGTCACCTAAAGTCAAGAATCAACCATGGCCTCGGCAGACAAAGTCCTCCATCTGTATAGGCGCATCCTAAGAGCGACAACCTACGTCCCAGATTCCTTTGCTCGAACTTATGCTCACGACTTCATCGTGTCTCGATTCCGAGCCAATTGCACCCAATCCAACCTTGCAAAACCTAACGCAAAGGCATTAGCTGCAAATCGAATTAAGAAGGCTCGGGATTGGGCTAGGAAACTGGAGGGTGCTGCAACAGGAAGCGTTGAAGATCTGCAGAAGGTGCTCATTCAAGCACATGGAAGAAAGGGCGCGAGAAAACGAGTGCTGTTGCAGCAGCTCATACAGCCGGACGAAAATGCTTTGCCCAAGGACGACACAGCTCTGGAGAAGCTCATACACGAACCGATAGCAGAGGCCCCAAAGCTGGAAATGAAGCCTGGATCGAAGATATGGGCTCTAGGTTCGAGCCAGCAAGAAAACCATCCTAGAGAACATGCCAGGGCCAAGATACGTCGGCTTTCCCCTACGATACCGGAGGAGAATATCTGGGGAAGGCCGACGCCACGAAAACTTGCTGCCTCGATGAGGAAGAAGTGGTGGGCTAGTACTATCGACAGACTACTTCCACCTGTACCATACAGCGAATGGGAACGTTTGCAAGGTCTCGCAACTGGCACTATACCACTGGAGTCACCATCCCAGCGGCGGGCGAAGGGTACGACTATGTACTTTGAGAAGACTGTACATGATGGTACGGAATCCTTATTATTGAATGCCCTCCGTTCACCAGCTCGACCTGCTCGTGTTGGAATCCAGGGAATAGGATTTGATCCCTCTCGAGGTCTGATGTTGAAAACTCCCACGGATCCTCTTGAGGGCATGGCTACATTTACTCGTCCGCGATCATTACGAAGAATGTATGCAAGTGTCTGGGCCTTGACACCAACAATGACACACGACGAAGTCAAAGACAAATGGGTTGTTCGGTGGGGTGGGGCGAAATCAAGAGCTCTAGGAGGAGCAATTTCACAACCGACTGCGCAACAATTGGAGCTCTTCGAAGGAGTTGGCACTTTACCTGGGACAGCAGCTCCCGGTTACCACAAGATGAAAGCTCTTCGAAAACAGATGTTGGGGAACAAACGATCAGGCCATATTGCAGATATATCCTAAACAATGATAATCTGCTACATCAGAAACCTTCTGTATAATCGTTGTACCAATATCAGGGGGAATGACCTGATAAATGAGCAGCTCTATTTGTTTCCATCACCGCTCCCGTTTAATCCTTCTCGCAATGAGGAAATATGATCCTGTTGTATCACGAAAGGATATGAACTATGGCTTTTTCTCCGATTCCCAATCTAACTTGTGAGCCGGAGGAGGAATGAGCATACACATAGAGATGTCGAGGGAGTGCCTTCCAAATTTAACCGGTCATCGTCCATACTTACCCATCTTGACTATGCTACAACCTTCACGCATTCAACACTTCAAACCCATCAATTTCATACATATTGATAGACACAAAAATCAACATTCATCCAGTATCGATACGTCGTCCACAAAAGATCACCCATTCAGCACTCAGCAAGATGCCAGGCTTCTTCAAGAAGCTGGGGACCCTTGGCAGGAAGACGAAGGAGACAGCTCCGGCCAGTAACGATATCATAGAAAGTGCAAATGCGGGCCCTGATGTAGCCGCAAACGATGTCGAGTCCACAAGCCGCAGAAATGTGTTAGGCTTTTTCAAGAAATTCGGGACGACTGGCAGGAGGAAGAAGACGGCTCCGAGCACTAATGATATCACAGAAAGTACAAATGCCGGCTCTGATATAGGCACAAACGATGCCCATCCCACAATCCGCAGAACTGCATCGCTTCCGATCAACATGGACCGTTCCTACGCTGGTTACAATGTGCCAACGGCTGGAGATATCAAATGGACAAATTTGGAACGAGGAAACATTGCGAGTCCAAGGATGCAAGACGGCCCTAACCGCGGATTTCCCAAAATCTACTCCGGTCAAGTAGCAGTGGCAGTCCAAGCTCAGCCCACGATAGCTACTCCAGACCAAGAAGCGAATAAAAAGCAGCCATCGCCCTTTTGTTGGAATTGGAAATTCGCAACAGCCACACCGCTCATACCGAAAAAGAGGTCTTCAGATTATATTGTCCTTAACAATGTAGTACATTCTTCGGAGACTCTCTCCCCCCAACCAGAATTGCTTGCCCTGCCAAGCACGATTTCCTCTCCAATTCCATGGACATATACAGCAGCAGGTGATGGAAGAGGAAATGGGTTGGCAGAGGATGGTGAACCATGGATCACGTTGGCAAAGACCCCTTGGGCGTCTAACGAGATCCAGTCTCGCCGTTACAGACCAAGCCAGAACGCCGATCCACTGAACCGTCTGAAATGTGCGCTCCTCGATACTTTAACATCTCCAACATTGGGTCACAGCGAACACATCAAACAGCCGTACTTCAGTTCACGGTCAGGGCCAGAAAAGCTTTGCTACCGTCGAGTATATAACCCTTCAGACCCAGGTAATGAACTGGCTTCCTTGCTCTCTACCTACGACTTTTACCGTGGTGTTGAGCACGATTCGGTTCCATTCAAGGATATCTATGTCCTCTTTCAGATTAGTACCTTGGTAAGGATTGATGAACGAGGAGCTAGATGCTATGAGGTTCATGGACGCGCTTATGTATTGGACCGAGCCGGGCACAACATCGTGCGCATTCGCAGAAGGCATCTATATGGTGACAAGGAAGTCAAGGAAGCTCGTTTCATGGCCAGTTTCGATAGAGAATGGACGATGGCAGGAGACAGCTGGGCGGCCAGGGCATTAGACTCGGCAGATTGGAAGCTTTTCATAGGTATTATCAAGGCTGAGCTTGTCTCCTGGTATGGAGATGAGGGAGATGGAACTCGGGTGCCAAGGCATGTGGAAATGCAACGCATCCAGGAAAATCCTGATCCCCTCAAGGATATGGGATATCTAGGCTGGATTGGAACTGGCTACGGGATAACAGCGGCCATCTGATACCCAACCTCAGACAGGCTTAGACTGCACGGGAGTTGGTCTTAGAAGGTCAGAACAAGACTACATGTTACACGGTGTATAATGCGAGTAGACTTATTCAAGCTGTACTTGGTACAGATGGATTAATGCCAAAGTGCCCATATTGTTCCCTTATGTTGCCAGGAAAGTCTGTCTCCATTCCTGGAATCAGCACACGTCGAGTTTGAATCGTTATAAACCTTGCCTTAGCTTAGCTCTTAGTAATAGACAAATAAACAATAAAGGCTAGGTAACATTCAAGGTTCTACTCGCTTTTTCCTCTTTCTATTCTGACAATGCCCAGGGTGTGCGGGGACATTCAGATCACTCAGGAGCTTAGACTTCCACAGATCTTCAATACAAAATTATTACGCAGAGGTGATTCTACTTACAAAAATGTCCCGCAACCTGCCGCGATCTGCTTAACCTTTGCTAGGATAATAAGCCAGTCAGAAGCTTAGGAATTCTTCCAAAGCGGTCGATACGACGAATAAGATACTCCCAAGTGAAAAGGCGGAGTATTGTCACAATAGAAAAAAAGCGTTATAATGGCACAAAGAGAAAAGAACACCAGCCAACCTTATTCATCGGCTACAGTAAAAAAACTTACCAACCCGACTGATCTGGTGGGAATCCAGGGACTCAGCACGGATGTAAGCCTTTATTCGAAGTTGTATTTTTATCAACACAATTCCATGAACCCTGAAGAGTTTCTTGGCGATTCGATTAGGATGCTTACCATCCGCATGTTGAAAAAAGAAGCAACGGCTGAGACCGTACACTAGCTAGGTTGGACGAGATGTACCTTGTGTATGAGTGCCCCTCCTTTTCTAACCCCTGTCCCGAAGATGAGGGGTCACAAAAACGTCATCCGAAAAGCGGAACAATAGAATAGTTTAACTATTTCAGAAGAATTGCTTATGAAGCAAACCTACTGTGTCTAATTATTCCTTCACTCCTTCGTGCTGTGATACACTCTACTCACAGCTTTCAATTTTGATCTCACTTCAAATCACTTGCAATACTGAAGCTGTATATTTGTCCGACAAGCTATCAGACTTGCTTCATCCAAACCTACAGCTCGAGTTGCACAGCTTAGTTCACATCTCCTACGCACAATGGCAACCTCAATTCCCAGGACCATGAAGGGAGTCTTGATCGAGAAGACGGGAGGAGTAGAGGTTCTTCAATACAAAACCGATCTACCAGTCCCAACGCCTAAAGAAGAAGAGGTATTGGTCAAGAATGAGTTCATCGGGATTAACTACATCGACACGTATTTCTCCCCTCTCCTCCATTTACATCCCGTACTAACAGCTCCACCAGCTATTTCAGAACAGGTCTCTATCCCTCCCCCAAACCCGAAATCCTCGGCCGCGAAGCAGAAGGAACAATCGTCTCCGTCGGCTCTGGTGGAAACCTCTATAACCTCAAAGTCGGCGACAGGGTAGTCTGGATGGGTACCTCGGGATACGCAGAATACACCGCTGCACCAGCAGCAAAAACACATCTCGTTCCGTCCGCCTTACCTCAAGGCGTAGCTGCAGCCGCTATCTTACAAGGATTAACTGCTCTGACATTGATTCGAGAAGCATATGAAGTTAAGAAGGGGGATTGGATCCTAGTCCACGCCGCAGCAGGAGGAGTGGGATTATGGCTTTGTCAATTACTGAAAGTTGTTGGAGCGAGGATTATCGGGACGGCGAGTACGAAGGAGAAGATTGAGTTGGCGAAGAAGAATGGGGCGGAGTTTATGATTAATTATAAAGAGGAGAAGGATATTGTTGGGAAGGTGAAGGAGATTACCGGGGGAGAAGGGGTTAGGGCTGTATTCGATAGTACGGGGAAGGATCAGTTTGAGAATGATTTGGAGGTGGTGGCCAGGAAGGGAACGGTTGTTTCGTATGGGAATTCGGTGAGTTCCTGTTCTATCATGTTCAGCTTTCTGCTCTGCTCTTTCGATTCTATGGTAGCGATACTAACATTCATAGTCCGGCCCTGTTCCACCCCTTCAGATCTCACGTCTGACAGCCAAGAACGCAAAGGTTATGCGACCAACTCTGTTTAATTACATCGTTACCAGAGAGGAGTTTGAGAGGTACACTGCTGAGCTGTTTGGTTTTATCATCAAGGATAAATTGAATGTGAGGATTCATGAGACGTATCCTCTTGCCGAGGTGGCGAGGGCGCATACGGATTTGGAAGGGAGGAAGACGGCGGGGAAGTTGTTGTTGAAGCCGTAGGGTAGGATGGGGTGAAGCTATGGTTTGTCGTTGAAGGTGAATGTTGCTCTTATGGGTTGAATTTGCAAAGCTACTCTCAAACTTAAAAACAATAGCCAACATAGACAATTCCTTTGAAGAAGTTGAGCTGGTAGTGTGGCTTGAAATTGAGATGGGTTCTACTCTACCCTACAAGTTGCTATCAAGTCTATATGCTAGTGTTGAACCCATAGGCAATGTCAAATATGCCTCGAGCAGATTTAGGATCTGCAATTGAGATTGAATGCTTTCAACGGCGAACTTGCTTTCAAGTCTATATGCTAGTACACACCTGCAAACAACGCTTTATAGATATCAAGAACTCTTCGTCTCCTTGACAGCCTTGAGTAGCTCCTCGGGAGGATCCTGTCGATAACCCCTCGGGTTATTGCTGACCCACTTCCATAAATCAGCACAAGCATCCTCAAGTGTGAGCTCAGTCTTCCATCCCAATTCAGCATTTGCTCTTGCGGGATTGGCCGTGAGATCCAATACATCACCAGCTCTGCGGCCAACAACCTCGTATTTCAAATCGTGTCCGACAACGTGCTTGAATGCTTTGATCATCTCGAAGACGGTGCATCCGCGGCCAGATCCTAAGTTCCACGCTCGGACACCAGGATTTTTGTCTCGGAGGTGGTTGAGTGCTGCGAGATGTCCTTTCGCCAGGTCAACAACGTGGATATAGTCTCGGATTGCGGTTCCGTCCCGGGATGGGTAGTCTGAAAAGTCTTAGCTGTCGTGTAACGTGTAGTTGAATGGTAGGGGTATCTTACCATCACCAAATACCAACAACTTCTCTCTCTGTCCAGTCGCGACCTGGCCCAAAAGAGGCAAAAGGTTAAAGGGAACACCTAATGGGTCCTCGCCCATGATTCCACTAGGGTGAGAACCAGCTGGGTTAAAGTATCTCAGCAGCGCTCCATTCCAATGCTCAAACGGCTTGCCCTCCTTCTTCAGATTGTTCCTCTGTGCTTCAATGTGATCCGTGATAATCAATTCGATCGTGCTCTTTGTTCGTCCGTATGGGTTTGTAGGGCCAATTGGGCAGTGCTCGGGAATGGGGATCATATTGGGAACTCGTGTCGCGTCGCCATAGACGGTGGCAGAGGAGGAGAAGACGATGTTTGGGACATTGTGCTTGGTCATGCAGCTAAGGAGGGTGATTGTTCCGCCGACATTGACTCGGTAGTACTCGAGAGGGATCTCTGAAGATTCTCCTACAGCCTGGAATTAGTTAGTCTATAGTTCCGTTGCAGCAATGTGTGCGCTCTAGGTAAGAGAGAGAGAGAGATAAGGTGCAACTACTAGAGCTACCTCTCGTCATGTCCTCAGGACGATTCGAGAGATGACCTCGCTGCCGACGAGACTACTCCTCTGCCAAAACTCGAGATACGACCCTTTCCTTTCACTTCCTTTCAAACAAAAAGTTTCCGGACATACCTTCAATGCAGCGAAATGGATAACACTGTCAATATTTGGGTGTGCAGCAAAGACCTTGTCCAATCCTTCTTCGTCGGTGATATCTACTTGGTAGAAGTCTGGTCTCTTTCCACAGAGAAGCTCAATGCGATCAAGAGACACCTTGGACGAATTGTACAAACTGTCGGCGATCACAACCTTGTAGCCATGCTGAAGGAGGGCGAGAGAGGTGAAGGAGCCAATGTATCCGGTACCGCTATACGCAAATTGTCAGCCTTGTACACTTCTCTCTTCCGCTTCCTTTCTTCCTTTCGTCACTTAGGTCCAGCCTTGGTGGGGCGTGTCCAAGCTCCGCAGTGCAGAGCTGTTTGCTGGCACAGCACCCTGGAATGTCTCAGCACTCACCCGGTAATCAATACAGTCCCGACCGTCATTTTTGCTTTACTGAGGTATTTGGAAAGAAAGGAACAACTTCAAGAGTTTGTCGGTGGCAGATCGACCATCACGAAACAAAGGGAGTGGGTGGCACAAATTTATTTAAAGTGCAGCCGTCCGGTTTTCCAGGGTCTCATGTTCTAGTGGATTGGTAGGACCATCCCAGTTCTGTGATTCCATGCTGTGGGATGATCCTCATCAGCGAAGCTCACATCACTACTATACGAAGATGGCGAGACTGATAAGGAGATATTCCCCAGATACCAGCGGCTGCTGCAATGCAAATGCACAACACGACAGCATTTTATGCAGCAGATGCGGTCCCTTGGAAAAGCAAAGGGTCAGTCAGCCTCAAAAGCCAACTCGGGCCCGGTTGAACAATTCAGCGAGACTTGGCAGATGAGGAATGGTGTCCGTATCACCAATTCAGACTTCGAATTGAGCTATTGAAGTCATACCAACCGTTGGCTTGACCGTTTCCCTTGAGAAATGAGCAAGGAGAAGAACTGAGGTACATTTCCTTTGTCCCATCATGCTCCAACAGCAGAGCTTCCTGAAGCCAGCATCCCCTTCCGTCTCTCATCCCCCATATTATGATATTACCTACAGTACCCCTCCTCCTGCCAAGCAAGTCCGCCCACTCTTCCACATCCCATGCCCGCTCCCAGCCAAGCCGTTCTCAGTCACCGCCTTGTGCCACATCCAACCCTACCAGCCACAGCCGTTCATGCAGCGGTCAAGGATGCTCGAGCGCGTCCAACGGTACTGACAGTCTCAGAGCCAGCCCAGCCGAGGAATGAATAACAACCTCTTTCGGTCCTCCAGTCTCGAGAAATGTCCCGCAAACCACCACCAGTCGAGAATATTGTGCTTGCTCAGGAATTCGCCCAACCTGCTGCACCCAGCAGAGCCTAGCAGAGACAATAAATGGCATCCCGTGGTCCTGTTGTTGTGCATCGTCGCCCTCAGATCCTACATATCGCCTTGCGCCAACTCGCACCACCAACAACCGAACACCTCGCATATTTCCTCGATGATAATGGTAGAATAAGAAGTGAATTGGCTTTCGATTGGGACGCGTAAAACGTTGGGAGAGGCTGCGTTGGCCGAGTGTTGTGCGGTTGGGGCGCTACTATTGTGCTCGAGATTCACTGCTCAGATTCACTCTTTCGAAGGTGAAGACAACACCACAATAGTAAGTCGAGCTTTCATGGTCACAATGATAAGCCTGCGCACGCAAGACACAAGACTTCTGCCAAATTTCATTCTTGCAAGCTTCTCCCAAATCTGTTTTTACCCAGCCTCCCACCACCTTCAACACCAGCATCGCACCTTCCCATTCTGCACTTTCCTGCTCTGCAATGCGCGTTGATCCCTTGTTCTTTCCCAAAAGTCTCAACCAGCTCCATTAGCACCCTGATCAACCAGATCAACCATTCTTGCAAGCGCCAAGCTAACAGCTATAAAGACATCGACTCGAGTGACAACACTCCTTCCTCAGTGCACTCAGACATCTCACAGAACACACAACCACAACCCACCATTGAAGAAGTCAATCGCACTTACCAACCACACACACCGACTCTCGCGCATACATCAAAGATGTCTACTCGCAGAACTACTCGCGCTGCAAGCCGTCAGGCAAGCAGCCGTGGCACCTCGCCCGCGCCTTCCATGGCAGCATCCACCGCACCCACTCCTCGCCGTACTCGAAGAGCTGGCAACGAGCCTCTACCAGCTGTCGGCTTGCGACAAAGCACAGCTTACGGAGACAATACCACCGCCAAGCCCTCCAGAGTCACTGGTCCCGTCGTCTCCGATCAAATCGACAACGTGCTCCAGAACTTGCTCACCCCTCACCCTGGCCCATCAAGCAGTAAGCATTGACTCCTTTTCTCTACGATCGCACTCACTAACAATCTTGCAGAAGCTCCTCGTGGTCGCTCTACAACGCCCGGCGCTCGCTCCGACAAGAGCTACGCGGTTGAGAGTGCCATCTTTGGCGACGCTCACATCGCAACCTCTTCTCCCCAAGTCGGCTCACCCAACACCTACAACTACAATCTTGCAGGCATCCCAGAGCAGTCGGACGAGGAATCCAGCCCTGAACCACCTACCGCCCCAGCTGCTTCAGTCAGCCGAGCCACACGTACCGCAGAAGCTGAGCGACAAACCCTGGAGGAACTTGCTCGTCAACGTCTTCACGATGCCGGCTATACCGCACCATACCAAGCGCCAGCACAAGCCTGGTCTGCCATGCAAACATTTGCCTCTTCCGTCAGATCATTCATCGAGTCGTAAGTCTTTCCTGCAAACCTAGCCTGTCTCACCCCAAACTTACATTACACAGTATCTTCACTCATAAAAACCTTATGTTTCTTATCACAGGTCTTGCTGCTATCCTTCTATACTCTGCCATGTCCGGCGACGATAACAGCTTGTCTCAACGCATCCCATACTACGCTCAGCATCCTACAGACTATTTCAAGTCTGATGATGTTCGAGCTATCAACCAACGCGTCTCTGTCCTTGAGCGACAGGTTGCACGCATGAAGGCTCACACTCCAGATCTCGACCCTGAGGCCATTGCTCATCTCCAAGAAATCCTTCCAGACCTTGTCACCGTCAAGAAGGATCAGAACGGCGAAATGATCATCCCCTCCGACTTCTGGCACGCTCTTCAGGATAAGATTCGCTCCGACAGAACTCTCATCCCTAATACTCCCGATCAGCCCATCCAACTCACAAAAGGTACTGTCTCATCCAGAGAATTGAACAATCAAATCGGAAAAGCGGTTCAAACCTCGTGGGACAAGTGGATGAAACAAAACAAAAACAACATAAAGGGTGCTCTTGTTGATGAAATGGACCAAAAGTTCCCTCGTCTCCTGCAAATCCACCATGTTGCTACGAAAGATGAAGTGCTGGAACTGATCCGTCAAAGCTGGGACGAGAACAGGCCACATCTTCAGTCCGAATTGGCTCAGCTATCTAAGAAACTTGAGGTTGCCTCAAGACAAATCTCCAAGCTTCAACAAACTTCGAGTATCTCCAAGGACGAAGTCAGGTCGATCGCTGCCGATGTTTTGAGGAAGTTTGTTCCGGACGCTCAGATTGAAGCTCTGAGCAAGTCCAACATCCGCAGCCATGTCGATTACAGCCTGACTCGTCAAAATCACTTCTCACCGGCTGCTGGAGCAGCTGTTGATCCCTTCCTGACATCGCCAACATATATTCACCCGAAGAGCGATGTTTCACCTATTATCCGATGGGCGAGAGCCAAGATCGGTAACGATATCCCGCAACCCAACGACGCAGCTTCCGCCCTCACGAGATGGGAGGAATACGGCGATTGTTGGTGTGCGGCAGCAGGTGGTAGTGATGGTCATGGCGCAACCTTAGCCGTGGTCGTCGCGAATACCTTATACCCGGACCAAATCGTCGTCGAACATCTTCCTGCTTCTGCCAGCTTTGAACCTGGTTCAGCACCTAGGGACATGGAGCTTTTGGCTTACGTTCCTGAATTACACGCATATAATGCACTAATGAGTAAGAGCGAGGAGATGTTTGGGGAAGAGAGCGGCGCAGACGAGACCTTACCACACAGATATGTACGAATCGCGAAGTTGACCTTTGACGCCCAGGGAGATTCCGTTCAGGAATTTGGTGTTCAATTGGATACTAGGCAGTATGGGGCTGCCACTAACAAGCTGGTCGTTCGTGCTACGAGCAATTGGGGTGGCGGAGGGAGCACCTGCTTCTACCGTGTGAGGGTACACGGCGATATTGCAGAAATTTCGTGAGCATCAGGATTGGCGGTAGCATAATTGTGTTAGGATGTTTATGGCGTTGGATGGCGTAATGGGTTATACCCTCTTCTTGTACTTAGGAGATAGCACATGCTTCTGATATGGCCCTTCTGGATGTGGGCAAGGGAAAATCATGGATAGTGGACAGCATAATAGAAAGTCAGCATCAATGACGATTGCCATACTCCCGAATTGTGCTCGATCGCTGCTGAGGTGAGACTGGATATACTCTATGTATACGTATGCATAGCTGTATCTCAATCCCTTCCTGGGGCTAGATACATAACTCAACCACGAATTAATGGCAACGTCTCCATGCATCAGCATATCAAGGCCTCAACCCTGTCTCACCGTGGCATGGAACCGCATTGTACATCCAGTATCCACATAGCTAGGTGCACGCACATAGATACAATCAGTGCCTCTTGTACAGCTACATAGAATGCCCTAGATGCTATGCCAGAAAGCGAAACATGAGTGAATTATGGGAGGGGACCTGTTGATTTCAGCACCCTTGAGATGCATGCTCTTCAATTTAGAAGCTTGCAATATGAATAAGGAGCCCAGGAAAGATCAGGGAGGCGTTGAACGCAAAGTTTGAGCTAAGGTTTCTGAAGGACATGGCCATATCAGAGGTCTCATTCAGTGGCAGGTAGAGGGGTAGGTCCCCCAGGTTGTAAGCCACTTACAACGCTCTGAGAGGGCTGGTGGAGGAGGAGGAGGAGCTTCAAGCTTGTAAGCTTCTGAAGAGTGAATTTGAGTGCACTTGTAAATCCCTCTCGAGGGTCAAAGGGAGGCGGCAGTTGTTAAAATCAACATAAATAACAGGAACGTGAACCAACGAGGGCATATCGAAACGTAGATGCATCGGAGCTATAGGTAGGGACAGGTCATAATAATCTACATTCGAAAACAGAAGTATCATGGGATGATCTTCGCAGCCCTCATCCTGTCAAAAGCAGTATAATAGCCTTTCAAGTGATCCACCGACTCAGTGAAGCCAATCCTCCTCGCCTCACCTAGATCATAATGCCGGTCAAAAGTCGAATATTGTCCTCTAGCTTGAATCAGCTCATGTCTTAGACAAAGCAAAGAATAAGGGAGAAGCAACTCACGAAACAACAGTCATAAAACCTCAGCAGGTGTTTTTCATAACCTTCGGACGTAAAGCCGCCTTCTTAGTCCATTCATCCCAAATATTCATCTTACTCATGACCCATGCCTCACCACTCATGCCCTCCCTTAGAGGACCAACCCCCACCAAGCCAAAGTACGTTGCCAAGCCAGCCCAGATCATCTCCCAGCTAATACCTCGATCCTCATCTGCGATATTGAAAGCTTTGCCAGCGGTGAGGTCAGGATGCAATGAAACATAGACATGAAACCTCCCAAGTTGATCGGAGGAGATGTTCGACTGTAGGTGCGTAAATGAATATGCTGTCCCTGGCAATGGGACGGGTGTGGTCGGATTGCACGATTTCCAGAGGGAGAGGTAAAGGGCGAGAGGCTCGGCGATGTTCATGGGGTTATGATTCGGTACAAATCCTACCTGGCGGGGTTTGTCAGTGACTGCTTTTGATTCTGGACTGGGACGCACGATTGCATCAGGTCGGATGTCAGCAAACTTCCAGCTCTTGCCCTCGGCAATTTGGGTCAAGGTGTCGATCTGGGGGTAGTAGAAGAGATGGTCTCCATAGGGTGATGGTACTCGAGGAGCACTTTCCTTGAGAGGCGTCACACGATGGACTTTGTCACCGAACTCGAAACCGTACCACTGATGTCTCGTCAGTTGAGTAAGGGTAAGAGAGCTAAGTAAGATGCGTACTTTGCCACCTGTTGGAAATGTCCAGAATTGAAGATTAGGACATGTGGCCTCGACCGCTGTAACAGCGTTGATGATAAAGTCGACATTCTCTTTGGTTCGTGCCTCTGAACCCTTATCTCCCCACCCTCGATGCACATAAGCTGAGTGGGAGGTCAATATGGCTCTAGAAGCAGAAACACGACTGCTCAAAAGCTCACCTGCGAAGTACACATGAGTTACTTGTTCGATGTTCTCAATTTCCCTCAGAAATCCTGTGATGGTTTCTGCATCTTGAGATAAATCAAGACCGGAATGAAGATGCAATCTAGAATCGGTAGGAAATCCCGAGTCTTTGAGACTCAAGGCTCGGCTTGTGAGGCCTATGATTCTACTGAAGCTTGTCGAAGTAGGATAGGAGAGAGCCGAGTTAGTGATTGCCCATCCTGTGATACCAGAGGCTCCAAAAACAAGAGCTTGCATATCTGTTGTTGGTAGTGTTGAGACTGTTTCGCTGGACTCTCTATTGTTCAAAGATAAGAGAGAGCAAAAGACTGGCTGGATAGCTGGGGAGTGATTTGAGACTCTCATTTCACGTCCACCATGACTATATACCCAAGAATCATCTTCGTCCCCGCAAGGACATGGTAATTCCACGTCCCCTGCTGCCAGGAATTTGAATGAATCAGCAAAAGCATGTGCCATATATTTCCAATCGAGATAATGGAGGGGTACGAAGTTCCGACTAGCGTATACCTTCGATATATGCTTTGGTCGACAGGCCCACTCAACTACCCCTCTTATGTGGTATGCCGAGCCTCCCGCGACGCACGCTTTGAAATGCTGGTGATTGGCAGAATATGGACCAGTAGGCATGGGCTTACAAGGTTCAAGGAAACGTTCAAGCAAATAAACAACAGAGAATGTATTTCACGGAAGGGCAGCTCTGCTCAAGAATTGAGGATATCGCCAGATCCGGTGGGAGACTCCAGGACGATAATGATTCCCGAACTTTCGGAATATGAAATTGCTGGAAAGCATGCCAACATGCCAGCACAGCACGACATGGCTGCTATGGGCAATTCCAGTGTATTCACCCCAAAATGTATACAAACCATGTATGCGAGAAATTCCGTCTATACTCTATGATGCAATTGTGCCAATGACATCCTTACCAATCTCGTCCAAGTCGTTCCGCGTTATCCTCCATCAACTCGTAAGCTGGTTTGAAGGTCTGATGAACACTCTTCTTGTCGTCCTCTTTTATTCCCGCTTTCAACGCCGGGTTCGGATGGGTATCAGTCGTTCCTCCAAGAGATGTGTATCCTTGGTCGTAGAGTGGGCAATACGGAATATCCAAATGTCGAATAAACTGCAACAAACGTCAGCTCTCGTCCTAAGGACACGAGAGGGTGTTACATACAGCCCAGATCTCAGCATAGTGCCAATCAATAACAGGATGTACTCTCATAAAAGCCGGCCAACCCGAATCCGTGGGGTCGAAATGCGTCAACTTCTCTCCATGCGGATCTGTTCTCCTGGTCCCAACCAGTATAGCCTTGATCTTTTTATGTTCGTCTAGGTAGTTCCGGAAAGCCTCCTTCATTGGCATGGCATAGCGTACCAAGTCGAGCTTATATGTATTGACTGACTCGTCGACAAAGGCTCCCACTTCTGCGAATGGGTGTTTCGAGATGATGTACACGGTATGAAGGGCTTTGGGGAGAGCGTCCTTCTTATATTTCGCAAGGCCGCATAATAATAGGATGAGGAGGACCAAGCAGTCTTTACCGCCATTGTAAGAGAGTGAGATTTCCTCTAGACTATATCGTTGGCAGCAGTCAGTATTTGTACATGTAAAACCCACGCAATTCCTGCCGTACCTGTATTTTTCTAACGCCTCCCCAATGACTCCCAACGCAGTTCTCGTCTGATCTTGAACAGCTTTCAGCAGAGGAGTTGGCGCCTCGGCCTCGAGAAACGCATTTACACGCGTGGCGAGGGCATCGCAGGTGGGGTAGATGCTTCCCTCGTGGCCGTTGGCGATGGGCGCGTTGTCACCGGTATCCTCGGGTGCACGCAGTGACATTTCGTTCACTGCAATCCATGTGTCTTACATGAAATATATTTGAATGGTTTCTGGTGACGGTGGCTGTAAGCAGAGTTCAGGGTCATCGGTGGTTAAGTTTTTAGCGCATGATAGGTAGCCGAGATTGTGGGGTTGATGGAGGTGCAGCTCGCACAGCTGAGACTTCGGATGAGAAGGGTCAAAAGTATATTTGAATGGGTATCACAGTTTTCATTCTGACAGCTACGTAAGAAGACCTGCTGCAAGCGCCTCGAGATCCTCCAATGTCTCGGGCTCGTCATCAGCCTCGATAAGATGATCTCTCTTCCTTGTTGCCTTCTCATCCCCTGAATCATCCTCGAACCATTTCTTAGGTCTCTTCTGAGGTCTTTCATCTTCATCCTCACTAGCAATAGGCAGCGAACGAAGGAGTGCCAAGGGATCTTCACCGTCTTCAGCATTGAGGGTTGGCTCCTCGGACAGGCCAGATGCCAAGGCGGCTTCCCTAGCCTTCCGCTTCTCCTTCTTCTCTCGCTTCTTTTGCTTGGCCACTTGCTTGTCGTCAAGATCTGCCTCCTGAACTCTGGCGGCTTCTTCTTCCAAGAACTTCGCTCTCTGTAATTCTGCTGAGCCTCGCTTGCGGAAGTCCTCCTCGTCTTCCAATTCGTAAACCTGGTGCGCGTTGCCATCCTCATCGAAGACGAGTTTAGATCCCTTCTCTTTCAGCTTGGTAAGCTTCTTCTTCGACTTCAAGAGTTTCTCCCTTCGTTTCGAATCAATGACTAGTGGATCCTTGCCAATTCCAGGAATGACCTTCGCCGTGGGGCCAACAGCTGCGATATCATCCTCCGAGTCGCTATCACTATCCACCGGCACAACTCTCTTGACCGACAAGAAGTCATTGTCCTCGTCAGCGTCGGCATGTTGCTCTTTCTCGTCGCCAGCTATTAACTTCGAGTAATGACCAGATAGGACATCTTGATTACGGCGCTCAAACATGCGGTCATATTTCGTCCGAAACTCGGGCTTCTTGGCTTGCGCAATCGCCTTCTCCTCGTCGCTCTCTTCATCACTTGACAAGGCAGCCCTGGGTGCATTTTTAAGCTTTTTCATATCCTCTCCCTTTTGGAACTTGATCTTCGGTGCTCCAGGAAGACCCAAGCTCGACGCGTATCCCTCAAGGTCGTATTTGTTGATGTTGAAAATCTCTTTATCTTTTTGGACAAAGATAGATTTCGTGTAACTGACAAATGCCTTCTGACCGAGATATTTCAGCTCAGGATCTTGAAAACACATATTTTGAAGCTGGCTTCGGATATCTTGTTGCTTCTTGTCTCTTGCTTTGGTTTGTTGTATGGGAACTTTCTTGAGCTCGAGTCTCTTGAGCATTCCTCCTTCCTCGCTGGGGTCCAGGAATAAGACTGCCTTTCCCGCTCGCTCGTAGCGTGCTGTTCGACCAACACGATGAATATACGTATCGGCATCTTCAGGACAATCCATCTGAATAACCCAATCAACAGCGGGGAAGTCGAGACCTCTAGCAACAACATCAGTAGCAAAGATGCAAGAATTCTTCGACGATGAAAATTTTGATGTAATGTCTAATCTCGCTGTCTGCTTCTGGCGACCATGAAGATGGAGTAGAGGGATACCAGGTTGCATATGCCGGAAACTTTCATACACGAACCTTACCTGCTTACCAGATGACATGAAAACAATGATCTTTGCCTTCAGATTGGATCTGATAAAACTGAAGAGTGTGTTGAGCTTCTCTGGTAACGTCATGACAACGTAGTACTGCTGTAAGGTTGTAGGTGTAGCGTGTGAAGCAGCTTCGTGCACTGCTACATATTCTGGGTCCTTAAGACTGAGACGTGCCAGGTCCGAGACCTTCTTCGTCTGCGTAGCGCTGTATAACATTGTCTGCCTCTGCTTTGGTAGATGCTCGATGATGGCATCCACAGAAGTCTTGAATCCCATATCCATAATACGATCCGCCTCGTCCAGCACAAGCATCTGCAGGTTGTCCACTTCGAATGCGGCCGTTTGGTCCATATGCTGCAACATTCTCCCGGGTGTGCAAACCAAGATGTTCATCCTACTGAGCCGTTCTCGTTCCTCCTGGAGATTCTTTCCGCCTATAACGAGTCCTGCGGAAAACGTGTGGTATCGTCCAATTTTGCGTAATACTTCGAATATCTGGATGGCAAGTTCTCGAGTGGGTGAGATTATGAGTGCCCCAAGTCCATCCAGTTCGGTCCATTTTGCTCTGTACAGATTCTCCAACACCGGCACCAAAAAAGACAGCGTCTTTCCACTTCCAGTCTTCGCAGCTCCCAGTATATCGCGGCCTTTCAGCGCAAGAGGTACTGCCTTCGATTGGATGTCCGTCAACGTCTTGAAATGCGAAGCTTCGAGCCCACGAGATGTCGGCTGGGATAGCGGCAACTCTGAAAACTCCTTGATCTCTCCTTTTGGGTCCTTGGTTGTCAGCGCCTTGTCTGCAAAGACTCGAACATCACTTACAAGCTCCTCGACCGCTTTCTGTAATGTTTCATGCTCGTCGACGTTTCTTTTCCGTTTCAATGACTTTACATCAGTCTTGGTGCGTTCGCCTGGCTTGGACTTGCGTCCAGCAGCTGCAGAAGTAGCCATCATGCAGTGATATTCATTGACATCTTGGCTTAAAATCAGGAAGAATGTATTTTTAGTGGGTCATCGCGCTAGCCCCGCCTCAGCGCACAGTCCACCGTCCCAGATCCGACCGATCTTTGTGTCCAGCACAGCTCAACCGGATTGTCTGATTATCGTTGGAACATGCTGTACCTTTACCATTTGGAACGTTTTGAGTGATCAGGGTCTTGGTCATCTTGACGTAATATCGGCTTTTGCAATCACAAATGCAAACGTGGGATCAACCTGTAATCTTACACTTGCGGTCGGCCAGTACGGAAAACCCGACCACTTGGAGCTTACTGCCTTGCCTTGCCTGCAAAAGGCATAGAGTATGGCTTCTTCAAGAGGTTGTCATGCTAGATGGATGCTACCCCATGGACAGGAGTACGGCAGTGTGGCAGTGTCAAGTTTCCATACGACTTGCCGTCAAGATGTTGCACAGTTGTTGCTTTTATGTTGCCTACCATTCCGAGCAGTCAGTACGAGCTGTCATTGCCATTGTCCATTCACCTGAAATTTTCTTGGTGTTTGTACCGTTGAACTCCAGCCGTTCAATGTTAGCCCGATTGCTTACCCATCAACTTTCGGGATGTAGGGAATCCATTTCTGGCATCGCTCTTAGAGGATCATCTCAAAAGTGGAGAGTGATCTAGACCAGGGTATAAGTCGACTACAAATATCCATCACCGCTGCTTCAAAACGGCCGGCTTTGACAACTATTGCAACTTTTGCTAGAATAAGTCATGTTCTCGAAGAATGGTCTCCGTACTTTTGTCTACGGCACACGCATCGGGGATGCAAGTGCGCCTCTATTTCTAAAGTTCAGGTCATCGAATTCATTCATTCTATCAGCTATTGCCGCTGCGATCTTCACTGTATGTTCCCAGCGGTCTTGAGACATGCATTCCTTCTCACGTCTGTTAGGACATCTTCCTCTATTCACTGGTTGTCCCTGTCTTGCCATTTGCATTGACAGTAAGAGCTGGTGTAAGGGAAGAAGAGCTGCAACGATGGACGTCCATTTTCCTTGCTGTCTATGGTGCTGCATTGGCAAACGGTTCCATTGCATGTGGGTGGTTCGCAGACCGAGTCTCATCCCGTAGACTGCCGCTCCTGTTTGGCCTGCTGGCGTTGGGTGGCGCCACAGCAATGCTATGCGCGGGGTCGTCTTTGGGCGTCCTGATTGCTGGAAGATTCTTGCAAGGGCTATCTGCAAGTGTCGTTTGGACTGTTGGTTTGGCTCTTTTGTCTGACACCATGGAGAAGGAGAAGATTGGTGAGGCCATGGGTACGTCTAGCATTGCGTTTGCTACCAATGTCCGACAATTTAAGTCACGTACTTATCTAATTCTCTAGGCTATATTGCGGCAGCCACCAGTTTAGGCTCACTTGCAGGACCTCTTCTTGGTGGGGTGGTTTACGCTCGCGCTGGATACTATGCTGTCTTCGCCATTGGATTTGCAGTTATCGGAGTCGAGTAAGTATCGAGCTCTCGGATTGCGTTATTGCCGGGCAATGCATTCCTGAAACGTGCATGTCTGCCCTCGAAGCTTCAGAAGTATACTGACTCAGAGTTTCTAATCAATAGTATTATCCTCCGTCTGCTGATGGTAGAAAGAAGTGTCGCTCAACAATGGCTGGCACCACCGGAAGAAATGCCTGCATCAACATCAGAGCCAAAGCAAGAATCAAGCCAGAGTCACGGCGCTGGTGCCAGTCAAGCCGTACCGATGGACGAGGGGACATCTGATCCAGCAGAGGTGGTAGCAAAACCATTACCGGCTTGGATGCAACGATTGCCAGCATTCCTTACACTCCTACGGATACCTCGGATTCTTGTTGCCCTATTCGGATGCCTGGTTCAGTCAACCTCACTGGCAGCGTTTGATTCGTCTCTGCCACTTTACGTCAAGAACATATTCTCCTGGAACTCAACAGGAGCTGGTCTCATCTTCACTTGCTTGGTTGTCCCTGCGCTCATTTCGCCTGTTGTTGGTTGGATCTCAGACAGGTCTGGCTCTCGCACGGTTGTCACTGTTGGACTGCTCGGGGCCGTACCCTTTTGGGTCCTTCTGCGTCTTGTGACAGACAATTCGATTGGCCAGAAAGTACTCCTTTGCGTTTTGCTCACCTTCATTGGATTTTGTATGTCTTTTGTTATGGCGCCGCTCATGGCAGACATCGATCATTGCATAGCTCTAGAGGAAAAGAAGCGGCCTGGCAGCATGGGTAAGAGAGGAGCTGCTGCTCAAGGTTTCGGATTGTTCAATTTGGCGTATGCTATTGGCTCAATGATTGGACCTCTATGGGCTGGATTTGTAATTCAGGACGTAGGCTGGGGAACGATGACTTGGAGTATGGGCCTGTTTAGTGGAGTATGCGCTTTCACAACGTTCTTCTGGACTGGAGGAAGGATCAAATTGAAGGGAAAGGAGAGGAAGGGAGGAGAGACCGTGTAAGAATAGTCGACCGGGCTTCATCTTGGCTGATAGCACCGCAACTGGGGCATTGGATATGCCGGCGGTTCGAGCAATGTCCCTGTGGGATTTGTATATTGTCGAACAGGAAACTCATCTCCAACCATCCACTATTTAGGCCTATACTTATTTCATCTGATTACAGGTTCTAACGTGGGTGACAAAGCGATTGACAACAATTACGTGTAGGAGGACCTCAGAAGGTTAAGACATACTGTTATCACGTGATTAAGGATAGAGGCTCTTCAATGTAAGATATCTCACGTTAAAGCTACGGAGCTAGTTTCACGAAATGCTTTGGGTCCATGTAGTGTTATAGGTGCTAAAATACTGTCGAAGAGACCCGACGTCCCCAGTTTCGCCGACACGTGGTGATAAGAAGGGCGGTGGCTGATCTAGCTCCAAATTGACTAGCCTATGATGGGTGATAAGAGCATATCGAAACTTTTTCTTCAACACTGAGTATGAGATTGAGCACCATCACACGCCACGATGCCGCGTGCTACTTCCCCTGCGGCGTCAGAAAATGACTTCGATATTACGAAGTCACTGTTCAACGATGATATCGGCAGCGGCGACGAAGAATTTGCGTTTTCGAGCAGCAAGGATCTAGGAACGCTCGATGCTGGCGGTATATTGGATCTGGAGAGTGACGATGGAGATGAGGCATTCATTGCCTCGCAACAAGCAGCTTCAAATCGAAAGAGTTCGAATCTGAAAGGAAAGTCGGTGAAGAAAGGAGGTGGTTTTCAGGCAATGGGTAACAAAAGTCCGGTCCCTTTATGGAACATTTAAACTGAACCTTACTAGGATTGAATGCCCACCTGTTGAAAGCTATCTCGAGAAAGGGGTTTAATGTCCCTACACCGATTCAACGGAAAACGATTCCTTTAGTGCTCGACCATCGAGATGTTGTGGGAATGGCAAGGACAGGGTCTGGAAAGACAGCGGCATTCGTTATACCCATGATCGAGAAACTGAAGGCGCACAGCGCACGAGTTGGTGCACGAGCATTGATCATGTCACCCTCCCGAGAGCTTGCTCTACAGACATTGAAGGTTGTCAAGGAGTTCAGCAGAGGAACAGATCTCAAGGCTGTGTTGCTGGTTGGTGGAGACAGCCTCGAGGATCAATTCGGATTTATGGCTGCGAATCCGGATATTGTCATTGCTACTCCTGGTCGATTCTTGCATCTGAAGGTGGAAATGTCACTAGATCTTTCGTCTATGAAGTACGTGGTATTCGATGAGGCTGATCGTCTGTTTGAAATGGGTTTCGCGGCCCAACTTACAGAGATTCTACATGCTCTACCGTCTTCAAGACAGACGTTATTGTTCTCAGCGACTTTACCTAAGTCGCTGGTCGAGTTTGCTCGAGCTGGTCTGCAAGAGCCCAGCCTAGTTCGTTTGGATGCTGAGAGCAAGATATCCTCAGACCTTGAAAGTGCCTTCTTCAGCGTCAAAGGCGCTGAGAAAGAAGGCGCTTTACTTCATGTCTTGAATGACCTCATCAAAATGCCTACCGGACCTCCAGAGGCTGCTGTGGCCGCGGCAGATGCAAACAGTAAAAAACGCAAACGAGGAGATGATGGCCCACGGCGGAAGCAAAAGCCAGCAGAGCACTCTACGATCATTTTTGCAGCCACAAAACATCATGTTGATTACTTGGCCTCTCTTCTACGACTCTCCGGATATGCTGTCTCGCATGCATATGGTTCGTTGGATCAAGTTGCTCGAAATATCCAGGTAGAAGATTTCCGCACCGGAATGACGAACATCTTGGTGGTGACCGATGTTGCTGCAAGAGGCATCGATATCCCTGTTTTGGCCAACGTTATCAACTACGATTTTCCTCCTCAGCCAAAAGTATTCGTCCATCGTGTAGGTCGTACGGCAAGAGCCGGGCAACGTGGCTGGAGTTACAGCCTGGTTCGAGATACTGACACGCCTTACCTGCTGGATTTGCAATTGTTTCTTGGTAAGAGATTGATACTTGGTCGCGCTGGTGGGAATTCGCCAAATTACGCCGAAGATGTTTACGTTGGAGCACTGCAGAGAGATAAGCTCGGAGCAACAACAGAGTGGATCAATAAGCTGGTTGGTGAGAATGATGATCTAATCGCTTTGAAGACGGTGGCTGGAAAGGGAGAACGCCTCTACATCAAGACTCGCAATTCTGCATCAAGCGAAAGTGCAAAAAGAGCAAAAGAAGTGATGGCTTCGAAGGGATGGATGGAATTGCATCCACTATTCAACGACGACACCAACAATGCGGAGCAAGCACGACTTGATATGCTTGCACGAATCAGCGGTTTCCGACCCCAGGAAACAGTATTCGAAATTGGGACACGAGGAAAGGCAGCACACAGCGAAGCTGCAGAGATGATGCGACATCGTAGAGAGAAGATTGTACCCAGAAGGCAAAAAGAGGAGGATGAGAAAGCTGCCGCTGCTGCAGACATCCTGCAAGATGCCTTGGATAATCCTGTCGAGCTACAAGCAGATGAAGAGGAACAAGATGATGACGATGAGATGGAAGTGACCATCACTGGTGGTGGAGACGATATGTCAGAAGCTTCCTCTGCAGACCTGGAACAAACTTTCTCCAGGACCGTACAGAAAGGCAAAGGACGAACACTCTCCTGGAAAGATTCGGAGAACTTCATGTCCTACACCCCCAAGACAATCAATACGGCTGAAGAACGCGGGTATGGTGTCCACTCCGGATCCTACAATACCGCCTCTCAGAACTCGAACTTCGTGGAAGCAGCAAGAGGACTGACAATGGATCTCACGAACGACGACGGCGCAAAGTCATTCGGAGAGCCAGCCAGAGCAAAGGGTATGCGCTGGGATAAAAAGAATAGCAAGTACGTAGCACGAGCCAACGATGAAGACGGCTCAAAGGGGAAGAAGATGATCCGCGGTGAAAGCGGACAGAAAATCGCGGCTAGTTTCCAAAGTGGACGATTCGACAGATGGCGAAAGGCTCACAAGGTCGACCGTTTACCAAGAACTGGCGAGGCAGAAAAGGCTGGTGCTGGGCCAGGTGCTGGTGTTGGAAGGGGTTTTGGAACGAGGTATAAGCACAAGATGGAGAAGGCTCCGAAGGAGGCTGATAGATATCGTGATGATTATCATGTGAGAAAGAAGCGTGTAGAAGAAGCGAAGGAGAAGCGGGTTGGGAAGTGGAAGGATGGAGGTGGCAAGCAGGAAGTTAAGAGCACAGAGGATATACGCAAAGAGAGAAAGATACAGGAGAGGAAGCAAGCGAAGAACGCTAGGCCAAGCAAGAAGGGGAAGAGATAATGAAAGTAGAGTTTCTGTGGATACCCAAAATGCGATTGTCGGTTATGGCTGGAAACTTTTGCCAATAAAATGAGTTATATCCGGCTATCTATTGCGATGAATGGCCATGTATGTCAGAATGCAAACGGAGATTCTAGGCGTCTGTCCGAAGAGAATCAGTCTACTGAACGAGGCTCCTGTTAAACTGGCCATGTCCTATCATCCGAACGCCCCCCTGAAGTGCTAAGCGAATGTGCCCGATCCGAAAGTCAACGCCCTGACACGCTCAATGCAAGCAATCATCCCTTCTCAATGAATCTCATACAAGGCTATTGGCGAGTACCTTAGCCTTGTTAAGGTTAGTTTTCCATAGCACTCTGCGCATCATGAAGCTATGACCTGGTTTCCGCCTGACCATTGCCTCCTCGTTAATCGTCCTTACCCGGCCCTTCATCTTTGGCTTTAGGCTCGGGTAGTTTACGTCTTCCGCCAGTACGTCTCCTCTTCCCTATTCTCTTTCGTTCTTCGTCGGAGTCTACCTCCTCCCCCTTCCCTATTTCCTTCAATTTCTCTTCCATCTTGTCGTCATGTTTTCGGTCCTTAGGATACTCATGGATGTCAGGGATATCTGCCGAGAGTGCACGCTTACGGCTTTCCGGAATCGTAGGTGAAGCCGGTGACCAAGGTCCATGTTCGCTTTCGAAGCGAGGTATCATGTTCGTTTGCGACTGGCTCGGAAGATGTGCGTCCATCGAACGGAGTTGCCTTCGGCTTGCAGTTTGTTCTCTGTTACCAGTCGTTTGTGTAGTTGAGCTGGTACTCCCTGCTCCGGCAGATTGTGCTTCGAGATGCTGAATACGGGGCGCAAGACGTCGATGGGATCTCCGAGTGGTTCGAGGAGAAAGAAAGTCATTCGATTCTTGCTCTTCTGCTGCCCCATCATGAGTATCCGGCTGCGAATACAGTATAAAGTCTTCGTCTAAATCTAACTGAAAATAGCGGACATGCTGACCAGATCTGGAAGTAGAAACATTTTCACGTCCAGGTGTAAGAGGCTCGTGTTGACTAGAGCTGCGAGAGAGACTAGGTAATGACAATAGTTAGACAAGATATTCAGAGCTTCATGCGAATTAACGTACCTCCTTGTCCTTGCGCTTGAGGGGCTTCCTAGTTGCCCTGCAGTCGAGGAATTCTCCTCTTGCACTTCAGCTCCAGGAGCATCTTCGATGTTCTTGGGCTCTTGGATTCTGGGCGTATCCGTAACTGTTCTGCGTGAATCCATAGCAGATACCTCCAAGCTTGGACCAGTAATCTATAATAATCAATGGCTAGAACCTAACGCGCATGATGAGAGGAGATCTGGGACTTATAAACACCTGTGCATAACAAGTTGCTTGAGCCATTTCCCGTTCCCTGGGACATTGCACACCCTCCCACAGTAGTGATTGCATAGCAATTTTCACTGCCTACGTCGGTGAAAGCATATGGTTGCCTCATACCGCCCTTCTCCAGCTCGGCAGGGCACGCGATCCAAAAAGTGATGGGCCCAGTTATCTCTTTCCTGCAACGTGAGCTCGGGAGTTTTATCAACTTCACCTACATGTTAGATTTCGTGGCATATCTGCTGTCCTTGCTCACACATTTACATACTATCATCCTTGTCCATGATGATGCATTTAGCAAAGCTGAAGTGGCTTACAACAACTATAGGATTTTGGTGAGGCTGTGTTGTCACTTCGGTGAGGTCAAAACATGGTGATGACAGGGATCGAATGAGGTTTGGCTCGATCTCCGGCGCCCATCTGACAAGGTTAGGATGGAATATTGACACGAGCAACAAGACGCTGCCGTCGTTCATGGATCACCCAACACATTAAATATTTTTAAATGAGCAGACTTGGAATGAGGGAGGGAAAATAACGCCGGAATTCGCACAGAAGAATGATGGATTCGTGGTGGCCATCGCGAACCAAGAGTGCCTCGGAGCCTGATGAGATCATTGGTTTTCGATACAGTCTGTCAGTGGAGCCCGGTATGAAAGGTCAAGAATAAAAGTCGTGACTCGACCCAGAAGACAACTTCATGGCGGGCCACGGGTTGAACAGCCCGGACACGGTGCCTGGAGGTTTGCCCGACTCCAGTGCCTGTTCTGGATTTGCGAAAGGTTGCAGTATATAATGTGTTTCAGCAAGTACATTTTAATTTGATCCACCGGGTCGCCTGTAACAAGAGGATGATGCTACGAGTAAGAGACGGAATGAGATAACGACATACAACCGAATCCCGATATTGCGATGTTGTTGATTGTATGAATGTGGATAAAAACCATGCCTTATATAAGCATAGCAGCAAGTAGCGCAGGATTGAGAAAGCAACAGAGCATCGCACAACCAAATAAGGACTGTGGGTTTGGGGAAATGAACACGGAAGACAAGTAAAGCATCTCAACTCGACAACGCGACAACGCGACAACGCATCAATTAAAGGGAGTGGTTACTTCAACTCGCCATGAAATGTATCGCATGACAGCATATACCGGTCAAGCGTGAGGGCAATGGGACATTGAAGTGCAACGTGAAGACGAGGCCAAGAAAGTCCAACAAGGAAGTGATTCGGTTGGATATAGTTGGAAATGGAAGATGCAAGGCTATCGCCGAAGGCAGTCGGTAAGATGCCTTGTCCATCTCGCATAAGAGGGAAGATGATTCACAAAAGGGCAAGTTCGTTGGATGACTTGATTTAATCTGACTCAGCCACCAATCGAGGCGTTCTGCATCTTGGTGAAGCCAGGTGCCAGGGTCCCAAATCAGGTCGCGGTATCTCAAAGCAAATGGCCTTTTGTGTGTCGGGTCCATGACAGGAATGCAGAAGGTCGCTTGGTGCATCTTTCCACCGTGCCACCGCTGCGCCTTCTCCTCCATGGCCCACGCTTAGAGACTCCAACAGATGAGCTTCAAATATACACCACATGCTCCCATTCATCATGGTAAATTAAGCCTGACATATGTGATTTTGACACCTCATGTCTAAAGCTTGGTCTAACACGTGGACTCCTTGTAAGGAAATTATCCAGTGCCAAGAACAGTCGAGTGTATATCGCTCATTCAGCCCCATTCGCGGCCCTTTCCCTTTCCTTCTTCTTGTACCGCAAGAATCTATGGAGGTTCAATATTGCCTCGTCAGCTCTTGCGCGCAATTCTCGCAGCTTTCTGGCATCGAGTGATTTCGCCAGCTTCTTAGCCTTAGGATGTATCTCCTCGAGGTGTTTATAAAAATTATTGCCCCAGAAAACAGGCTCATCGAATGCATAGGTCTTGTCTGCATAAATATCGAACAGCTGGTTGAGTGCTTCGACAGCATCAGCTGGAGGAAGATCTGGAAGGCCAGAAAGAATTGTGATCAAGAACACGCCAATCTCTCGGTTAAGCTCAATAGGGGCAGGATCCAGGGCAAGACTCCCCAGAACTCCAATGCATTTGACGCCCAGACCTTGGAATGCATCGACATCTTCTGCGCCTGTTTTCTTCGCGTCTATGGATAAGTCTCCAAGGCTCAAGCTTTTGGATGCCTGGTATAGTGCCATGAACTTCCTATGTTCGTCGTTTTCGATCACTATGGCGCCTTTCATACTTCGAGATACTGCCCAAGCAAGACTTGTGATGGCTGATGCTAACTCAACGTCGGCAGTGTTGGAAGCAAGCACGGAACTGACAATATTCTTCCAGATAATTTCCGCAGACGATGCCCATGTTCTTCGAAGTTTCTCAAGCCGGCTAGTTGAGAAGTCTATACTTGACACAGTCCAGGCAATGTTACTTAGCGTGGCCAGTGCATGTGTCTGGATTGAGTTGCCTGCAGGAGCCGACAAAGTCTTCCGAACTAGGGCCATCACTGATGGAGTCGCTGTGCGTATGAGCTGTCCCAATGTAAGGCCTTCACCGGAAACCTCATCATCACTAGGGCCATCTCCAGTAACAAGAGCCATATCCGCCTGGATCTCGTCGTCGTTCATCTCATAATCTCCCTCTTCGTCCTCGGCCCGTTCCTCTCCATCCTCGCTATCAGCGTCCATGACTTCGATGTCATCATTGGTTGGCTCGTCTCCAAAACCCTCAAATTCCTTCTCGTTGCGATTTCCATGCTCCAAGGCTTCCTGCAAGCCTGAAGCAATAGAAGCCATGATCTCCAAAGCTAGTTGAAGAACTTGATCAGGGCTCGAATTCTGAGCGTGCCCATTGGCCCCATTACTTGATGCATGGGCCTGATCCAGACATTTCGTCAAGATAGGAATCAGAACAGCATCCGAAGTTCCTTCCAAAGGTGTGTTGTGGTCGAACCACTGCATCGACATGAAAATGTTGTGCAATATCCCGCATGCCGTCACGGATTCGTAGCTGTCCGAGTCCTTGATCTGGAGAATAAGTTTAAATTCGTCGGAGCTATCCACAATCTGCTGTGCCACAGGCTTGTTGTCCTCTGTGAGCATCATCAGACAAGATAGAACTTCGTTTCGAAGTTCGTTGGGCACAGATTCCACTGTGAGTAGGCCAAAGAGGAAGTCGAGGAGGGTAGGCATTCTTGACACAGCTTCCACAACATCTTCCTGAGTCTCACACAACGACGATAGAAGACCGACAATAGAGGTGGCCAGACTCCATACTAACTGCTGTTGTGATTTGGTTTGCTTCGCGAGAGGTGCATCTTTGGAAGCGATGGTTTGGATGATCTACAGCAAGTCAGTATGTAGCTAGCAGAGGACGTCTCATTCATATCTTACTGTGCTTATGACACCTGAAATTGCAGTCAGAACGTCTTGTCGGTACAGGTGTATGCAAAAATCCGCCTCTTCTTCCAATGCCAGGTTTCGAAGTATTCCCCATCCATCAGTCCTTGTCTCCAGGTTTGAATCCGTAAGAGTCTGCTCAAACAAAATCCTAACGATCTGTTCACGTAACAGGAGCTTTCGAGTCTTGGTGTCCTCAATGAGGGCTGTGATTGCGCGGGCAGCCGCAGACCGTGTGTTCAGATCTGAGCATTGCAGGTCTTGGAGGATTGGAAGGATGCGCCTCTCGCGAATGGCAGCTAGTTCTGGATCTGCTGGTGGCTTTACCGGCTTCGAGGCTGGGTTAACTCGGTTCTTCGCCTTGACTCTGGTTCTTGCTTTCCCCATCTTGAATGAGTGTTTGGCCTTGATCGGTGTTGAAAACTCGAGAATCGAAATCTGAGCTTCTCTCATTTTATAATTTTTTGGAGGGGTCGGGGACGAGTTATTGAATTACAGCCAATAACCCCGCGCTGATTGCACGCTACTGTAAGCCAGGGGAAACAAAGCCAAAGCCAGGTCCTCCCAGCGCGTTTTCCCCGTCCCAAGCTGAGGCATTTCTGAGCCATATACCATATATCACAGCTTAAGAAGTGCACCCTCCCTCCCTCCTCCAAAGATGTCTACTACGACTACCATCACGCAGGCTGAGCCTATTACTGCCCAGAGTATTCTGCGACTCTTTCCCGACATCGACACGAGCTCCGCCGAGCTAGATGGTCACGATGAGGAACAGATCAGATTGATGGACGAGGTGTGCATCGTCCTCGATGACAACGACAAGCCAATTGGAAACTTTAGCAAGAAGATATGTGCGCTTTCTGTGCTTCTCCTTTTTGGTGCAAATCCTGACTTCATAGGCCATCTCATGACCAACATCGACAAAGGTCTTCTTCACCGCGCTTTCTCCGTCTTCCTATTCAACTCCAAGAATGAGTTGCTGTTGCAGCAGCGCGCGACAGAGAAAATCACCTTCCCAGACATGTGGACCAATACATGCTGCTCCCATCCTCTCGGTATCCCTGGTGAAGGTGGAGCAGAATTGGCAGAGGCAGTTATGGGCGTGAAGCGGGCAGCTCAGCGCAAACTCGATCACGAACTGGGAATCAAAGCTGCACAGGTACCGATCGAGAACTTCAAATTCCTGACACGGATTCATTACAAGGCACCAAGTGACGGCAAATGGGGCGAGCACGAGAGTGAGTTTTGTTGGGATCCTGCTGGAATTCGTACGCTAATCACCTGTGCCTATCGTAGTCGACTACATCCTGTTCATCAAAGCAGACGTCGACCTTGAGTCAAATCTTAACGAGGTCCGAGATACAAAATATGTTACCGCGGATGGATTGAAGACCATGTTCAACGACCCAGCTCTCAAATTCACGCCATGGTTCAAACTTATCTGCCATTCCCTGCTCTTTGAATGGTGGGAGCATCTCGACGAGGGACTTGAGAAATACATGAACGAGCAGGAGATTCGAAGAATGTGATCAGCTTCTGGGTATATCTATGGAGTAGGACGGCATTGGCGGCGGCGTACATACAGAGTCGATTCTGCGAGACATTCGATCCCACTTTGAGCACTCGACGTGAAGCAAGAGCGTGGCCTGTGGGTTTTGAGGAAGGAGCGCTGATACCCTGCATACAGATTCATTTAATTGAGCCAATTGCAATCGCGAGCAGGAATAATTTCATCCCCGGCTTCGGGTGCTGCACCCTGAGTATCCAGCTACGATGAGCTAGCTATACTCCATGCCTCAATGCTTTCGTAGCCTGAGCGTGGAAGAAGCTTGAAACGGACAACATTCTTATCTTTATATCTATCTCTATCTCTATTTCTCGACGCGTACCTTATTCCGCGCTGCTAGTGCAGATGCACCAGAGAGTTTGGAAGGGTCCAATTGCTGCTAACTCGTCCTAGTATGTCCAACCGATTGTCTTATCCCACGGCTCCGCCATCTGGGAATCCGCATTGAGGTGAAGCAGCAACAGCAGTCGTCTCTGCGTTCGCTTTGCCCCGGAGAGGCATCTGGGCTGGACAGCATATGCGCATCCCCTTTCCAAAGGCCGATTGGCTTTACACGACCACATGACCCTTGGAATGCATGCGGCGAGAATAGCCCTTGCGGGTTTGACACAGCCAGCAATCGCTATCGGCGGGCATGGCGGATTGACCGCGATCCATGGTTGGACGCCCAGTTCCACCGCGGCGTGCCTAGCGTGAGAGTGGAGTATTCAGCGTACAGTACAGCATCCAAACATCATCGAGGTACCTGGTCTGTTTCGCCGGTGTACGACCTACATAAGCCTATCGCTCTCCCTCGTTACTTCCTCACAATTCTCCCCTCGGAATCTCCTTCTCATCCAAAGCTAGCCACATCTACAGCCTCAGAACTTCAAAGCTTCAGACTTGCTATTCAATTCACCCACCTCGTCAGCTTCTATTCTTATCTTTTATATATCAAGAGTGCTTCCACATACTTACCGGATCCACCCTTCTCCCTCTTTTCACCTCAACGATCCCAATATTAACCCGGGAACATCCACATTGATGTCGGTTGACATACGCGCCTCTCTCAATTGCCTTCGCTTTCCCTCTCGATACGAGACAGTGTCGAGAACGCAGCTCAGTAAACAGCATACAGGGTTCGTTCCGCTAATTTCTCATTCACAGACACCTAGAGCCAAGCCCAGGTGAATGGCTTGGTCCTTGAATCATGGACAGAATATCGTGAATCATAGCCAAACCTCGTGCTGATCTGTCAATAGTGATAGTACAATACCAGCAGAACCATGTAAGATACACACTACTTGGAATTGACAATTCCATGGTCTCATAAACTCCAGAAAGAACGATCAAGCCTTTGCCATACCGTCGAATAAAACCACAATCATGGCCAATAGTCAAACCAGTACCGGTACGCTAGCCATGGAGAAAAAGCGCAGCCTCTCTCTTCCTGATACAGAGGAAGTCCGCGTTCTTGGCATATCCGAGTATGAGCAAGCTGCTCAGTGTCTTGCCGAAGCTTTCGCAGTCGATGAAGTGGCACGATATTTCTTTGATACCAATGATATGGCTTCATACTCGGAAGAGTACAAGTGGAAGCTTCACATGGATATCATGCGCTACGTTACCGCTGCTCATTGCTACAAAGGCCTCGTCACCACCATCGGTCCAAATTATGACGCCGTTGCTCTTTGGTAAGTCAAATTTCAGCATAGCTAACCTCAAGTATGTAAACAGCTCTCGAGGAAAGTATAAACATTGATGTATTTGGCGATACTGATGAGAATTTAGGATGCCTCCGGGAAAGAACATGGACGACTGGTGGACTATCCTTCGCTCAGGCATGTGGCGACTCTTGTACAAACTCTCCCGTGAAGGGAAGACCCGATTCTACGATGAGTTCCTACCACTACTGCATGATACGAAGCATAAAGTGATGGGTGAGAGAGATGACAACTCGTGGTATCTGGTGTATATCGGTTCCAAGCCGAGTGCAAGGGGCAAGGGATACGCAAGGAAACTGATTGAGCATGGGACTGATCTGGTAGCTCTTCTATTTCCTCTACCCGCATGTACACTGCCCATCATGGACTTCCTTGGCCCAAAATATTATATGAGTTCAAGCTAACCACGTATCATGTAGGCCGATCAAGCAGGTCTTGCAACCTATCTAGAATCCTCCGCCTTGTCTAATCAAACATACTACGAGAAGTTTGGCTTCAAGCCCGTTGTCGATATCGCCATGACTCGAGGCCCGAAACCAATCAAGCTTCACATCATGGTTCGTGAGCCAAAGACTCACAAGACTATTGCGGAGAGTTCAGATGCCAAGCGCGTGGAGCAGACTGTGGAAATCAGGATGCTTTGAAAGTCAGCCACATGGCCTGACCCAGATTGCTAAGGTGAGAATGAGAATGAGACAATTAAGATGTGGTGTAACGAAATTATGTTTTGTTTGCTTTGGAGTCAGATTTTAAGTTCTTCCTGGGGATCGCAAGGGGCGGCATGACTTTCCTTGACACAACGTTCGTTTTTGGTTAGAGATCAGATAGATTGTTTGAAGTGCTTTTGACTCGTGAAAGATATTGCTACGAGATGTTTAAATGCCTGGACGCCGGATACTATTTAGTCGATTAATTTTGCAGAAGAGTAATGTGCTAATATATAATTTCTATGTCCTCTTCTCATCAGGTCACTCATTATGTAATTTCAGTTGTCTTGTCCTGCAAGCAAAACAGATCCGCAGCCGACATTTCCTCCTTGACTTTCTCCTCATCGTCTTCTTTGCATGCTCCAATTTCCCTTCTAAATACACCGCTGTAAACTAAAGCTTGTTGGCGAAGTCCGTCCACGGGCACCCTTTCTCCGTCCCAGCTTAATATAGGCATGTCCCAAGCCTTCGGTAGGTCGCCGCCCATGGGCAGCATGGCAAGAAGGGATGTCTTTACGAGTGACGTCTCGCTATGTTTCAGCGAAAGGTAGTGGGCGGGATCGGCCCCGAGCTCGCCGTTGTCGTCGACTTCGGATTTAAGGTCTTCTGAGTATTCCTCCGGGGGTTGGTAGAGGTCGTTATGAAAAGTAACGAGGCGGGCCTCATTTTCGAAGCTGGGATAGAGTGTCCAGTATCCACGTGCACGAGCAAGTCTCAATACATGCTCAAGCCATGCAGGGTATGTCTTGCTGACTAGCTTCTCATTCAGCGTTGTGGGAGTGGGTTGTGTTCTTTGCGATTCCAGGGACTGTGCAACGAACTCATGTAGCTCGACCCACTTGTCACCGAAATAGAGTGCCGCATTGCTATTCGGAGCCTGCCAAAGGAATAGAGAAGTGCCAGAGGTGACAATATTGCTGCCAACAGTGCTATTCGAAAATGGAGCCATGAATTGGGTGGTGTCATTCAAATATGATGATGGTAAGTCAAGGCTCAGAGAGAGAAGGTTCTGAACCGCTGGGTTATTTGACGAGTATTTGTATTCGAGCATCGTGTACTTGAGATAATGGTAAAACAAGGGCGATAATTCGACCTGCGGCGAAAGAACCAAAACATGAGATGTAGAAGGATTCGCTGGGAAAAAGCTTTCAAGCACGCGGGCCGCACTCTCGTCGGGATTAGTCCCGTGTTGTGGAATTCGATGCCGTAAAGTCAGCAAATTTCCGGCTTGATCTCCCTTTGGTGGCCACTTGAATCGCGAGAGATACTGCCTTGATGGATTATCGATTTTATGAGGGAGTTCAATGGTAAGACGTGGGTACACCGACGAAAAGAAGTCGGCCTTCTTGAGAGATTCAAGTAACCTCATCAAAGATCCAGATGCCGAAGGTTGAGCATGGACAATGATTTCAACAGAGGCCATATTCCAGGCTTCCGAAGAATTAGCATAATTCATGACTTTGATGTACAAACTTACCGCCTAGTGAAGAACTGTCTAGCATTGTAATCCACATCAAATTCTGCTCGGCGTTTTCTGGAAGCTCAATGACCGTTCTGCCAAGTGTTTGGGCACGTTCCTTTAGACCTTTCAGAAACCAAGTTTCTTCTTCTCCCGAAAGGTCTATGAACGTTGCTTGAGGATTCACAAAGTCGTTGATATGCTTAAATGCAGCAGCACTGCTGACCTCCATGCGCCAATCCGAACTAGAGGAAGAGAAATCGGGACGAGCATCTGCGAAGAGTCAGTGACTATTGTATATTGCTTTGCAGCATCCTACCATGAAACGTAATGCCACAGTCCTTGCCGATCCCGTTGACAGATTTCAAAATATCCATGGAGATATCGTCCCGTCCCATGAGTGTGAAATGAACATAATTTCTACCTCGGATCGACATATCGCAAGCTATCTGCAGCAGGTTGGACGCGCTCTTCAGACTAGCCGCAGCAAAGAGCTAGTAAATCAGCCTCTATTCTGGTCTGAGGAAGAGTTGCCGGAACCTACCACATTCTGGTTGACCAGCTCAGAGCCTCTTGTATGGCTTACTGCGTGCAGAGTCGAAGCAAGCTGATAAAACTTTATGGGCTGAGAGGATAAATTTAGTCTGTGCCATTCAATGGGATATCTTGGAGTAACAAATGCCCCGATCGACGGAGAAATATTGAATGCATACCCCGTTGAAACTGTGGACTGGTGTGACTTCTTCGTCTTTACCCGTCGTTTTCGATTTGAAATCGTAGCTCTTGGGGTCCGTTCTGGAGGCCGGCACGTTCGATCCATCGGAAGGCATGTACGAGGGTCTTTGTCTAGGTTGCTGGAGATCTGTGGGCATGTTCTTGAAGAAATAGTAAAACCCAATCAGGGCGAGGAGGCCCAGCGCAGTTCTCTTTATGATGCTTCGACGAGGTCCATTTGGCAGACGCCTCTGCTGCCACATACCCGTCGCTGCTGGTTTGTGGTCATCGTCTTTCTTTCCCAGCTCCTCGTCCACATGGAATCGGCGCTGAGGGCCCATCGTGTATGTTTCCGACGCTCATCAAGAGCTTAAACTGACTGTTCTGCCATGCGAATCGTCAAGGGAGGATGTCTGGAGGAGCGCAATTGTGGGAGGAGGCGGGAGAGCGTGTCGGCTGTGTGGGAGGAATCATCGACTGATGCTTTGGACAGAAAGAATACTAGTCGTGGTGGTGGTGTCAGTGGGTGCAGAAAGCTGTTCTGTTCTATCTCGAGCCTCTCGCCTGCCCGCATAAACATTTTCGGAGCTCCCAAGCAGGACGACCCGTACCTGCACAGCACAGACCCGGGCGATCGTTTCCTTGTTTCCTCGTTTCCAGCCGAACACGACCTCACAACATCATCCATTGCATATCGACATTTCTATTCGTAGAGGCCTGGATATTTGAATATCGACACCTCTAGCAGCTACTAGCTCTATCGAATCGTCATTGAAGGATAGTCAACACCATGCTATCTACTTCAGCTGTCGAGTGAAAAGTTCCACCGTCCCTGTGCCAAGCAAAGCACATGCAAAGGACCCCGGGCCAGTGCTGTTTTGTTGCAACTGTGTTTCCGCTCAAGCCTGCCCTCCCGTTGCTTAACATTGTCTCCTTTTCGAGGAGCATTGGCAGAAACAAAGAAGTTGCCCAGATGGAGAGCTCACGTGGGATTTTATTTCTTTATGGTAAGTTGGACTTGGATTCTGTACCCCAGAAGCGGAAAATCCGCCTACGCCCAATGCCCTTTGTCTGGGGATTTGGAGACAAGCCACCTTCAGCACTGAGAGCCGTGATGGCCATCGGAAGCTTAGTGTGCCAGCCCTTTCTCATACTCTTATTGCAATTGCCTGCATAGAATGGTTTCTGGAACTGCTTTGTATATACGCTGGGATATTTGATGCCACTGCTCGGAATGCACATAATATTGGAGTCTTACTCTGACTCCTAACAACACAAGAATCCTTGCGATGTCTACACTCAAACCACTTCTCACTGGAAATGGCGGCGCAGACCATTCGTACTTCCCTGTGTTTTTGAATAGTCAGCCAGCCCAACAACGCGCCATCTCAAACCCTCCTATCCCGTACATTTTGGAGTCCTCGAACAGCATGGTCTATAATGCGAATCTAGAAAATATCGACCTGGTGCCTGTATTGGATGATCTGCACCACGAACGAGCATATCTGCTCAACTGCTTGCAGCATGAGAACTTCAAAGCAACAGAGCTGCTTCGGAAAATCACACCTATAGAAGAGGACATCCTCAAGGGCAATATCACCTACTCAAAAAGACTGATGAAGAGGCAGCTCGGATGGTACAGGCATAGGCTTAAAGAGACAGCTCGTCAAGAGAAGACTATACTCGGCCCACCTAGGTCAGTTGACCTTCCAGATTCGGGACCGAGAAAGATTGGACCAGGTTGAGCAAGAGTTTCGACAGTTCCAGTCAGTGCGGCAAGATTCCCAGCGCCATAGCACCCCATATTTCGAGCAGGTAAATCATATGGTTTTAGATGCCGCTTTGCCCGCATTCTATCCTAGATATTCCATCCAACATCACGTTCTGGACTCGGTCCCCCTATGGCAACAGCAGTACGAAGGTTTGGATTGGCAGCAAAGCACATACAACATCACGAAGGATGAGGACTGTAGTGAGGAGATCTCACCCTTGGATCTGCCAGAGAAGGATCATGTCGAAGTCAGTACCAACGACAAGGACAAACGTGTGAGTTCTGTCTACCGCAGAAGCCTATCTCTGAATGATGCAACCATGGCGGAGCATGAGCTCACCTTCAAGCGGATCAGTCTGCCAATGTTGCCAGGAATCTCCTACAGCAATGAGACAAGGGTCATGGCGGGGTAAGATTGGAAGGGGAAGAACTAGGATTGAGTCTTGTAATTTCTTGTTCAACATATTTTAGGTTCGGTTGACGCTTAGCGTATGTCAGAGCAAGTGTCGAGGGCCTGTTGCGGGTCCTTTCCGCTATCTTCATTTGTCAATGTCATCAGCAAGGCAGCTAAACAGGAATCTGCTGATTGTCAATGTCTTCAAACTATAGGGTTTGGACAGGTCAGTCAGCTAACATGTCGCCCCTGATCAAACACCGTAATGCAGCGAGTTATCCAAAAGAAACAGACCAACTTTCATGTGCTTATAATTCATGATCTTAGCGTCTGCTTACATCGTTGGGCGTCATCTCTCGATAGTCTTGCTAAGCTGTAAGTTTCGGTATGTTCCACCAGGTCTCCTCAAGGACATACTTCGGAATTGGGAGACAAGTCAAGAGAATGGGAGTTGAAGCGACCAGTATTGGTACTAGCACAGACCGGGCTTCTTCTCTTCCTCGCATAAAGTGCAGATTTCACCATTGTTCATTAATTGACGTGATGACCACAATTGACTATTGACTTAGCCCTTGCGTACGATCCGTCCCCATAGCACTACGTACAAGTAGTCATATACGATGCAAATAAGGCACTTCATCACCAGCTTTACCATCGATTTCTGTAACCTTCTGATAATGCCCTCTCGCTCCTATCACGACCGAAGCGCTGCAACTCAGGATATTTATCCTCACCCCAACCTCAACCCATTGGCTTGAAGCAGCCAATACCGTCCTCCCCATACAATTCGAGGTGAAGCTGTTTCTCTTGTCCATGATCTCGACCTACGCCTTCGATATCCATTTCAGTGATCCAGAGCCTCTTGACATAAACTGGCATTTATGTTGATCCGAAATATGAGATGCCTAGACCTTGTAGGCAGTCTCTCGGGAGGATTTGGAGCAATCGGGCCCCGCCTTGAAACCTACGGATTGTTCACGATAGGAGGATATAACAACCAGGGTGAGATGGCCATGGCATCTACTATAACAGCTGGGTCTAACGGAAGCAAAATACGACAAACCCAGCTAGCCTCTTTGCAGCTATTGAAACTCGCCAAATTCGCCATCATCGAAACCCATGTCTCCTATCGTGCTCGGATTGGGCGGTGCAAAGGTCTGACTGAGCCTCTTCTGAGCCTTCAATTCTGAAGCACTGGGCGGTGGAGGTAAGAACGATCCCAGAGAGCCTCCTCCTGGTGGTGGTTGCAATGAGAAGCTTCCCAAAATCTGGTCTGATGTCTCTTTCTCTTTCGGCGGCGGATTCCTTCTGCCAGCTCGCCCACCGATGTTGACTGTGATTGTTTCTCCCTCCTTCAGACTGAAATCTCTTTTCTCCTCTTTCTTCTCTTCCTTCGCAGGTTTCTTCCCACCATGTTTCCCACTATCATCGTCCATGCCAAGCGTTTTTCTAACCTCCTGTAACGCAACACTAAAGTCGAAAGCTTCACTCCGTTCCTCGAATCCTACTCCCAATACTGCTTTCCTCCCACCTTCTCCCTGAACCCTGACAGCAAAGAACCTGCTCGAGTCCAGTACCTGCTCGACGACGCTGGGTTGGGTATAAGGCGCAGCCGCAAATAATTGTCCATTACTGGGGTCCTCAAGTAAGAGGTCTGTCTTTATTGTCTCGCCAGTCGCTGTTGGGATCGCAGTCTCGAGTATTCGTAAACGAGCAGTAAATATTTGGCGCTTGTTATTGTCTGCGGTCCATGTTGATGCTACATAACCCTTCGTACTTGTAAGAGGTGGTATATTGTAAACGTGAACGGTGGCTGCGATGAAGAGGATTCGCTGTATGGCATCTGCGGGGAGGACACGTCCCGTCGCGGGGTCGATTGAGTTGATTGAGCCCTCCATCTGTAGGTGAGGCTTTGAAGTCTGATGCTCTTGCACTTCGTTGGAAAATCCTTCTGAGACTCTGGGCAGTCATCAATAGCGAGGAATACGAAATACGAAACGTGGAAATGGAAATTGTCCGGATGCTCAGGTTGGCCAAGACAGCATGTCCAAGGGTCCAGGAGGGGCAGCTTGGGTTGGAAATGGTCACGTGCAGCTGAAGCTTGTACCCTTGCAGTGTAAACCTGGAATACTTGGTAGAGGAATTCTTACTCGAGTAGACTCTGAAAGGTTCGTATCTTCGCAAGAAGTCCGTACGTTTAGCGTTTTGCCTTGACTTTGATAGCTATTAGCAAACGAACGAAAATCATGGATTCCTGTAAGTTCCCTTTCCACACTAGCTCGTAGGTAGTTCTACGCTTGTACAGCGTCGAACAAATTCCAAAGCCCCTGGTTGACACTGAGCAGCATCGCGGCCGTACGAAGGCAGCACCACACCACCGCCACCTTCGGGACACTATCCTGCGTTGGCTAGGATGGCAAGTACAGGCAATATGGCTACGAGCTTGACTTCAAAGTCTTTCGAGTATGGGAGCTTCTAATCAAGTTCTGTTTCCACCACTGACTCATCCTCACAGTATCGTGGAAACATACCACCGCCTTCTCCGCGAAGACCCCGACCTCACGATGCCAGTAGCCGCAATCGAAGCATTGATCGAGCTTCTAGGACAATCCCGCGCTGTCACTGTCTTCGAGACCCTTGATTTGGTCAAGACACAATCAGATTACCTCAAATCTCACATCCCGAACTCGATCTCACTTTCCGCGGGGACAGATCTTTTCCAGCGATACATGATCAATTCCCTCAAACCGTCTAGCACGGGGAACTTCGAGACGGTTAGACAGCATCTGCTGAGCAATGGAAGATTATTCGTCAACCGCGCAAAGGCAGCCAGGGAAATGATTGCTGCTTATGGACGGCATTTTGTGAGGGATGGAAGTGTGGTCCTGACGCACGGCGGGTCAAGGGTTATTGGCACACTGTTGGGGAAGGCTGCGGAGGCCAGCAAGAGTGGCGGAAATGTTCGATTCAAGGTGATCTATGTTATGAATGATGCTCGAGTTTCCGAAAGCAGGGCAGTCGTCTCTTCCTTGAGGGCTAAAGGTGTACCTGTTGCTACAATTAGCGAGGGCGCAGTCGGATACGCTATGGGAAAGGTCAACTTGGTGATCGTTGGTGCTGAGGGCGTAGTCGAGAATGGTGGGATTATCTCGCGATTGGGAACCTACCAGATTGCATTGTTGGCAAAGGCGGCAGGCAAGCCGTTCTATGTTGCCGCAGAAAGTCACAAGTTCGTGAGACTGTATCCATTGGGACAGTATGACTTGGGTATCGATCAGGAGGTTATTCAATTCACGACAGACGATAAGAACAATTCTCTGGACGTAGAGCGAGACTTCACGGAGAGGACACCGAAGCTTGATGACAAGAAGGAATACTTTAACCCAGACGTGGATTTGCTGAAGTTGAAATCCATTGGAGACGCAGTAGACTTCACTGTAAGCATGCGTAACCTGACGAACTGGACTTTGCTAATCGTTTATAGCCCCCTGCCTTAGTGTCTGCTCTCATCACAGAGTCTGGCGTGTTGACCCCTAGTGCTGTCAGCGAAGAATTGATCAGTATGTGGTACTCTTGAATCGATTTCTACACGGCCCATTTCGAGAGTGCATGAAATGAGGCGTACGGGGCCGGCTTGTACAACCAACGACGATCAGGTCACACCCAAACCGGATACATCAGAAAGAGCTACGGCCATGTCGGTGTGTTTGGAAGTCAAAATTACACCCAACCCCGGTCAGGACAGTAAGGAGGACCAAACACAAAGCACGATTCATTGGAGATATGTGTTAGAATATCAGAGAGGAATATCGGAGATGCTGATAGATTGCCAAGTTGAATCTATCTTGAAAGTGTGAATAACAAAGAGATGTTCAAGCAGATCCTGTCTTGCTAGAGATCTTGCTGAATCCTTCAACAACATACAACAGGATTATAGCTCTCAGATCTTCAGAATACACCGCCTGAATAGGTCGATGGGACCATAGGAACAATGAAATCGGTCAGCCAGTTTCGCACCTCAAAGAAACATGTGCAGGACACCGAGGAGTACGAAGGGTGACTAGGCGGGGACAAGCTACCTGATTAACAATACATCATCTGTCGGTGGGTACAGGCGAGAGTGTTAATGAGGGGTCCAATTTCCGGCTCTGCTCTCGACGCTGTCCTTTATTACTTGCCAACACAATGTGCTGTCTATGTGGGAACATGTTGCATGGCGGCCAAGGCACTGGACTTAGCAACTTGACTAACATTGGGCAATGTAAGAATGCCAAGCAAAAGTCAATCTACGGACTCGGATGTCGGAAGCGTGAGAGGTTTGAAGATATTGAGATCTTAAAATTCGGCTGAATAGATGTCATTCAACTATTGATACATTTCATAATCTATGAAGTCGAGTCCCATCCCGGGTCTGACAATAACGCAGCCCATCCGCATTCCCAAAGCCGGAAGGCATAAATTTATGCCTTCAGAGCATCGCTAAAACTCCAAATAGCCCATCCTGGCTGAATCATCCACCATGCCGACTTGCGGCAGCGAAACTCAATCGCTGTCACTGCCAAATCCTCGGCTTCGACTCCTGGAATGCTTTCGGTGATGGTGGTGGTGATTTCCATGTCCGTGCTGTTGAGGATACAGTCCTCCAGGAGCGGATCCGTACTGCAAACCCTGTTGCTCGTACTTCTTATCCTCCTTTCTCTTCTCGTGGTGGTTTTCCAACTTGTTAGCTCCAATGGCTCCTACCACAGATCCAATAATCGTTCCCAGTGCGCCACCACCAAATTTATGTCCTGCAAAACCTCCAGCCGCGCCTAGATAGATCAGTATGTGTTCATAGTGAGGTCTTGATGGGAATATGAGAGCTGTCTCGACATCCAACCACTTGGAGGAAACCCATCACATTTTCCTGATCAGAAGCTCGACTTCAGAGATTTTCATAATGACAACAAATTTGACCTACCTCCTACCAAAGTAGCACCGAGGCCACGTTCTCCTTCTTGTCCAGGACCGTCAAATCCTGAGCTTGGAGGTCCTCCAGCGCGGTTGTCAGAATATTGGGGTTGCCCTTGTTGATATGGGGGTGTCTGCTGCTGGCCATAGACTGGTTGGTCTGGATATGGTGGTTGAGCTTGATGACCCGATTGGTTGTATGCCGGTTGACCGTAAGGAGCAGGTGAGTGGCTGGGCTGGGAAGCACCATATTGAGGAGTGCCGTACTGAGGCTGTTGATATTCGCCTTGATTTTGGGGAGGGTTGCTTGAGTAGTTTGGCTGAGAAGGAAAGCCCTGCTGACCCTGCTGACTGTAGTTGGGCTGTGACGGATACTGGCCGCCGCCGCCGCCGCCGTAATAGTCGCTGTTTGACATGTTGTGTATTGTTGTGCAGTATGAGAGAGCTTGAGGGGAGTTGCGTTGTTGAAATGGAAAAGAAGGAAAAGAATATGACTACGATGGGGGCCAGCTCTTTGATATAGCACTTGCGTCTCACTAATGAGTGAATAGCCACGGAGCTGACTTACGTGCTTCACTAGCGGGAGAGCAGGAGGGGAGGGGCTGATCCGTAGCTCCTTGGGGTGCCACCATCGAATCACGACCTCTGCTCGTAGCTGAGCGACCGAATCATACGGCAGCCTGGTTGGCAAACGATCCTATGCGCGCGGATGACATCTCAAACATTCTTGGCCTCTCCTCGTGCCCTGATACGCGTGATGGCTCGATGGGCGTGTGGCTGTGGATGGTGAGGTGCTTTTGGTTGCTTCTCGAAGGCCGCGAGAACGTGGCAAGGCTGAGCTTCCGCGTTCTTGTGACGTTGGAATGGATTGCGAATGCAGCACAGTATCCGGGGCCGCCGAGCGCGAAAGACAGCATCAATTGGGCGAGCTCGAGGGGTTCTGCGCCGAGCCTGCGGTTTGGCGAAGAGAGGACGGTGATCGGGAGATCGGTGCGGGATGGGATGGGATGGCATGGGATGTGCTCGTAGGGCTGTGCAAAGGTGGCGCAGTGTTGTTTTTCAACGAGTACGAAAAGTACGAGGCAGCTGCTATTGTTATCTTGTTGTTTGGTTATGGCTGCTCTGAAGCCTCTGACAGAATGCCTGACCCTGCTCGATGGCATTGGTGTATCCCAATGCTGGATCATACAGTGCTGAAGTGTGATCCCATTTCAGCAAGGTCAGTTATTCATTTTTGATACCTATTTCCAACGATCTAGTGGATCTTGGTAATTTGAGCTACGATTTGACGGCCTCAACACTTTGACAACACCTCAGTGCCTCGAGCTTCATGCATATCAAACATGGCTCGAAGAGATTTGGGGGAGAAGCAGAAAGATGGTTACTGCACACGCCCAGGGGGATGGAGGGCAAAAGACGTCCGGATCCGCCAGCCTGCCTTGCCTCAACTGAGAAGGAGTACTAGGACCCACGACGACAAGAAGAAAGGAGGGGTTGGGCTGATTTATAGATAGCAAGCACTGTTTCCTTGACTGATGGGCTGCTGTCTAATTTCTCTGCCTTGATCTGGAAATGCAAAGGGCGACGAAATAACGATATACTTAGACAAACATTCAATCATTGTAGAATTGCAGCTTAGTCGCTGACAGAAGTCACATATCGCGTGCAGAACCACCTCATGATTCTCACCCACCATTCCGATTACCAAGAAGCACTTTTCTTTACCATGTCATTGATGTTCAAATGACGTGTACTGAACCCGTCTTTGGCAGTAAATCTCATCTACAACGGACCATTCTCGTTTCCGTTGCTATTGGGCGGAGTGCCATCGTGCCAAAACCCTCCCCCAGTGAAATAGTCTTCCATCGCTGCTCTGTGCTGATAATATTCTTCGCTCATCTCACCATCCTCCACATACGGAGAGTGATAATTTGATACATTTGGCCCGTAAGGTGCTCTAGAGCGATCCATAGCATGGATGTCGAAACTGTTGCGGCTACCGCCTGACAGTACAGAGCCTCCTGGAGAGTGCTGGTGGGGTGATCGCATGGCGTAATGGTTAGGGCGATTTGGTCTGCGTCCGAGTCCTGAAAGCCCGTGGGAATCGTGGGTACTGAACGAAACTCGACTGTGTATGGGGTCAGGGTGTGTATAATGTTCGTGCTGATAATGGCCTGCTGCTGGTGGCATCGGATGTCGTGGATCATTCAGGTTCATCGTGTGAATTCCATCTTGAAGTCCAGGCATGTAGCCCATTGTGCCTGTCAAGCCCAAATCACACCCTTCCATGCCTGCCATCCCCATTCCGCCCATGCCTCTCAGATCACTTAAATCGTGTTGCAGTTGATGCCCACTCGCCGCCCTTCGCCCATGAGTTTGACCTAGCATGTTGTATCCAGCGCCTAGGTGTCCCGCTTCCAAGGCCGACGGGAGTCCTGCACCTAAACCACCTCCGTGAGACCCTACGCCTCCTAACCCTCCCAAGGAGATGGTTCCCCGGGGCAACACTTCATCCAGGCCGCCGAATCCAGTCTTGAGTCCTCCCTGCCGAAGCCCTGCTAACAGGTTGCCACCCAACCCATTGAGCATGTCTCCTCTCGGATCTCTCCGCCTTCGCAACAATGAAGATTCATCAAGTCGAATCCGTCCTTCCCGGCCATACCCAGATCGCTCTCCATGCCTTCCTGCAGTGGCATACCGCTCAGGCAATTCAAAATCATGCCCATCACCGTATGCACGATCACGGCCGTGGGACTTTCTTCCTCGAGTATGAAATCTTGCATCCAGAAACATGGTTGGCAGTTGAGTTGCTCTCTGAAGCTGTAGATGTTTGGCAGTGGATCGGGTTCAGGATGTATTCAAGTCTAGGACATTTGAGGGTGGATGACTGGAGATGTTGTACGTTAGACACATGAATGTGTGACTAGATGACAGTGAAACTTGAAACATGAAAACGATCTGAAATGAGAGACAGCGGACGAAAGGATTATAAGGAAAGCTCAGAGTAGCCACCTGGCTAGTCGAGGCAAACACCCTTTGTGTAAGGTATAGCCACTCATACATACCAGCGGCCAGCATTTGTTTGCTCCGGGTGAGTTGTGGGCCCAAGGCAGGTCTGAGGTGTCAGGTCAGAGACAGCTTGTGTGGAGTGCAGGTGATAAAGCTGGTGTAACAGAGGGATGTTGTGTCTGGTAAGCACTACGCCAAAGCAAAAATAGAAGTAGTTGAGAACAATGAGGGCAGCTTTCGGAGTTGGAGATCAGCTGCCAGGCTGCCTAAAAACAAACCAGAAAAGACTTTCTCGGTCTGCTAGCAACGATGCTGGTGCGTCTGCTCTGAGAAAGCATTCTGTGTTGATAACATCCCCCCTTGACTCGGGAGCTTTAAGGTAAACAGTCCCATCCGGCGTCTTGCTGCAATCAATGCCAGAACTCAGGAGGTTGGGGATTCACGTGAGTACTCCCAAGACCCCTTCCCGGTACCTTGGTCGAGCACATCTGCTGCCTGGGACATTGAGCGCAGTCAACACAAGTGTTATTCCCATGGATGATGGACGAGAAGAGGATAGAGAGATATGCTGCAACGGCTCTCACGTCCACGCTCTGTGGTAAGGTATGCTGTGGTGTGTGAAGTATATGTATGATATGCGCTGCTCAGGCACATCCCCCATCCACATCCAAGCAGCATTGGACATGCAGCACTTCACTGTGTCGCTAGGCCTAATGTGGCTAGACAGACGCCAAATTTCGAGGAGAGCTTGAACCCTCACGACATCTTTGCAAAATTGTGCCCACAACCCCTATACTACACGCTCCGACAACACAAGACCGACCCGTAAAAGACATATACTTGCAATCTCAGATCCGAGCCTGAAGCCTTCCAAACCTCCGAGCTTCCTGACAGCCACTTCCACCAAAAACACCTCGCGTCGAATCTTTCTTTTGCAGTGCGAACAGTGCAATATCCGGCCAGATTTGCCATCGACACTTCTTGCAACCCGTTGTCAATTATGCCTACACACATGCCATCCAGCTTCGCGTCTGCCGCCGCAGGTCAGAGCTCGAGTCGCGACTCTCGAAATGGCAGGAGCGATGGTCGAGGTAGCGGGGACTGGTGAGTTGCTTCCTTCCATTCAGGCGCGCAGAGTTATTCTGCACTATTTTGTACTCCCCCACTACTTGCCAATACTGCCTGGCTTAGTCTGTTTGTTGTGCCTGCTCTGGCTATAGCCTCAGGAAATCTGGCATAACTCTCATTACTTTCTTTCTAGCAGCTGTCCACAATGCATCACAAGCTCAACAACAGTATTCCGGCAGACATCCCCCTCGTGCAACTTTCATCTCACATCAATATTACAAGAGCTAACGCAGAGGCGGTGGAAAGGGCAAGGAGAGACAATCGACCGACGAATGGAATAGCCACCTTTCGCCGTCCATCAAGCACCCCGTTTGCACAATCGACCTCCCAATCGGAGCAGCCACTCCCAACACCGACTGCAGATACTCCCACCTCTCACCAGCCCAGCGCAAGTTTCGATCAGCCCTCAGAAAACTACCGTTATTCGAAGACCTTCTTACTGGACATCTACCAACAGCAGAAGGACTCGGGTGCATTGAAGGATGATATCTCGCATCTGTACGCAGAGAATTGGAATCCCGAGCAGTCAAGTGTTACCAATGGCCGAGGATGGGGTCGGAGTACGGATGGGAGGGACAACCACGGCCCTGAAGTCTGCTGGAACAAGCACGCAAATACAGAACCCATGGCACTTCAAGACATGACCGAAGAGGAGAAGAATGTCAGTTGATTACTTCCAGTATTTGTGGCAGGAAGCTAATTGTAGCAGCTCTTCGCAGGCGATATCAACTCCCCTCTCAAGCCACCGCCCCAGAATAATAAGGATGGTGTACAAGGACAAGGTGCTAATGGGCGAAAGACGTCAATTTCGCAAGGCTCAAATGCATTTGGACTATCATCCCCTGCATCGTCCAGCAGGCCCTCTACACGTAGACAGCAAACCAGTGACTCAATATCCGGCTTGCAATCTCCGTCTGGAACAGGCCGTTTTTCCAGAGACGAGTTATCTCCATTCTTCTCACGCAAGCTTAATGAACAGAGAGACGAACTCGACGACCGTGCCGATGAGAACAAGAACAGTGCACTACCATTTGGAGGGTTGGCTCGGAGCAACACCGCCGGAAGTGCCCTGGGGAACGGCCCAACATCTCCGTGGGGAGCTACTGCAGCCAGTGCGACGTCCATGGGGAGTTTTGGCAACTTCTCGCTTGGAAACGCAGCTAATCCACCGACCCCAATCGACAACAAACGTCCCGTGTTTGGTCGAGGAGAGAGTCGTCTCGCACATCTCATGCCAAAAGCAAGCACCGAGGACATATCAAAGCTAGCAGAGCGCTCCTGGAGATCAACTGGCAGGCAGCGAACTGATACGGCCGATACTGATCCATTTTCCGGTGAAGCTCCAAGTGGAAGTGCCATGCTTGGTGGCGGTCAGGATTCGAGCCCGCCGCTCAATCCTCAGCAAAGAGCACCTGGTGGCCTCGATACTCCCATCAAGAATACTACCAGCGACTTTGGCATGTCTGACGTTCTAGGATTCCGAGATCAACGTGGGCATCCTCAACAGACACCACAAAATCAATATGAGGAGCACGATCCCATGAGTCCCTCGGTCACAAATCCCTACCGCTCTCCTCCCGATGACAGACACGAGGGGGACGACTCAAGTTATGACGGGCAACCACTGCATCACGATCGCCAAGGTCTAGGTGGCATCCCCGAGCATGGAACCGCATTCAGCGCCATGGCTCGTGGCTATCCAAGTGTGCCATATGACGGCAGTGATCGTAGTCAAACCTCAAGTGCAGGTGCATCCAGAGGATTTCCCCCAACCTTGAGCGGACTTTCAACACTTTCTGGCCTTGGTGGCGGATGGCCTACAAGTAGCAATGCTATTGGAACCCCAGATCGCGAAAACCGAGCCGGCTTTCCTTCGAGCACTTTTGGCTCCTCCTTATTCAGTGGAATGGGCAATGACCTACAGTCTCCAGGATTCGGGCCTCATAGTGGCATGTTTGGAACGAGTTCCAATGCAAACGTGCCTGGTGCTGGTCGCGGCATTCGTTCCTTGTTTCCTCCTGCCATGCAAGCTCAGATGCAGGGTGGCGAGAATGAGGATCAGGGTGCAGAGGGTCAAGATATGAGATCAAATAACGCTTTTGGTGCCATCGGAAGAACCGCATTTCCTCCTTCTCGCGACACTGATAGCCCTTTGCGAGCTGGCAGAAATGTCTTTGACGACTTCCCGCAAAGCACAGCTTCCGAAAGCGCCCAGGCACAAAACGTTACCGGATTTCCTCAGGCCTCCTCTGCGCAATCGAACCATCAGCAATCACAGGCATCCTCTGATTCTGCGTCCGGCACTCTTCCAGCTGCGCAATTACGTATGATGGTTATGCCTGACCGGATGCGGTGGGTGTATCTTGATCCTCAAGGTACAACTCAAGGTCCATGGTCTGGTCTTGAGATGCACGATTGGTACAAGGCCTCCTTTTTCACCGCCGACTTGATGGTGAAGAAGGTCGAGGATGAAAAGTTCGAGCCTTTAGGATCCATGATTCGACGCATCGGAAATTCGCGTGAGCCATTCCTGGTGCCTCAAATCGGAATTCCTCACGGCCCACCTACAACAACTGCTGGAGCTCCGTTTGTGCCCGCCACAGCTGGTCCTGGAAGCAGTGGCGCTCAGCCTGGTGCTGTTCAGCCGCCCTTTGCAAACTCCTTCCCAAGCTTTGGTACAACATTGACAGCTGAGCAACAGAACAACCTTGAGCGTCGCAAGCAGGAGGAACAATTCTTGATGGCTCGCCAGCGGGAGTTTTTGGCGCAACAACAGGTGAACATGAAGCAGATGCAGATGACTGGTCTGCCTTCGACCCTTCATCATCACTCCAGTGCCCACAGCCTACAAAGTCAACCCAGCTTCGGAAGCATGACTTCTCCCATCGGCATGCCACAGCAACCTCCCATGCCAGGTGTTGCAGGCTTCTTTGACGGACCTGCCAGGCCAATGCAAAGCCAGGGTGCGGGAGGTATCACTGCAGAATTCTTCCGTGAAGAGGAGCTCGCACGCTTAAGCATCCAGGAACGCCAACAACTTTTTGGTGCTTCCACCCAAGCCGCGCAGCCATCTGCACACGCCCAACAAATTGCTTCGATTTTCAGCCAGGCGAATCTGCAACGTCAGGCACCACAAAACGAGCCCGACTACAGAGCCCGTCTTCAGGAATTCGAGGCTTTGAGAGCCCAGCATGAGATGGAGGAAGGTAGCCAAGCTCAACAGTCAACTGCAAACATGTTGAATGATCCCATCGCACCGCTAAGTCAGGCCCAACATCAACAGACTCATCAGATGTTCGATGAGCCAGGTCAGCTCGAGGAAAAGGAGGACGGAGAAAGGATGGTGAATGAGCGAGAGGTTTTGTCTCTCACGCAGCAGGTCCAGAAGGCGGCTTCGGCTAAACAGTCACCGATCACTGCGTCTCAGCCCGAATCGCCATGGGGTAAAGTCAACACCGGTATGCTAATGCCATTCCCTCCGCCACAATCTACAACACCTCTTCCCGCTCCTACAGCTCAAAGAGGTCGATCTAATTTGCCTGAGGCCTTGAATGTGGAGACTAGATCACGCTCGGAGACACCTGAGGTAGCTGGGGCAGCCCCTTCGCTTGCTCCGTGGGCGAAAGAGCCAGCCGAAGCTCCCAAAGGCCCATCTTTGAGAGAGATTCAAGAGGCCGAAGCGAAGAAGGCGGCCAAGGCCGAGGAGATTGCTTCGGCTGCGCGTCGAGCCAACTATGAACAGGAGCTGAAGATGCTTCAAAGCCAACCAGCTGTGCCTGCTCCTGGGTTGCCGACCACTTCTACCTGGGGCAATAGCGCCTCTCCAGCAACCCCTACAAATATTCCATCTGCATGGGCTAAGCCCGCTGCTTCTAAAGTTGTAGCTGCAAGCAACGTTGCCACATCGAAGAAGACACTTGCGGAGATTCAACGTGAAGAAGAAAACCGCAAGCAGAAGCTCGCTGCTGCTGCTGCTGTTCAACCTACACCTGGGGCTTCCGGTGGCAAGCGTTATGCCGATCTTGCGAGCAAGACAACAATGAGTGGGGCACCGATTGGCGGCTCAGCTTGGTCAACTGTCGGGCCAAGTGGGAAAGTTAGAGCCCCTACTGGCCCAGCAGCTGTCGCTCCTCCAGCAGTCCGTGCTGTGAGCAGTGCCACCGTCGCTACGACGTCAACTCCTCGTGTCGTACGACCAGCACCGGCCACCCGCAGCGCCACTGCTTCCGGCCAAAGCAATGTTGGACTAGCCAAAGAAGAATTCATCAGATGGACAAAAGGCGCTTTGGTCAACAAGCTCAACGCCGGTATTAATGGTAGGGACTCCCTTCGATAAGCTTAATGACTTGCTAAATTTAGGCAGTTGATGAGACCTTCGAGGTAATTTACAGCATTGGAAATGACCCTCAGACCATTGCCGATATCATTTATAGCTCTACAAAGCTACTCAATGGCAACGACTTTGCCGCCGAATTCCTTCGCCGCCGCAACCAGGCTGAGAAGGGTATTGTCGAGACATCTACGCCCTATGGAAGCTCATCGGGTACTGGTGACAAGTCAGGAGGATGGAGTGAGGTTGCCAAGAAAGGTCCACCCAAGACCGAAGAACAAGCTGCAGGCTTCAAGGTGGTTCCAAACAAAAAGAAGGGAAAGAAGTGAAGTATTGTATCAATACTGTATGATAACATGTGTCGACGTCAAACTGCATTGATGGTGTAGATATCATGGATGGCCTTGCATCTATGGATGGGTGCATATCAGCGAGCATAACAGCTTTTGTCATTGCCTGGTTGTCCGGTGCAATTCTGTGCACCATGTATTCTTTGTATTGTAGCGAAAATCAAAATGTTGTATCCTGTACTCCCCACATCATGAATGCATCCTATGTGCTTTACGGTCTTTGCCAAGATTGGACGAATTTCAAACCCGATGGAGTCGCTATCAGTTGTACCTCGCCTCGGTAATTTCGTATTGTAGACATTTTGCACAGACAGCCTCAATCTCAATGATGTATTATTGCATTCTAGCTGTTGAACCAGACCTTTTTGGGGTTCCATGTTTGACCTTTCCGGCCCTCCGCGCTCTCTCCATGTACAAAAACCAGCCTTCCAATATAGCAGCATGGTAGATAAAATTTTAACTTGGCCATTGTAGAGACGGTTCCTTTGAAGATCCTTTGTAGATAGACGGGAAGGATTGAATTTTGAGGACCAAGTCATTTCCCCTGAGATTGGGAGTCTTCCACTCTTACCAAGCCAGATTGAATTCGGGTCATCAAGTTCCTCAATTCCATCATCATATGTTTCCTGACTAGTGTCATAACCTTTTGAGGGCTCGTTCACAACAAGTAATCATGGCAAGAATCTAGGATCGTTCATGTACCGGCGGATCGGCGAGCTCACCTTCAAAAAAGCCGCACTACGGAGGAGACCATAGCCGCACACAAGTCATGACCAAATCAGCACGTTTTGTCCATACCTAATTCTTTAACCCCACTAGCAGGTTCTGAAGCTCTTCCCATTCACTACTTCCCTCCCACGCCTCTTTTCCCTTGCTCATAACACCCCTCACTGCATTCTTTGCCTTCATTTTCCATCCCTTCTCCACCTCCTTGAGCTCACCGTCCTCGCCTACGACCTCCATTGGCCCATAGTTCTCGAACGCACTTACAAGGTTATCCGTGACACTCACAACACTCTTCCATTTCTCTTTGTTGAGTAGCCACTCTTCACCATCCTTCAACATCCGCCACGCCTTTTCTGCAGAGCCCAATGCGTTTGCATAATCTTTCTTGTACAGATATAACTTCTCAACCAAAGCCCAGAGCTCAGCGTGTTTGGTAATAAGTGGAACAATGTCAGATTCCACCATCGTGATTACAGCTCGGGCGAGGCTACCACGGGGAGGAATATAGATTCCCTTGTTATCGGATGGCGATTCTCCTGGAAGAGTATTCTCGGGACGTTCGCGAGATGTAACTTCGAGGACCAAAGCTCGGAGAACGTCGATGTCGATTGCGAACTCACCAATAGCAGCAGCACGAATGCTAAGTACCGAACGCATGCCGAGAAGAAGATCCCTGAAGGAAGGGGGAGACAGTCGGGAGGCAATGGTGATTACATTGTCCCATATCTGCCAATTAAAGTGAGCAATAGAGGCACCCCGCTTATACGCAGCAAGGGCTTGGCGAAGTAGTGATTGAGGATCCGACGTAGACTTTTGTACTGATGTGAAGTCTTCGTCGTCGAGCAGCTCTGACTCCGCCGGAATGGAGGCGGCTGTTGCAAGGCTCTGTGTCTTTGTGAGCTCTGCATGCTTACTTAGCAAAGCTGAACCCAGATTCGAGTATGTCTTTGCATCGGTGTCGTCAATCATAATGGCTTGCTGAAAGGCGATGATTGCTCCGTCCCAGTTGCCAACCTTGAGGTCGATGTCTCCGAGTCTAGACCAGGTATCGCCATTCTGCCTGTTTACAATCGTAGCCTGCATATAGCTCTCTCGTGCTTTCTCTAAGTCTCCTAGCTTAGAGTAATACTCTCCCAGTGTTCGTGGTGCTCTGGCATATCGATGTTTGGAAATTTCCCAAGCACGTTCCCAGCTGGAAGGATCTTGATCGAGGTCCCCAAGTATACACCACAGCCTCGGTGCATGTGGTGGACTAGGGTCTCTTGTTTCTCCATCCCACTTCTCTTGCGCTACTTCTTTTGCATCGACATCATACTTGTCCAACTCTGGCCCCTTCTTGGAATAGAATAGCTGTCGTCTCACAATTTGGCGGGCTTTATCTTCTTGGTTCACGCTGTGGTAGCATAAAGCTACCTCTGCCCATAGTTTCAGTCGCTTGAATATGTCTAGGGCAGATACTAGAGACCCTACACCCGCCCAGGCGTATGCCAGCTCAGTCTCAATTTCCCAACGGGTGGGAGAGGATAGAGCATATATGTACCTCAATCTCTCGGTCACTGGAGCCGATTCATCGACTTTCGATTTGGGCAGGAAAGACGTAACCTTGATCTCTGGGATGCCACCATCCTCGTGTCCTGTCCAATCCTCGGAAATTTCTGCCTGAGTATCTGCAATGATTTGATCAACGATGACCTGGAGCTGGAGAACACTTCTTTCTTGGGTTCTCGACCTATGTGCCTCTATCCGGCTCCGCACAAGCAGAGCCTGCGTGTAAATTTGCCAGTTCGAAGGCTTGTCATTCAGGACGCGGACAGCATAAGGTAGAATTTCTTCGCTGTTGAGCTTGTCCAAAGGGGAAAATTGGTCCTTGAGGGTAGCCTCAGCGAGAAGGATAATCTGATCCAAAGGTTCAAGCTGTGGTTGATCTTCTGGATTCAGATTTGCCAGTGAAGGAGGGAGTGAAGATGGGGCGACAGCATCCGATGCAGTCTTTGCAAATGTGATGGATTCGAGGAGTGTGTCGTCGTTCAAATCAAGAGCTGTTGGTGCATTTCCACCAGAGTCGCCTGCAGTTTGTATCGTGGCTGGGCCATAGACAATAACTGCCTTATCTCGACTCTTTGCAAAGACAACTAGCTGGGATATGTCGTTCTGTTGAAACTTTGTTCTCTTTCCCAGCGCGCCACTCAATTCGTATTCAAATCCAGTAACATCTTTAGCCCTCCTCGTGGCATCTTTCGCCTTGAGGTCCATTCCTTGCAGGATATAAATCTGAGCCTTCTCGAGTAAGAACATAAGTTTCGCGTCCGTCCCGAACGTGGTCTCCTTAGCAAAGATCTCGCTTTCCAGTGAGTTGGCATCCCTCTCAATGACATCCATCAACGTCGAGCTTTCGCTCAACCTCGCTGCACCGACGCCACCCAGAAGCCTCTGATGCAAAGTGTTGATTCTGATTCTCATCCACTTCGCATCTCTGAACTCTCCGTCAACAATCCGTGGGAAGAAAACAGTGAAGACAAGTCTCGCCAGACAGAACAACTCGACATGTGGGATGTATTGATACACTGAACTGCCGTCCGTATCCAAGCTCCTCAAGCACTTCTCTCTGAACACAGCGCCATCTTCCTGATCTCCCAGGAAGAAAACATCATGCCACGATGCTGGAGGTCCCGTGACATTTGCCTGCAGGAAGGCATTAAGGGCGGCCACACCTACGAGAAAGACTTTGGTTATGCTGGCACCGTTCACCAAATCTTCTACTTGAAGTGCGGCGCCTTGCTCTTCTCGCGATGACGATATTGTCTCTACGAGCTTCCGATGCAGTGTTTGTGATGTCGGACCTTGCAGCACTGCTTTGTAATCGCCATGCAAAAAAGACGACACCACATCTGCCAGCTCAGGGACGGTCTTAAGAGATGCGAAGTCGAAGAGCAAGGCGTCGAAACTCAGGGGCGTCGAGAAGGGATTTGGTTCGGGCATCTTGATTTTCGCGTTGTCGGTCAGGTCGTGTTGTGCATATGCATGCGATGCGCAGTACAGTATGTGGCTGATCCCGTCATATAGTACAAAGTCATGAATATTTTTATGAATATTTTCATGGATATTTTTTAGGGGTCTTGTCTCGCCTGTTCCACCTGTCTCGTCTCGCCTCGTCTCGCCTGGCGTCCGACAGGCTCTACCTCCTCAGCTCCTGTCATTAATTACCTAAACTAAGCTCTTACCTTACCTTGCAGTAATCAAAAGGCGTGCGCGCAGCACAGCACAATACAACTAAACGCAAGACGGTGCAGTGTATACTGGAATAGTGTATGTATATGTATCGGATGGCCAACATTCGTCCTTCATTGGTAATCTTACAGGCCGACTCCGAGCGTTGATGCAGAGCGCGAGAGCATCGGGGTAAGTACGGGAAGGTACAGCACCAGCGTCAAAGGCACAAGCAGGACCGCACCTGGCAAGATGAGGTCTGATTGCCCGGCCTATATATAGACTTCTGCCTATAGTAAGCATGCCTTGAGATGCCAGCAAATTTTCATGGACAATCATCTGACAACGGCAGAATCGTCCACGATACGACACCGGCAGCAATGCAGTGTTAGCCGACCAGAAACGAGCAGGAGGCGCAACTGGGACCATTCCCCCTTCCACATTAACTCCTCGGCATCTCTACTTAGGTAGATAGTCACTCATCTTCGCTCACGGTGGAAGATGCCGAGGTGAGTGCCATGATGCTGGTGGTGATGCAAGGCGCCCCGCCAGCGTTGATTGCCTGTCCGCTTCTCCTCTTCCTCCCTGGATCAACAGCTTATGGAATCAAAAGAACAAGCCGATACCTATAGGATCTCATATAGGCCACAACTATTACGCATAGCGCAATCCTCGCTTGCTGTTTTTTCTTGATCGTGCTTGCCAAGTACTGTTCTGCCTTTCTTGAGTAGTCAAAGTGGACTTCGAAGACTCAACACACCGCTATATACACAACGGAGAATATCCATTTGTCCCTGCCAAGATCCTTCGTCTGACTGCCAGATCAATTTCTTGATTTCAGCCTCATCCATATGCCGTACCATTTGACCACAAAGAAGCAATCCTCTCTAAAACCTCCACCAAAATCTCTTGCCTCCTCGTCTTCGAGTACTTCAATTTCAAAATGCTGAAAAATCGCTGCGACCGTTTTGCTCAACGCCAGCCATGCAAGATAACGGCCAGGGCAACTCCTCGACGGTCCACCGAACGACAAATTTACTGCCTTCATGGCATGTTTGTGGTTCTCGCTGGCCTCCATGTACCGTTCTGGCCGAAAGGTCTCGGCGTCCTCGCCAAATAGCTCTTTGTTCCTGTGTACTATCCAAGGGTTCATTCCAACAACATCACCTGCTGACACATGATAGCCTCCAATATCAGCCCCCTCCGCTCGGTACTGTGCAGGGTAGACTGATTCCAATGACTGGAGTCAGTCGCATGGCCTCGGTGATGCAGGCCTGGAGATAATGTAGTGCTATCGCCTGGTCATACGTGGGGACACACACCATCTGCCTCACCGTTCTCCCGTGCTTTGTCGAGCTCGGCATGGAGTTTGGCCTGGCATCCTGGGGTCTTGCTGACCCAGAAGATGCAAGAGCTCAGTGTCATCCCTAAGGTATCGAAGCCAGCACCGATGATGTGCAACGTTAGGGTAGCAGCCCACTGTGGTTTGAATTCCGGCCTTGCTGCCGCAAAGCGATTAATGTCACCTGCTAAGTCGAAGTGATCTGGTGTTCTCTTCGAGTCCTCGCTGGCTCTGGCCATAATCTGCATAATGTAATACTGGCGGAATTCAGTATCACTTTCACAACAAAAAGGTAACTTGCTTACCTTGATGATAGCCAGTTTCCCGATATTGGCGACGAACATGGGACTCACACCAAGCTTCCCAGTCCATTCATTTACCCACACATACCACCGCCAAAACATGGGAACAAGGCCGGCCCAGTGAATTTGCTGCCAAAAGTCATCAACATCCTCGGCATTCATCTCGTCATCCCCCTTTTCAATATAGTTCAGTGACTTGGAGAACGTGATCTCCGTTAGAAGATCAATCGCCAAAATGTTCATCCATTTCACCAAATCGAGAGGCTGCCTCTTCAACTCCTTCATCTTCGCAGCAAAATTCAAAATCGGGCCATCCAACAGCTTCTCCCTGCTTTTCACAGCCTGCGTGGTGAATAACGGCCCAATCAGTCTTCGCTGGTACTTATATTTCTCAACATTCCTCTCCCCCAACAAATTCATTGCATCTTCATCTTTGGGCTCGACAGTCTCATACCAGTCTGCCTTTAAGAATGGTGAATTGGCGCCGTAAATCGTTTTCGCAAATTTCGGATCTGAGATGCAAATCTCGTTCGGAGAAATGCGAACGATTTTGCCGTACTTTGCATGTAAATTCATCTCGACGCGGTGGCGCTGCAGGGTTCGGGATTGATATACGAGCCACTTCAATTGGTTAGCATACAGTGTCGCTACCTTTTGGAAGAGGGTCCCAAAGGCTTGGAACGTGTCACACGAGAGTGTCTCACTAGCTCCCGAGGCATTCCCCAGCCATGGAAAGGCACAGCACAGCACTTTTAGCATAGGATTAAACACATACGAGACGTGTAACACTAGCAATGAAAGGGCCCGGGATTGCGGCGAGGGGGTGATAGAAGCGTTGATATATGCTATAGGTGACGAGAGCGGCTGCTGCTGCAGTGCATGCGCCGATGAAAGAGAGATAGGCCATTGCAAAGGAAGCTGTATCCCAGCTTCTGATATTATTAAGGGTTGACATTGCATCTATATAGGGGATTGTTCCCATCATTGAACCGCGAATGCGGTACAAGGTCAACGAGGTGCTACGAAGTGCAAGTGCTGCGAGATGCTTGCTACTTTAGGCTCGCTTGGCTTTTGTAACCGGCGGCAGTAACCTCCTCGCTGTATGACATTGAATGATATCTACCAAGATCGGAATGAAAAACAAAAACAACAGCACAAACGTTCTCGCTCAAGGCCAACAATTATACTTGCTAGATTCTACTACAGTTCGATTCTATTGAAATGTATATCGTTGACGTTTAGTTGCCGAGTACCTACACTTCCTCCTCATCGGTAGAGATACTAACCGCCGGAGCCTCTGTAAGGCCATGTCAGCTTAGAAATGTTCCAGAGAACGAGAACTTTCGCGGCTCACTCTGATCCTTAGCCCCCCCCCCCCCCCCTTTACGTTCGAACTCTGCTTTGAAGTAGAAGACAACTCTTTCAATTCAAGATACGTGTCTGCTATCATTTCTTCAACGTGGGGTCCATTCCAACTTTGATACTCTCGAGCGTGCTCCCGGTTGGATAAAACGAATATGTAAGGTGTTGAATGGTAGGCAACAAAGCAAGATGAATATATTCGATAGACTGGCAAAGAGTATATTTAATACAGAACTAATCTCTGCCTTTATAAGAAGTGCAGAGAAGCCTCCTAAATGCTTACGCCGTCTGCGTAACGTCATACAGTTGTAATCTCTTCCAAGCTTTCCGGTAACAAAGTAGTTACCTAACAGCCGCCCAGACAAATCTAATAAGACTAGGCATACCCTAATATTCTACATATTATAAGTATGCCCCCTCCGACGATCTTGCCCTTAAGATCATTTAATTTAAAACTTCGTAAATAAGCCCTAACTAAAAAAGTAGTCGTATAGACGCCTTATAGTTTCTAGTAAACAAACATTACTTTAGCGCGTAGTATAATTAGTTTATCTAATAAGCTAATAGTAGGCGAAATGTCCCGTTCCGTATACGACCTCGCATATAGACTCTAAATCTATAAACAAGTAATATATATCTTTAAAGTAAATAAACTTGTACTCTAGTATATATAAAACTATTAGATTGTATATAAAAATACAGAATAACTACTTTAATATTAAAGGTTTATTAACGTTTCGCTAAGAAAGGGCTAGCGTTAATTTGAAGTAGTTAATTATAAGCTGTTAAATTCTTTTATAAAGACTTTAAGTAGGCTACTTAATTATTCTTTAAAATTATTAAAACAAAACTCGACTAGTCTTTTCTTTCGCTTCTAACTATTTGTACAATTATTTACTTTATTACAGTCTTAATATATTATCTTTACAGCTTGCTTTCCAGTTATTAGAGCGTCCTGTCTAAAAGCGTAAGGCTAATATAGCTAACTCTTAGCCTATTACTAGTCGTTGCCTTAAATACTTTAAGTATTTAATTATTAACTTAAGAGTAACTTATATAGTTCTTTCTAGAAAGCTAAACTGTATTCGTTATAATAAGAATAGTACTAGTTACGAAAAAGTAAGCCGCTATTTCTAATTCTTTAAGTATATATAGCTAATTCGTTCTTCTAGATTCCCGGTCGCCTTTATAAAGCTTGCTATAACTAGAAGAATACTGTAAATACGTTTATTTCTTAGTTAAATATATACTCTAATTAAGAACGCCTTAATAAAAATAAGAATAATACTACTCTTTAACTTCGAGAGTATAAGTATAATGCTAATTAGGTCTAGAATTTTACTTACTTTAAAAAGGAGTATAAGCTAAACAACTCTTTTTTGCGTATTAAAGTTAAAGAAAATAACAAAGATTCTTTAAATTATTACTCTAAAGTAAGTAGTTCTAATACTTAAAATAATATAGCTAATCCTTAATTAGATATACAAGCAAATGTATACGTAAGGTATATAGCTAATTACTATAATCTCTACTATCTTTAAGAAAAGTACTATTACTAGTACTTCTTCTTTCGAAACTGTAATGTTCTCGGCTATAAGAGAGTTAACTTCTAAGATTCGACTTTTTAGAAAGGTATTTATAGTTACTGTAAGTATACTGTACTCTGCTAGAAAGCTCTTATCTAACTCTTTTAATAGTATAAAATCATTTCTAAAGAAAATAAGTAAGTCCCGACGTATATTCGTTAGTACTTTACTAATACTTTATTGTAATTTAAGATAGCGTTTAGCTTTAAGTATTTTATAATTATACTAAGATACCTATAGCTGGTTTAAATCTAATAAACTTATAAACCTTTTATTTTCTAATTCTAAGTAATTCTTAAAGTTGACTTTTAATATACTAAGCTTTAATAAAACCTTAGTAAAAAAACTATTTATATAGAAAAAATAGAAAAAGAGTGTCTCTTATTATAAAGTCTTTCGAGGTCTACTAGAGCCTCTTTTCTTAGCTAGTCTTCTACGTCTTTAAAGCAAATCTGCAGCTTTTCGAACCTTAGTAAGTAGTTAAATAAGTAATAATCTTAAGCTATAGTTTTTATTATATAATTCCAAGAGTTCCTTTATATTTTAAAGGTTAAAATAAGCCGGTAACTACGTATTATAATCGTTAGGCCAGTTCTTTTATTTGATTAAATACTTTCGAACTTTACTTCGTCTATTTTATTAATAGTCTATAATAGCTTCGACTTTTTATTCTTACTCTTTATTATTGTCTAATAGTTCTAGTAGCTTTTTAAAGAGAAATAGATTAGGTTTCTAACTCTTTTTAGCTACGTATTCTTTAAGAAAAGAAATATAAAATGTTAGATAAAGATAATTATATAGCGTTAGCAGTTCTAGTTTATAGGCTAATTCTTTAACGTATTATAAGATTTTAAAAGGTTTTATATACTTTAAAGTAAGCTTTTCTGCCTTTAGCTTAATGTTCTTTATTAATAATATAATCTAATCTTTAAAAGAGAAGTACTTATTTAATTAGTATTTGTTATAGTAGCTTTTCTAGTTATTTTATATATAATACTAAAGCTTTTAAAGCTTTTTTCGCTCTTTATAAAGAATCTCTAGCCTTTTACGCGCAGCCGGTACTTTCTCTTAGATTTTGCTCTTAGAATTTTATAGTAGTTAGAAGTAAAACCTATAATATATATAAAATAGTATATCTTATAAGACTT